>QEYB01001445.1:0-33911 GCA_017562135.1 Dipylidium caninum | reverse complement strand
GGACTGAAAGAGACATATTGAGGGTTCGGATGCCGTGGAGGTAAGTGGAGAACCACGTTATTAAATGACTCTCACTGTTGTTTGTTACTCGATCTGCCGAAAAACGGACGTTGGGGTGGGTGATGCGTGGCCTTGGGCCAAGGTGGATGCAGCAGGGCACAGAGGGACTAGAGTCGGTTTTGCTTCAAGTCGGGGAAGGAAAGTACCGAGGGCAGGGGGTAATGTGACTCCTACTATTTTGTGTTGAAAAAGGAGTTACGAATACCGTCAGCTCCTCACTGGCATACCCTGCCGTTTAATCGGGTCATTACATGCTACTGAGAGATAATGATGGCACCTGCTTCAGACCGTACAACACTGAATGAACATTGTTTCAGCCAGGGCATTGTGAGAGGAGAGGATATGTGGAGATGTTAAATGAAGGGGAAGGATGTGGGAACACGCACTCAGTGAGCCACGAACCCGCTGTCATACTTCACTTGAGTCCCCCTAGCGCCAATCGGTATCGCCTCGCTTCTGCCACGGTCGAGAGTCATTGGATTATAACCGGCAATGATATCGCATCCACGACGAGGCCGCAACACGTTGGAAATTGTGAGGATGCGGCGAAAGAGCAGGGCTGCCTCACAATGACCGAAGTTACCTCACTCGTCCTGTTTACACAGAAAATGCCTCTTGAAAGCGAATCCGTCATTGGTGCGGCTTGCGGGGAGAAAACCACTCTCTTTTCCACTCTGAAGTTGTCCTCAACGCACCTTCATGCGGGGTCAGTGAGAAGCTTAGGTGGTGGCAGCGGGATAATTCTTGGTTGGAAAGTAAACGTTGAAGCGCGAGAACCGAATCTCTTGTGCCGCTCACGACAATCGCCGAAAAGATGCATAGCGTGCGACGATTTGAATGCCTCTCTACCCCTTGTGCCACTCTGGCGATGAAGGGTACAGTAAGGTAATGCTGCAGGATATTTAGCCGTTGATCTCGCACCACTCGCTGCCAATTGTGTTACAGAAGCTTTGTCAAAAGTGATGATAGGGCGTGTGATGGAAGGAGCCGATTAGCGGGTCACACATCACACACACACGCAGCATCGGGGTTAGGTTGTCGTAATGTCCGTGTACAATGCCGCTTGACTCACTTTCCTCGACCTTCAAATCATACGGATCAAGTTGAGCCCCACGATCGCCACCTTCCTCGTCCCGCCCCCCTCTCCATCCAATTTATTCCTTAATCGCAAACCACGTTAGCAAGTATTTTCGGAATTGTGTGATGACCACTACTGTGATCCCCTCCCCTGCCTATCGATATTAGGTAATAATGACGAGTGCGACGGGTGAGTCAGAGAGGACTTCTGCTGCGCTTGGACGTATCTTATTCGACCAAGTATCAACCCAGAAGTTGCGGCGAAGGTGAGATTGCTGCCATTTAGCGGGAGGCTCGACTGCGATTGGTTAAACACTAACTGGAGCGCAAAAGTCACACTTGATGGTGTTGAATGGAATAATCGCAGTACAGAAGATACAAGAGGCAGACGATTAAATTCTTGGCCATTACCACCGGCACGTGGCCTCATAAAGGTCACTTTGTGTGGACTCCGATATGTTTGGGCGGGGGGAGACTATGCGGAATGAGAACGAGTGATGAGGAGGATGAGTAGTGGGAGAAAGATGGAATGCCACACCATGCAATTTCATGAACGTCATCTCAACCAGATTCCTCATCATGCGGAGATAATTGTGAAGGCGACAGGAATCAGGTGATCCTGGCGGATCCCACGCGTTGGAACCACACTGGCGGCTCAAACACTTGTCCATGCATTGCTCAGAAAGTTGTAGTCGCATACGTTTGGCACGTTGTTTTTGGGGGGTGGTAGTGTCACCGTCAGAACCAGTGTCGTAATGACGGTACGACCAAGTGGAAGACGGCCACATTTTGCGTCTTGTACAAAGGTCCCCGTCAGCGTCTTCAGCCTGGAAAATGAATATGGACCCATAAACATAACAGACGAGTTTTCACTCATCAGCCAACGACTTTCGGCCCTCCTCCAACCTCCCCCCCCCCCCCCCCCCCCCCCCCCCCCCCCCCCCCCCCCCCCCCCCATCGCCCTCTGACCCGAGTCACGCCCTTATTTGTTTCAAGTGGATTTTTATTTCAAAACTCATCGAAATGAAAGTCCCAATCGCTGCCGTAGCCTGACGGCACGGATTGCGGCGACTGTCACCTCGTTGAGGGACTCTTAGGCGAATCAGCTTCGACTGCTCTATTTGCGGCCCTCGCATCGACCAAACGCATCGTCCACGGCACAGCAGGAATGTGAAAGTTGGTCGAGGGAGCGCCTACCGCATCACCATCTTATCGAGGGTCACTGTGAGCGCATGAAGAGGAAGTGCAGTTAAAAGGACATGCGAGAGCAAGGATGAAAACCCAACAGATTAAAGTCAAAGTCAAATAGAGGAAGTGGATTAGGCGAAGCAGTGTATTTATTAATGGAAAGCGCACTGAACAAAGCAGAGTAAGGCAGAGCAGAGCGGTTGGGCGGGGTTGGACAGGGGTGAGTTCTGCTTACTGAAGAGGATAAGACGAGGCGAGGATGTGTGAGTTCGGAGGCACACCTCTTCCTGGTGAGGAGGGAGCAGGCGAATGGATAGGATCATCGCCGTCTGCGTGGTTGGGGAAAAAGCGACTGCATAAATTTCGTCTATGTGCCGCCTGATGTACTTGTCGGCGCTTCCCTCAGATTGAACAACAACAATCTTTATTTGTGAAGCTCTTCGTTGCCCTTATCTTTCCATCCACCCGCATCGCAATGCGCACGGCATCCAAGTAGGTCATCTCATCCGACAAAATTTTTCCTTTTGCAGTGTGCTGGCTGCTGCTGCTGCTGCGCCATGTGTTGATAGACGAATTAGTCACGAGCGCGAGTAGTCATTGTCGGACAATGCTGCTGCCAATCACGGTGCGAGCAAGTAATGCGGCAACAAGGCGACCGATGATCTTTTTATAGGATTGACGAAAGGAGGACAGTTGGCAAGACGCACCACCACCTCATTGGGTGGACTACGATTGGCCAATTATCGGTGAGTTGAATGGGCGCCGATTTCACAAGGACAGTTTTTGGTGCTCAGGCCTGTTTGTTCATCCTGACAGTTGTGTCATCTATTGCAAAAGCTCTTCATCTGAACTGGGTAAGTTGGCCGCAGCAGTCAGATTATGACAGCACAGACTAAGTCCATGTGCCGAACAATGGGAAATGAGGCATTTGAAATTGCCCGCATTTGATTCGTCTTACATGTCTACTCCCTTTCCTTCGCGTCATCGTAAGTCCTCGTAAGAACGTCCCATCCCCTCTGTCATGGCTTCTGCTTCGAATGTCGGCAGGACCGCATCGAAAGTCAGGTGGTGTGAGTGTGCGTTGAGGACAAGCTTCATAGTGAGGGAGAGAGTGGCTTTTCCCTGCAGGCCCAAGTTAACGATATGGCCGAAAAAGACGGTGTGCGCGAGGCTGAAAGATAAAACGAGTTGAGCCCCTTTTCAAGTGCATTTTCAGTGTGGGCAGAGCGAAATGGAGTAACTTCAGTCATTGTGAGGCAGCCCCTGCGTCTTTCGCCGCGTCCTCACATCTCCAACAAATAATGCGCCTTGTCGTGGATGCGTGCTCATGTACCGTTTAGAACCCAATGGTCACGGCCCCGACAGAGGAGGCATACCGATTTAGGCGTTAGAGAACTCAAGTCAAGTAGATAAAGGTTTTTGTGGTCACTGAGTGCGTTTCCCACACCTTCCCCTCAGATTTGAACATCTTCAAGTATTCAGTAGCATGGAATGACTCGACTACCACAGAGCGATGCAGTGAGGAGTTGCACATGGATGAGTACATTTACTGTGGTGTGTCTCATAGAAGTTCTGCAGCCTGGCGAAATAGGGCGATACCAGCGCGACGCAAACACGTCGGTTAAAATGCGTTAATGCGTGCGGTCAGCAATTGGTCGAAGGGGTCAGTGAAGGGCCTTGATCCCACGAGCACTGTCGTTCGCGTCTTCGCCGCTAATCAGAGACAGCGGAAGGTGGGAATTTTGGCACCACTAAATGCGACTGGTCAGACATCAGCTGTGAGGAGAGATTGGTGGAGGAGGCGTCATGGTGTCTTGGGACTCAGGTCATTGGGACACGTGGAGGTGATGCTCCACCTCGAGTTTAGTGCAAAAAGCAAGCGAGGTTATGCGGAATCTGCGTCGGTTGTGATCGCTGTGTCATCAACCACACTGAGTATACCATCGGTTCACCTCAGAAGCCCATGTCCCCTGCGGGTCGGGAGTGTGGGGAGTGTAATCGGGTGTGGGATATGCTCCTGTGAGTGTGGTAGACCCTGTGACACGTGTCCTCTCGTCTTGTGTCCACCAGTGATGCTCGCATGCCGCGAGCAGGGCGAGATCAGCCAGAGGCTACTGGGGTCAGACCTCCACCCTTTGAAGGAACACATGATTGGAGGTGTGGTCTGTTGACCATTCCAATCTCCCTTTCCAAAGGCGCATTCTGTGTGAAGAGTGAAGCGAAATGCTAACAGTTGCTGTGCTTCCCTGCTGTGGGAATTGACATTTTGCGGCGAGAAATTGCCAGCACACCTTATTGAGTTTGTTCTTACCTGTCCATTTCTAATGTAAATCACCTTCCTCACCATTTCACGGGAATTATTTTCCTCCCCCATCATCTCCGCCACGTCGGCACCTCATTTCTACGCTTTACGCTCTCATACACGCCATGTAAATACCTTTCTGCTGACAATGTTATAATTACGCAATACTTGGTGCTACAATGGACATGTATGGAGAGGCGAAAGGGGAAAAAGTGTGGCGAGAGTGAAGGAATGGGAAGAAATCGGGCAGGAGAGGAACAGTGGACAAATCCATGCCACCGGAAGATTCACTTCGGCTGGCCAGGACAGGCTGCTGGATCGCGCGTCTGCCGAAATTGGGGATGTTGGAAAATGAATCCATGTCTCATCGCCTAATGCCTCGTCTCACTTGCTCGTTTGCCCACATTTAGAGGATATTAGTTGAAAATGCTCTTCTTCAGAGCCTTCAAAATTTTCCTTGTGAAATCGATGTGATTCACGTAGTCTAAATAGAGGCGACCTGCCTTAGCTTGCGAGGCAACTCTTCTTGCATGTATGAAAACCTTGTACCATAGTGTGGGACTCCATCTACCTTGTACTACTCATCCTCATTATCCTTCTCCTCTGTTCCCTGTAGTCAACCCCCCCCCCCCACAATGTCGGAGTCCACACAACTTGGAACGGTGTAGTTTTTTTATTTCTACGTTTACTTTATTCAACGCAATCAAGTTTGATCTTTGCGCTACTGCTAGTGTTTAACCAATCTCAATCGACCTCCCGCTGATTGGTTCACGCAGCGTCGATGTTGCGCTTGAAGACAATCAAGCGCGCAAGAACTCTCCTCCCCAGCCTTGATCGATTGGATATTCAACACAGTCCGGAGGGACTCACAGTTTGTCAATCTTTCACGCAATGTTCTAATGACGGTAAAGCCAACATAAAGAAATGTCGTGTTGCAGTTCAGTGACGTTTGTCATACTGCAAAAAGAGTAGAGAGCAGAGAGTAAGATTTCCCACCAAACACTTTCGTAGCGTGTCGAGGATCTCGAGTTTGAGAGGCAGTGAATGTTCTCCACCTCCTCGCTTTTTGTCCTTGCCCTCGCCACTAGAATAAAATGCCACCCAGGGATGAGGGCAGTGTGGGCAGGGGGTCACAGAATATTTCGCCGTGACATCGCATCGCTCGCTGCCAATTGTACTACTGAGGCTTTGTCAAGAGTGATGATAGAGGGTGTGGGGAGGACCGATTAACGGGTCAAACACACACACACGTACGCAGCCTCGGGCGATGGACGTTGTAATGCTCGTTTGCAATGCCGATAAATCTCTCCTCGACCTTTCAACTCGGACAGGTAAGTCAAGTCTTCTCAACCGCCGCCTCCCTCTTCCCCCCACCCCCCGACTTTGCAAAACACGTAGCGATTATTTTCGAATTGACGACACTCTCTGCTCCCTCCTTTCCCTCCCCTCCACTCTGCCCATCTACAATGGTTGAAAAGTACGAGTGCGAGAGGATACGGTCAAGGGTCAGACTCCACGATTATGATTATTTGCAGGACGTCTTTTCGGTTTTGAGGACAGGCTGAGTCAGGCTGAGTCGAAATGCAACTCCACTTAGCGGCTTATGTAAGTGACGAAGCATATTAATTGCCTTTCTGTGCGAAGCCACTTGTCAATGCCAAATCATTGGCGAACCTTGAGTCTTTTTCTTCACAAATGTGACCCTCTGCGGTCTGAACTGGTCGCACTCAGGTGCACTGGTTGTTCGGTCGTCTTTCTCCGGCATATCCAATCTATGCTTTTGCGTATACACACGCACGCACGCACGCACACAAGAGGTTGCTGTTCAGAAAGATGATTAAATTTTACACAATGGGCCTTATGCACAACTTAGTCGGAGAGCCACTATCCCGTAAAACCGAGATGCGCTTTGGCGCAGAGGTTGATTTGAGGACGTTGAAGCCGCTCTTCACATTTACTCTCGCCTTTCCATCAAACAGCATCCCTCGGATCGTCTTCATTGCAAAAAATCTTTCCCCTACATAGCTGTACCTCATTGTTTTGTAACGAAAGACTCTAAAAGCGTTAATTAACTTCTTGTCGAGGGCAGTCTGAAGGGAAAGGGTGGCATGGGTGTGTTACTGCTTCGCCTCTTCATACGGGTGAAGAAAGCATGAGGTCGTATTGAGACATAAAAGTGAAGGAAATTGAAGACTAAGGCGGCAGTAGTGTGCAGAAAGTGATTGTGCGTGTGGGAATGAGCAGTGGACATCTCCTGTTATCGGGATAAGTAGACTTGTAAGGATGGAAATAAACACTGTGGGCGAGGGAAAGAAAGGGTGGAGAGAGGAAGTTTGTTGTCGAATCAAAACCGAAAAGGTCAAATTTCTGATACGTTACTTCACACATTCTGGACGATGAGGGAATGTGAGAAGTGGGGAGAAGAAGGAAGAGAGAAGGGAGAGGGGAAGGAATAGAGGTGAAGTGAAATGAGGTAAGGTGAGGCGAAGTGGCATTGACGGTATCTCGGTCGGTTGCGGGGGATGAAAGGAAATGTGACACGCCTCCGTAAATTCTCATGCCACTGACCACATCTTGTTACCTTCTCAAAACAGTTAAATGGCGATCCTCACTTCTTCGTGCCTCAGTCCACCTTACAATCGCCGCGTCTCCCCCTCGAGTACCGTTGCTCCCTCCTCGCAGCCTCATCATTCTTCCCATTCCCCCACACCTCCCGGCCCTTTGGTGTTTCTCCAACCAACCATTTTAATAACCTTCGCCTCCCACAATCCATCCACTCTCTCCACTGTTTCCACCCATATCCTCTGTTGAGACAGCAACGGATTGTGTGAACACATCTGCCACATCCGCTGATCCTTGCCAACTCGTCGCCATTCGTAATTTTCAAGATCTGACAACTACTCGCACACGTTAGTTTCACCTCGTGACCCTGTCTCCCTCTCTCTTGTCCTGAGATCTGCCTTCCTCAGTGCAGTGGAATTCTCCCTTTAACTCGTACGACCAATTGCCCTGTTAATAAATGACGCGTGGATGCTTCGCTTGAAACTCGTCTTCATCATGTTCCAACTTACTTTAATTCAATTTTGGATTCATCCACGTTACTCGCTCATAACTCATTCGCAGAAGTGGGAGCGAGCAGTGATAGGGGCCAGTGGATTTCAGCCTCGAAGTTCCAGCCGCACAAGTGTATGCGTGTATGACCCTCAGTCGTGGCAATCGCGCCACCGAAAAGGACGAGCGGGACACAGTGCACCGCTCACAGCATTGATGAATTGTTAGCTCTCAATCGCTTGAGTATTCCTGGGTCTCTGAGCTTTACATAAACAAAGTTGAAAGACCTCTGTGCCTATTTAGCTAGCCAACTCGCAGTCTCGCCCATTCCTTCACACTGTCCAACTAAATGCGCTAACTCGTGATGTTCGCCACTCCCAACAGAACACCGCACTCACGAAGATCGTCTATGCGGTATATTTTATCGCTGACAAAGTGATTTGCTCAAAAGAAAGGGTCGAATGCTTAACCTGGCTTCAAGCGAAATGCAATTCACAACTCCCTTTGACCTTGCTTGACGCCTTCAACTCCGCCAGCACTAAAACACATTTCTCTTCTCCCACTCGGTGCTCAGGCGAAGAAGGCACCATCTCAGCGTTCAAAGCGGTCTGTCTGTCGATAAACATGCTATCGGCGTGATTGGCAAGTTTCATTTATTCATTTTCACATTGCCTCCTGAACGAACTCAAAATCCACATTCTCCATACTGGTCCAAAAAAACTAACGCCGTTGGTCATCCCACAAGGACGTCTCTCGGGTCTGAGCTTGGGCAAAGGAAAGAAGTGGAGATACATGGAACGGATTTGTAGATCGGAAGTGGCAGATATGGCGAAGGATGATGTTGGACGGAAATCGACTTAATGTTCCGAACATAGCTAAGGAAAAGAGACAGAAGACACTGAATAGGGACCAACACTAATGAAACTCGAATGTTGACCATTTTACCGGGAAATATAATGGACTTCATATTTACATCGCTTTGGCTCGTGCGGTGACAACGTGTGCCTTACAGGCTGGTCTGCCACTTAAGCCAATTACGCCTCCGGGTTCTTCTATCTACCAAATGGCCCATCAGGCACTGTGTCGCCTCCGTCAATTGTGGGACGACCATCGAGATTGTCACTGCACGAGTCGATCGGCACAGAAGGTGTTTTCTCACATCTCTCACCAAGTCCCAGCATTAGTGAGTCAGTATTGCAAAGCTTAAATTGCCCGTTTGAGAGCTGCGTTAACCTGGTTGAGTGTAGCACGCGGAAGACCCTTTCTCTGGGCTAAGGTGGGCCGTTGGTGAGATGGACGGCAAGAGGTCGCCAAATGGGTCTGCCGAATGTGTGGCGAGTGAGGAGACATGCACCAAACGAAATCGATGCTGCAACGTTGCTCAATGTTTCGTGTGTTTTGTTCGGGTGCGCGACGATGAGCTGGTGATTTAGTCACCGGTCTCGGACAGTCAGGTAGAATGAGTCGGTTTCGCAAAGGATGAATTACTTGCATCACGGCCTTTCCTCTCCTCCCTTCTCTAAAGAGGCGTCACCTGTCGAGTGATGATTACAGGATACCTCACAGGACGAGATAGGCAAAAAGGAGAATGGGAAGTGGGAAAGCATTTCGACAGCTATTTTAGACATCATGTGATGTTCACATAGGATCCAGAAGCAGGAGGGAGCACCACAGAGAGTTTGGTCGCCGTGTATACAAGTAGCTGAATTCAGACTAATTGCCACTCACTTTCTCATCTCCTCCTCTCTTTGCTCTCTTCTTCTCCCCTTCCCCACTCCCACCACCTTAATCCCTCAGTGAAGATAAGGATATGAAGGGGATGAAAGCAACGAAAAGTGTCTCTCGAAACATCCGAACTATAAGCCTGCCCGTTGTTCAGCTGGTGTTCCGCCCTGCAGAGGCAGGGCTTTCAAGTCCACTAGCTCCGCAGTATCGAATTCGTTTGATATACGTTTTCCGGCAGCCTCTCACTGCTCCGACCCATTTTATGCACCTTTCCCGTCCATCTCACAAATCGGGCCACCTTAGCCGCGAAACAGCTCTTCCGAGTTCTTCGATCAACTAGAATGCCGCTCTCACTTTGGCAGTTTAAGTCCTGCCACACTGCTTAGGAATGTTGGGTAAATGATGACTCCGTCGACAGGCCACCTTTGGCCATGAGTGACTCTTGAATTGACGCTAGAAGGATTTTATCGACTGTCCCGCAGCGCCTGATGGGCTAATCCTTGGACAACCGAAGCCAGAGGCTCAAGTGGCTCAACGGGCAGACCAGCGACCAAGGCACCCAAAGAGAAGTCACTCGATGTTTAAACTTATCGAATTTTCTTCTGCAACTGACGGGAGTTTAACCATTGGGCCGGCTGCCCAGTCCGTTCACTGACGCGAAATATTGTGAGTCAAGCTGAGCCGGACTGTCAGCATGGTCAAGGTCACGACTCTGGTGCGTGACCTGGACACACTCACACCCATTAGGGCGGCGATAAGCGTATCTGTACCAGTCCTACTCGATCGCTCGTTGGCGCGCAGGACGAGTAAGGGTAGGTGTTTGAGCAAAACCAGTGTCGAATCCTGATTTTGACAGGTTCATCAAGTCATACTCTGGGCCAGGAGAAAATCAACCATGGAATTTGAGATAAAGCTTGACCGTTTTTATTGGCTTTGTTTACTCTTCATCAATCACTTAAACCAGTCACTCCAACTGACACAATGTGTGCTACTTGCAAAATGGTCAAATTTTAATGGCTCTACTTGCGTGAATGAAAAAAGTAGCACATTATATTACAATAGACATTGAGCGCTTCCCCTACTGGAACAAATTATGTCGCAAATCGAGGGAATAACGAAGGGGAGTTTTCACCAGTTCACCAGTGGATTTTCCTGCAACACACCCATTCAAGACACCATTTCTACGTCGGCTTTGGCAGTGCACGATTTTCGACAGCGTCCAAAGATGGACCAACTGATTAATGCGTTATCTTCGCTGCTATCTGATTGGTGCTTTCTGGACATTTGCCGATTGGTGGCACCGTGGTGGCGCCTGACGCGTCGATACGCATGCATCGACTGAAGTCGACTGGGCGGTCCATGAGAAACAGGGAGTTTCCAAGTCTGACTCAGTGCTATTGGCTCTCGTGGCGTATAAATTTGGAGGCCTACACTGAATGCTCTTCAGTCTCGAACGCTGATGACGTCGGAAAGGTATGTTCTTGTGTATACCCGCATCACGAGTTGCTGTTGGCCATGATTGATGGGGTGAGTGGCTTGCGGGACGGCTCTTCTGCTATCCGTTGTAGATCTACGATCGAGGATAGGAATACGGGGCGACAAATTGATGAGGCGATTGTGCCTCAGATGACACAAGATCTCGGGGCATAAAATTTATGCCACGGTATGTAACAAGCACTCACCCGCACAAATTCTGTCTCTTTGTTCCCTTGACACAAACTTGGAAAGCTTCTCGGATGTCAGTCGTGGGACAAGGACGGACCGTTGTTCTCTTCGCCTTCACTCATTTCACCAGCAATAGATCTCCTTATTTTTGCCTACTAGAGCGGTTAGCGAGGAAGCTCTTTACTAGCCTCTTTTCTCACCTTTCAGCACAAGTTATTGATATCACTGATCGGGTACCTCAGGAAGTTCTCGCAGTAGTAAGTCCTTGTTTACACTAAGCATTCTCCTGCATCGATGTGACACCCCGATGCTCTTGTCAGCCTCATGGTAGTGTGTGAGCAGGTTGTCAGTGAACCAACGGTCTGTAGGAGGTCAAAGGAAGCCTGAGATTTGGTGCTAAGGCACCGTCAGTTTGTGTTCTCCACTCGAATAGCTAGACTAGGACGCACACGCCTCCGCATCACGAGAGTTGTCTGATGAGAATTATGCGACTTCTATTTTACTTATTTGTAGTTTTGGCAACCTGCCCCAACAGAATGGCAGAAATGTATACGTCGCTTGAACGTAAGTAGTCACCATTTGTGTCCAACCCGTCTGCTTGACGTATCAGACATTTTTCTAATGTTGCACCGTCCTTTCCTGCCAACATGACAGTTATCTGGTTCGGCATGAAGTAGTGGTTCCTACTTGCCTTGACCGACTTCTCGCCTTGCATGTAGCATCGCCGCGGCCGACTTCACCGCCAAAAACTACGAAGGCGTAGAGGGTTTGCCCACGAATCGAGGGCCCGCTCCCAACGGCAACACCTCAATCCCTCTTCGGCGACCTGCGATTGACGAGCTCCTTTCTTGCTCCTGCACAAATTCCAATAAATGTGTATCGACGTGTAGCCTTCTCCACGGATCCGTCGTAGGTTGCGTTGTGGGGAAGCAATGCTGGTCAA
The DNA here is from genome assembly GCA_017562135.1 of Dipylidium caninum. NCBI lineage: Eukaryota > Metazoa > Platyhelminthes > Cestoda > Cyclophyllidea > Dipylidiidae > Dipylidium > Dipylidium caninum. Next base: position 21,900 of record QEYB01001445.1, on the reverse strand, counting down.
TGGATAAAAGTTTTTCTTTAATCGTCCCCTGTGTCGACGATATTTTTCACCACCGTCCACAGTCTACTATATTTTCTAAACATTTGTTCGTGTGTCCTCTAAGTAGAGATTGACTATAAGTGTTGTGGCCCTCTTTAAGTGAGCGACGAGTTGCACACTCTACTGAAAAGATGAGATGTGGTGCGGACTGGCAGGCAACCCGAGAACCGGCAACTTCAAGTGATTTTGTCACGATACTGTTTGCTTCATGGCAGTCGATGTTAATCTCACAGTGGAATGTTCATTAAGTTGTTTGAACTGGGCACTGGTCGAGGAAAGTGGACAGCGACATTGTCGAGAGCACACAAACCAGACACGTGACAGAAGTCTCGCCAGTTTGGGGAAAGACTAACATCACATTGTGATTTTTTCACGTGGCAACGAACCAGGCAACCTGAATGACACTTTATCGAATGATCTCAGGGCATCTCCATAGCCTTCCACTCGCAGTATTTATTTATCCGTTCATCCATGCAAATATGCTTACATGTAGCAGTATTGTTCATCTTCAACGCCGTAGATGTCCAATTTACCAGACAGGATGGTACGGTGCTCGACACGTTGGCTCAACTCGCAAATTGGTAACCTGCATGTTGGAGGCCTTTTGTGATGTATGATTAGAGAATGACAGCGGCTCGAGGGTGAAGTGGGTGAGTGGGACGAAAGCGTGGATTCGTATGAGAATTAAAAGCCAAAGTTTCTGCACTGAAACTAATCATAGGCACGGAGAAGGCGGATTCACTTCAAGACTCTGTCCATTCTGGTGTACATCTGCAAAGACCTCCACTGCAAGAGGTTGACGGAGGAGATCGCGACATAACCCTGTGATCGTTTATGAACAGACGAATTAAATTTATGAGATTGGAGAACACGTGCTAAATGTCTAAGTTGGTTAATTCGGAACGCTTAACGCTGCAAGTTAATTACACATTGTACCAATTAGTGAGTTGGCTGTTGGGCTGGCGAAGTGTGACTACACTGCTGCGATAGTGTGTGAACGTTGTTTTATGGTCTCGCGACCTTCAACATAGTCACTGCCCTAAGCGAGGCGTGGGTGTGTCCAAATCGCACATGGGGGTCGTGACCTCCCACAATCCGAAAGTCCGTCAAGAGCTTGTCGCATGACGTTTCGCGTCATAAAAGTGGTTGATTGGCCGACCGGCCGTCCAGTTGCAGTGACCGTGTGACGCAAACGGTCAATGAGCATTATTTGATTGGAATAATTTTTAGCTGAGGACAAGTTCTACACGGAGGTGAGGTGAGGGGTGGGGAGGTTAGCCTCCTCACGTGTTGGTTTTGGGCCATGTAGTTTGCTAAGACTTCTCTGAGGTAACTGGGGCCGGACACAAGAAAGGGTTGAATTGCTGGCACATTTTGCTAAGATGATTTAGGGGTGGACGTCGATCAAAGTAAAGCTGGTAATGAGTTCGTACATCTATCGTTCCTTCTACAGCGTCACTGGGAGAAAAAGGAGCAACTCTACTCTTCGCATATTGAGAGTGTTAAGCTTTTTTTGTTTGGAAAGATAGTTAGGAAGTTAGGAGCGCATTTCATTGATTGTCTTTTTGTATCACTGGAGGAGACCAGACTAGAACAGAGTGCAGCGTCACTACAAATCTCCCACCGTCCACCCAGCTAAGTGGCACGCGCGCCCTCTGTTGCCCACCCAGATAGAATCGGCCAAGCAATTTGGCATGTTGTTTACACTGGCGACAAATTGGGGTTGGAAATTTGTGGAGTTCGAGGCGGACAGAGTTTCTGAATGACCCTCATCTGCTGTTCTGGTAAATAACTTGCCAGGACAGGCCGAATGGGGTGAATAAGGACTGGTTCCGGCTCTGTCTTCAACACAGTGGATGGAGTACTCTCAAATTTCATTACCATGCCATCCAACCACCCTCGCCTCTTCTCAGTCTCATAGTTGCAAGAACTTGTGTCAATCCTCTCCACTCCCCGACCTCATCACGTAGGTGAGGCAAACTAGGAGAGGGCGAAAAGCCGTCTAAACAGTTGACTTCAAAACACAAGTTTCCAACTAAACCGAAAGTGTCGTCACACTCAGCCGTTGCTCTGCGGGTGTTTGACTGCGTCCCGGTTTATGGCCGCAACCGCGTGTCGGGCTCGCCGATGTGCCGCTTGGCGGCGAGGCCAGAGGCCGGCAGGGAGGGCTGTTGACCATCTGAGAGCATCACAGCCGAAACTGCTGAGCCACGGTATCATACATGTGGTATGTGTGTGTGTGGGGATGCACCCTTTCTTCCTGTGGGCCACCTTGTTGGTGGTAGATGCTGTTGCTTCATTTTACTGGTGATTTGACAAAAATTTATGTCGCCGTGATTATAATTTCATCTTAGACACGGTGAACCCGTGATGACCATAAGTTGAAGCATTGCCGAATGGAACATTTTGAGGACAGTCGAGGCGGTAAAGGCAGAGGAGGAAAGCAGAGAAGGAATAGGCAAAGACGTAGCTGCAGCCCGCCTTCCACATTCCATTCTCTACCATGAGGCCTCCCCATCCCCTCCTTCAAATTCATTTGTCTTCCATCCATCCGCACCTTCTCTACAGCCGAAGTGGAGGAACGAGGCAAACAATTCTGTAGGCTGAGCGGAGAGTGGGCATTGTCAGGACGGAATCAATCAGCTCTCCAAATTCGGCGAATATTTCAGTTAACTTAACAATGCCCCCTCGCGGTTGGCGTCATCGAAGAATGTGAAATGTACCGTTAGTAAAGCAAATAGACACTCGTTCATGCCACTGCACCCCTACATGAAAAGAGAATTGACACCAGCTTTTCCCTGGACCTGCCCACGTTAAACCTCCTATCTGCCCTCATCTTGCCTACTTCGGTGATTAGATGGGCCTTTGTCTGCTACTTCAGCAATAGAGCATCTTTGTTTGGACGTCTAGTTGATCTGCAAATACCTTAGCATGGATGAGGCGCTAAAGGCCTGCGTGGCAATGCCGAGGTGGGAAGTGGTGCTCTACTCGAGGTCTCCGCACTCCTACATCACCACTTGGCGTTGGATAGGTAAGCAGGAGCTCATGTGCCTGTGCTCGAAGTCAGAGCCCTCCATTTCGTGCCGTTTGCGACGAAGCATTAAATGCCACTTTGAGGATACGAAGTTGGAAATGCGCGCTCGAGCGGTCACAGCGCCTACTGGCACTTTCGAGACTGTCAAATGCCTTTTCCTCATATCCATCCTTGCCTACACAAGGAGGCCATATCGAGAGATACGTAATATCATTGGGAACCCGCACTTCCGTAAGGAGCCACCTAACCTGAGCGACCAATCACTTACCCGCAGGAGGGTGGACGTGAAAGCCATGGACTCGGGTGTGTCGACACGGCTGGTGGTGAATGCGCTCCACCTCTGCCGTTACTTAAAGGCCCTCAAGTTGGATTCAACCTGCGACAAGAAAATAAAACTCTGCAGTAAAACCTTCCGCGAGAGCATTAAAAGAGATAAAGAAGTCCTCAACACATACGACTGCATCGTCTACGTCGTGGGGCTTTCACGGTTGAAACATCACGCGTCTGAAATGAAGGCAGAGTTGACGGCAGTGTGCGACATCCTTTTGCCCGAACAAACCTTCGCGGTTCTCCTGGTGAAGGACTACCCAGAGTCTGGGAAGCCTGCGCTGGAAATTTTCTCCAACTGCTTCAGGAAACTTGGTGGAGTGGATGGCTGTCCGCTGTTGCGCCTGCCAACAAAGTGGCGGATGTGGTACTCGGGAGAAATGGCTGATGACCATTAGAATGACGCCGTGTTGTTTGGATGGATTTGCTGAGACGTCATTTTGCGCAGGATCGAGACGCTACGCAACATTGTTTAACCCCTTTAATTGAGTTTCAGTTGCTGGCAAAATAAATTTTATCGGCCATAAAAATACGACTTATTTTGGGTTCCAAATGATTCAGTGTGATGAGATTGAGGGTCTTTTGGAGTTTGTCCTCAGGGTGGAAGGGGGTCCAGTAGAGCCAGCTGACGGTGACATCGTGGGTGAGACTTGGAACGGCAGAAGAGGTGTAGGGTTGAACTTCGTCAAGCCCATTCTGCGTCCGTTTTCGAGTTCATGCGTTGGCGACGCGACAGTCATCACCGGTGTCAGATGAGACGGTGTCAGTGACTAGAACAACAGTGGCGCCTCTTCCTGACAGAACTTACCTCTGTCTGTCCGACTTCCAGCAGGCAATCATCGGTGCAATAGGGCGAAAGGCACACCGCTTTCCGTGTCACTGCTCATAGTGAAAGTTGTCCCTTAAATTGAGAAACCGAAGGGACAGTCGAAAGAACCAGATATCAGGGAAGGGCCGTCGAACTGCAGCCTCGTCCTAAATCCTGTGAGTGGAAGACCACGTTCAACTACCAGGGAAGAATTTCTCCCTGCAAACCGACGCTCACATGCTCTTTTTGTCTAGCAACATCGTTACTTACCCACACCAGGAAATGATAGAGTCGATATCTCTCGGTGGAGTAAAATTCGGCTGATTGAGATGATTCTGTGAGACTCTCGAGAGTATCTCGCTGCGGCTCGCTGTATATTTTTATACAAGCCTCCTACTTCTGTCTCCTCTTTGACATGGAGTAACGTTGTGACGTGGAATAATCTTCGCAGACTCAAGTCTGACTGAAAAAATGAGACCCTGTAGCCGGAAATAGGTCTCGGCTTTAGGGGAAGCCGAGAAGTTGGCTTTTAGTCTGCGGAGTCGGAGAAATATTTGAAGCTGTGGATGGGTAGAGAACGGTTGAACTCACAGCCACTGCTTCCAGTGGCAATCTACTGTGGTCGGTGCTGCTTTTCGCTGAGCGCGCAAGTACCCGAGACTGGAGGGGTTGTCTGTTTGGAGAGATCACCTTGTTTGGCACTTTGGATTGGATGTGGCTAGTTGTTCCTTCGACTCTTGCCCCAAACAGTCCTCCTCTTCTCTCGTCTTCGCTCAAACATATTTGCATTTATTACGGATCCTCTCGAGACAAATAACGGAAGCAAACCAAAATTCAATCCAGCTGAGCTGCTTCGACACTCCACCCGGGCATCACCGTTCGCTGTTGATTTGCCTGCCGCCCGTACTTTCCTATTTGATGAACGTAGAAACCCATTCCAAGTCCAGACGTTGGGGACTGAGTAGGTAGGAACGAAGGTTGGGTGCGCCATGACGAAGGCCTCGAGATATGTTAGGAGACTCCCCAGTTTGTCCGATTGTAAAGTAATGCATTACAGACACGAGCCCGTCTTGTTGAGTCAGCTAACCTAGATAATAAGGTCGGCCGACTCGACTCACTCTGTTTATCTCTAACGAGAGATAACGGTCTTATCTCTTGAACAGGAAATATGGCCCCATCGTAACAAAATCGAGTGGAGGGAATGTGGCACCACTGCAGATCCTCCTAGCACGTCACTGGCATCGGTATGTGTGAAAGGCGGAGGGTCCGTCGTCGCGTCATTAATTTACGATGCGCCGGAGGAAATGAAGAACTAATCGATGCAGGGCCTTTCCATGGCTACGGGTGAAGGGCTGTATATCTCAGCCCTTCTGCCACTGGAGTAAGTGGCTTTTAACAGCCAACCTCCGCAAACCACATTTAGCTGGGCAGTTTAGGTCAAGTCAGGATCGCGTCAGTGGGTAATCCCGTTCACCGCCGATGGGAGCTTCGTTGTATTCATGATAAGCCGGTGGGCTGTAGTGCACATCTAATTTGGCAGATTGCGGAATTTCGCTCAGGAGAACAAGGTGGCATCCTTGACACCAACTTACTGCTCTCTTCCTCTCCCTTGTTCGAACCAGTGGCAGTTTATGGTGCTGGCTGAATAATGTAACTGGAATGGACCAAACCACCGATGAGATGTAGTTCAAACTCAGTATTTTCAGACGTAGGATCAATTGAGGAGAGACGGAGAAGGGGGGCCTTCTTCGTGGTGGCTTCTGCCCAGCAGCCACACTCCGACATTCAGTCCTGCTACTCGTCGCAGGCGAATCTCACGCAAAGAGATGATGACAAGAATTGACGCTTTGACCTGTTGGAAGTTGTTTTTTGGGGTGGAGGTGGTAGTCTCCCACCAATGTAGCCAGTGTGGTATCCTTATGAGGTGACGATCGGTCGGATGGCCAACCTGTCTTCATTCCATCCAGCCTGTTACTTCGCCTTCGCTTCACGGTGCGGGAACTGAAGGCAACCCACCAGTTGGGGTCTCCCTACTCCTACACTTCCTCCTCTCATCTCCTGTTGCACGCACTGCCGGTGAGAGTCGTAGGGCGCGTTGAGGTCAGGTCTGTCGGGGGGGTCAGACAGTGGTCAATCGATGCAGCCTTCCCATTGGTCGCAACAGCATCGGATGAACTGCCATCTGTTGAGTTCGACTCCATTTAAGCAGTCTGCACAGACTCGATTTGAGAACTCGCGGGTGAGTAGCCGATTCAGCCGTGCAGCTGTTTTTGGCTTCCTGGAATGCGTCTGCCCGACGGGATTATTTTGAAGTTGCCGTCAAAACCGACTGATTAATGTCTCTGATTAGAAAGCCTTCAATCACGATCCTATTCGACTGCCTGTGACGCTTCGTCATTTTGTTCTGCGTAGAGTCCATTAACGTAGCGACACTCCTAAATCTTACCCGGTCGCGTCCCTGGCATGATATTTGGCAGTTCCCTCCTGTACATTAGTCGCATTACTTTGGTCAGATGTGCTCTTTCATACGCCATCTGTCTTGAGGGCATGTGATCTTGACTTCGGCAATCCACCTATTCGTGGACATGAGAAGTCACTTCGAAAGGCCTCCTGTTTAGAGCCGAGCTTATAACTCAGTCAACTCTTCCCTGTCTCTACTGCACAACAAGCAGAGTAAGTGGAGAGAAATGAAAGGCTTTAGCGCAGAACGAAAAATATATTTTAGATGAGGTTTCAGTTAGTTGACTCAAAAAAACACATTTTGCATCCAAACCCATCAAAATGCCACGGATCTCTGTCGAGGTGTGGTGAACTTGACCCTGCGGCAATCAGGGAGTGGGTGATCATCAGAGTTCTAAATCACACCTTAGCTTTAGCCTCACTAAGGAGGACTGAACCTAGGCAGATACGTTCGACACCACGAGCCACCATCTTCCCTCTTCCGCACAGCCTACGTTCCCCACGCTTGCATTGTTGTCTAGGCTTCCTCTTCCTCCTCAGCACGGTTTTCCGTAAGTGTTGTGAAATGCTGAGAGTGGGTGGCTAAGTGAGGTAGATACACTAGTATGCACACGGATCTATACCTGGCTCGGAAACTCTTACTTCAGACTGTCTAAAATGCTTGCCACCGTCTCTAACCGGCACAGTCAATGATCGGCACCTAAGAGATAAAGAAAGTGGTGAGGATTTTGGCATTGCACTCTGCATAATATACTTAATCGGGATGACTGAGGGCTGGCGTTTTGCCTTGCTACATATCCTAGTCCATCCTCATCGTTACCGCCCATTCCCATTTGGATGACGAAAAGCGTTAACCCTCAGCGCTGGCCTTCCTGCCTCTTACTATCACACAACAGCGCCTATCCCGTTCCGTGATGGTGTCGGCTTAAAGGGCTGAGGCACTGTGGGGATGGTCCGATTAAGGTCGAAGGCATTTGCCTTGGCCTAGGCCAAATGTTTTCACCATCCACTTCTTATGCCAATTTGATGCCAACCCGCAGCTAATAATGCGCGCATGATGGCAGTCTGTGGAGTGGATGTACAGGTATATCAGTGCGGATAGCCCCCTTCTACAATTCGTGGCAGCCAGGGGCGTGTGGAGACAGGAGGGCATCATGGAGGAAACATAGGCGGTAGTGTTAATCTGGTCATTCTCGTGAGGCTCAACTGCATCTTTGTCCACCTCCTCCACTTTGGAGTTGGAGTATCTCGTCATACCGTGGAAGGCAAAGGAACGCAGTGTGAGTAGAAGTACCGCGAGAAACTGATACTAAACGCCTCCGCAAGATTTCGATGAACTTGAGCATGGGGTAATTCTTTTGTGTATGTCCAATTGCCTGGTCTCCGCCTTCTTGACTTCTGGCCAGCGGCGTAGGCCTTCTACTCCCGCTCAGCCACTCTTTGCCCTCGTCCATCTTTACGCTTACAGTGGATTCTCCTCACTGCCAGATATCTCTTTCAATACCAACGTCATGAAAGCTTTCTCGTGTTTCTATCAGAATTGTTCTGTAGTATTTGACTTCGAAAAAAAAACGACATCAAAACGAGACTTACATCCACCTGTCTGACTCAAGTTAAACTCGAACGAGAGCGCAGTCTAACAAATCTCTAGAACCGTGAACTGGACTTATGGTTAAAACGTTCCATATTGGCTCAAGAAAATTTCAATTTGACAGTTGGAGTATAGTCGATCCTCTTCGTCCTGCGAGCCGGCATGAGCTCTGTAAGCACTTAAGTCGAGAGGTTAGCCTGTCACGAAAGACCTGTCTGCTCCCCGCCGCGCTCTCGTCCTCTACCAGCTCTGAGGGAAAGTGGGCCGTGTACTCCATGTGTAAGTAACGCGCTTAGACTGAAGATTGGATGACACTACGGAATGCTTGACGGACAATTTGAGAAGGGTGCTGACACTGCATTTGCTGTACCACAGGAATTTTCCACTCACTATCTCCTCATGATCGAAAGGTCCTCATGAAAGACTACGAATGATTCCGAAGCAAAAACTAATTTGCCTTTATCCACGGCCTTCTCAGTTTCCATTACCTCTGCTCGAGGGCATTCTCAGTTTTAAGTTTGCCTCCTTCTCCTCTGGGCTATTTAATGTTTCTGCCTACTGGGGTCTTTGTCAGTTAATTGCCTTCCAAGAGAAGCGTGAGTTAGGAGAAGGGTCAGCACTGTTGCGTGCACCCTAAGCCCATCCTGTTCTGAACAGAGAGGCAGTGGGAGCCTGGCGCATTCCACCCACCACCAGTCGATCAAAGCCTCTTACGGTATCCCACCCGCGCACACACAGTTGCCTCTGGCGGAAGCGAAGTCTGTGGCACAGGATTTCAGAGTCAGCCAGAGCCTCGACCGCTTCTCAATGAACCACCGTAACCACAAGCGTTTGCATAATCGGAAAGCCTGGTGTTGGAAATTTTTTCCAATGGCAACGGACAACAATTATTGGCCACGTTCAACACTCTCATGTCGACTGCCCGGTTTCTCGATTCGCCGCTGAATGACTTCTCGGCAAATCTACTTAAACGGTTCATCGTAATCACCCAGAATCAACTCTGGCGCGTACCACATTCGCCACTTCATTGGGATAACGCAACAGAGGGCAGTCATTCTCGCCGCCAAGTTTCCGAAAGCAGTAGGCTAAGAGTTGTACCACATCCTCGTCTGGGCTTGAATTTTCCGTCGCGACGAACATGACAAAGGTTTGTTCGGGCAAAATTGCTTTTGCACACCGCCCCCAAATCATCCTTTATTTGAGTTGCGTGATTTCGAAGCTTTGAAGCCTCTACAATGTGAAATATGTAGTCGAAGAGTATGACGACTCTCTTATTTCTGCTAATTTCTCATGGGAAGGTTCGACTAAAGGTAAGTCGACTAAATCAAAGTTGCAAATTTTTGCGTAACGCCTGAAATGCTGCATATTCCACCTTAACCAGCGTTGACTGCTCCGAGTTCATCGCATTCACCTCCATCCGCCCACGTGCTCATAATTGCTCCCTCAGGGAAAGCGGCTTACAGAAGTGTCCATGTTCCATGTATTTAAGCAGCGCTTTGATTTCTCCAATTAATGAAGTCACTGATGGATATAAGCTGAAGGCACCTGACTGTCTCGAAAGTGCCAGTAGGCCGCTGTGACCGCTCGAAGAGCGCATTTCCAACTTGTCCTCTTCAAAGTGATATTTAATGGCTCGACGGAAGCGGTCCGAAACTGAGAGCTCTGCATCGGGCACGGGTACACGAGCTCCTGCCTACCAATCCAACGTCAAGTGGCGACGTAGGAATGCGGAGCCCGCGAGTAAAAGCGCTACTTCCCGCCTTGAAATAGCCACCCAGACTTTTAGCGTCTCGTCTGGGCTGTGATATTTGTAGATTAGCTTGATGCACCTGAGGGGGTTTTGAGAAATCCGCGTAATCAACAGTCGCCTGTAATGGATACCATAAGGTAGGCAGAAAGTCTAAAACAAAGGGGCTAAATCGCCATGCATCAAGCGAGGAAATATGGGATGAATCGACTTGCCTTTGGATTCCACGTCGAGACTCCGCGAATATGCATGCATCAGAGGAGATTGCCGCATGGAAGAAGTGCGAGAGACCTTCGCTTTAAATAGTGAGGGCTGAGGCGCTATTCAATTCTCATTCCCGAAAAAATGTTTACTTGAAGGCTAATTTCGTGAAAATCAGCAGTTGAATTTACCACCTGAATTCACTCCAGTCTCGATTTGTACATTCAAGCATTCATTGTCAGCCCATCTCGTGCATCCCGTTCATGGAATTTTCGAAATTTCCGTAGTTCGCTGTGCAGCCCAGGGCAGGCAGTTTCCCTTCTTGGCGCTTCCTTCACTCGCGTCCATGATATGGTGTTCACGTCGCCATGGCCAACACCTTAGGGCTTCAACATTTTAACAAATTTCCTCTATGACAAGAGCAGAGGATGATTCTCCTGAAGACTTCCTTCCCCCCACTTGTGCACCACTCTCTAGTGCTAGGAGCGGGGTCAGAGGACTACTCTGGCACTCCTGAAGGCCATCCGATTCTGGCTTTGTGTTGCCCATGAACACATGGACTCTCTTCTTGTGTGCAGACCGCAAAGTCGGAGAATTGGCAGCTTCTTTGCTCTCCTCTACTGTACCACAGCACAAGAGGAATCGCTCGGACAGACTACTCTTATAGCCCGTTCTGCCTCGTCTCACATTTCATTCGCTCCAAATTACTGCCAAGACTTGTGTAAGTCTTGTCTCCTTGGAGGAACAGCATCAGCCTACATCCCTTCTTGATTTTGAACACAGCCTAGCACAATCCACTCTGCTATTCCTACCCGCAGACGCCCACTTCCTACTGCTAGCTGGCGTCAGGGGCACGCAATGCCAAGACCCGAGCATCTAGAGCTACTTGGACATACACACTCTGAATGAGCCTCGACCGCTTCGCAATGAGCCACTGCGACCCCAAACCGTCCGGATGAGTCGAAAGTTCGCAGCTTTCAAAAAAATTAATCCAAAGGCAACGGATGCACACAATTAATGGGGACTGCTCATACTCCGAAGTTCACAAGTGTAGCCTCGCGCTCCTCCGTTTAATCACTTCTCGGCAAAATCCATTTGAACAACTCCTTCGTGCCATCAATGCACATCTCTCTCGAGTACCACAACCGCCACTCCATTGGTAAGCGCAAAAGCGGACACTCATCCAGTCCACCCAGTTTCCGGAAGCAGTAGGAGAAGAGTTGCACCACATCCTCGTCGGGGCTTGTGTCGTCGGACACGACGAATCAGTACGAAAATTTGTTCGGGCAAAGGATTTCGCAAACCGCTCTCAACTCTGTTTCATTTTGGCCGCATGACGGCGAAAGCTGTGAAACTTCCACAATGTAGAGGAGGCAGTCATATTGTTAAGGACTTCCTGGTCTCTACCAATGCTTTCTTGGAAGGTTCTACGCAAATAGTAAATTTGTTGTTGGTTGACTCGAAGGTAAGGGCTTTATGTAACGCTGCAGATGGTGCACATCCACGTCAATCAGTGTCGACTGCTCAGAGTTCATTGCCTTTCACCTCCATCCGCGCCCAAGTTCGTAATTGTTCGCTCAGAGGAGGCTGCTGAGGCTGCGGCTGCTGATAAGGCGTGAGTCTTGCAAGGCTCTAAGTAGTGGTAAAAATGGCTCCTTTACGTAATGAAGTATGGATACGAGGAAGAGGCACTTGACACTCTCAAAGGTGCCATGAGGCGCTCTTACCCCTACAGAGCGCATTTCCAACTTCGTCTCCTCGAAGTGACATTTAATTGCTCGACGCAAACGATCTGAAATTGAGGGCCTCTGAGTTCGAACAGAGGTGCACCAACTCCTGTCTACCTATCCACCGCCCATGTGGTGATGTAGGAGTGCGGCGGACCGCGAGTAAAGCACCACTCCCAACTTGGCATTGCCACCAGGCGTTTTAGTGTGTCTTCCATGCTGAGATACTTGCAGATCAGTTTAATGCACTCCGTGTTTGAGGTGGGAGACATCGGCCGTGAATCCGGTCGCCTGTAAAAGAGATCGCAGATTAAAAAAGCCGCCAAATCTAGACGAACGAAGAATGTGGAATGACTCGACTTGCCCTTGATTCCATGTCGGCTGCGTGTAGAGGCGTGGTGAAAATGCTCTTAGGAAGGAGGTTTCTTGTTGCTAGAGTGGAAGATCGAGAAACGTGTCGTTTAACTAATGAGGCTGGAACACTGTTCCCCTCCTCGTCCGTGACAAGTGCTTGCTTCAACGTTAATAGAGTGAAATTCAGCATGTTTAAATTTTGTTTCTGACTTCAATTTAAACCTCGATGTATGAATTGGAGTAAAGCTTGCTGTGACTTGTGATCTTCTTGGATCATCATCTTGGAAATTGCCGAAGGTTTATGGGGCTATCGACCGCTCAAAGCAAATCCACGCCGCCCATCTTCCTGCAGTTTGCACCACTTTCCTACAGCTCAACGCCATAAGGCGAACGGTATCCAAGTAGACGGTCACTTGTACGAAATGTCTAGACGTGTCAAGCCATGGGTGACACCGAGGAGTACCCGACGGCCGCGCCTGAACTTGCGCGCACGGATGCGATTTGCCGATTACCAGTAGAAGAGTAGGCCTGATGGGGGAGGAAAGTCAAACCTCTAAAAGACTTGGCCTTTATCCGTAAGGCGACTGGGGTTTGAAGGTGGGTCGCATGGGAAAAGGCGAGTGATGGACGAACCTCTTGACCGTTTTGTCAAGATAATCTGCCAATGTTGGTGGAGGCAAATTGCTCTGAAGTACGCAAAAGCTCTTTCCCTCGCGGGGCGGAGAGCGGGGTGGGCGTAGGGGCGTGGTTTAATCTGCCCCAGAAGTAGACGGCGGATGAGGCCGCAGTATGTGACGTACCACACGAATGCTCTTTGCCGCGGTACGACATGGTTACACGAGAACGGTGAGAGTGGGCTCAGGGCAGATGAGCAAATTCGTTCCGGGAAACCCAAATTAATGACGGACAAAGGACGAGGGATCGGTATTTAGACTCGTGCAGGCGGTATGCGACCGCTGGAGAATGGCTGAAAATGCCCACCCGGGGGCCTGAGAAGAATGTTTGCAGTCCCGTCCCCGGTCCTTTCTTTCTAGCCTAATCAGTTTATTTCTCGGCAAAGGAAAAGGTCCACTGACTGATCTTAAACTGGTCCTCGTCTGATCAGCTTAATTTGGTCTAACGCGGAGTGGGGAACCATTAAGAGGGCCCGCACGCTACTCTGGTTGTGTAGATGCTGAGAAATGCAGTCCTCTTCACTGGTAGTTGCAGAGTGACTTCTTGCATCGGTGGCTGTTGGTTCCATTCCGAGCATCCTACACTTTGTGTCGCGATGGCTGGCCGTTTCTCCCACGTTCTGCCCAATGGGAAACGAAGAGAATTGCAAACTTCATAAGGTTTTGCTCTCGGACAGCATCGAAGGGACGGAATTGGGAGGGGGGAATTGATTGGGGGATGGGACGCGGGTCCAGCTGGTGTCTGGTCTAAAAATCTTTTCCTTTCTCGTCCCATCTCTGCACGGGAATATTGCTTGTACGGGGGCTACGTAGCTTTCCCCCGCGCCATAATTAATACATTTAAATATCCTCCCCACTGTCTCTCAGTTCTCAAACCGCCAAAAACTGAGGGAGAATCGTAGGCACTTGCGGGTAATAGTGAAGTGGAGAGAACGACAGCGGTGAAGGTTACAACGTTTTGAGTCAGTAAGGCACTGTGTGTCCATCACTACAGCGATAGTGGAGATCTCCCACTAAAACGGAGGTCTGCGACTAGATTTATTGGCAGTTTTCCAACTCAGAAAATGTTACCGACTTAATGTGCCAGACATCCACCTTGTGGGAATGATTATACGAGCGAAACGGAGCTCCACATTCTCCAGCCTCGTGGAGAAAAGTGTCACCTGGCCTGAGCATTCCGTTTTCTCTTGAAATTGCAGACTAGTTCAGGACCGCCCTTCTAACTGAACGAACATTCACCGGACCCGGGTGCTTTTCAGTTAACGGGTAACTCTACACTGTTGCAGCTGCTACCGCTTTGACGGGCAAAAACTCCGGCTTCATGCCGAGTGGTTGGGAACTTATACCTGCACATCGGAAACGGCTCTAAGAAGAGCATCGTCAGGACTGTAGAGACTGATAAGTCGGAGCAAGCGTGTGAGGACAGTTGTGTGTACTTGTGTATCTACTCCATTTGACAACCAATCCATTTCCCGTAGACATGCTCAGCACTTGGAGGATGTTGGTAAAGCTGAGAGGAGGCAATGTTGCCTTTACCACCCCTTCTTTCTCATGGTGTCCTACATGGTAGTTGTGATATTTGGGAGAGAATGTGTGGCGGCCTCGAATAAGCCGATGTGGTGGTGAGGGGGAAAGTTGAGCATTATTGTGAGCCTAATCCACATGCGGCGAAGGGGGAGACGTGTATTCACCAACGAATTTTGTATCACTGCTTAGCATTTTGTTAGCCTCATTCACAAGTTACGGCGGCATCATTTGACCCTCTGCTTGTCCATGGGACAAGGTCGGCAGCCTCAAATTCACCATCCATCGATACACAAATTTCGCATATTCACAAGGGTTATTTTGGGGATGCCAAAATGCAGCTTGAAACATGTCGTGGTTGTAATGAAATCGTTTCCCGTGTAAAGCTTCATCAAGCTAGCGATTGTGAGGCGATAAATAATTCTTGCTTCCTTTGCGAAGAGATATGACTGATGCTGAGCGAGTAGGCATTAAATAGCGTCATGTCGCCACAATTAGCGAAATGGGTGGAGCGTGGTGTCCATACTACTTCCTCTCCATTAGCATTTATCATTCGCAGCTACTTCTTGAGATGATGAAAATTTAGGTGTCGTTTGAGCACGTCTTCTCGGTGAAGACATTGGGCAGGTGACCCTACTGAGGATAAATGTAGCATCGGTGTCAAGTAAGAGCAGACACTGATGAAGGTTTGGAGAACGCTAAAGTCGCTTGCCGAGAGCAAAGCATTGTCTCTAAAGGCTCTTTCAAAATTGAGTGAGCGATGCTCTTTACAACAAGGTTTGTATTTACTACAAAGTACGGTGCAAGCGTCCAAAAGGAGATGCGTCGACCCCAATCCTCCAAACTCGATTCACGGCAGAGCCACACACCGCCATACCGCCAGTGGCCGGTGTACCCTTGAATAGAGTACGCGGAACAAAGACGATCCTGCGTGCCGCATACTCCGGTCCGATTTGCCATCAATTCAAGCATCAGTCAGTTCAGCAGTGCCGTGTGTATTTCACGGAAGTGCGAACGTACTCGTCCACGTAACTTGTCTCTGTTAACACGTCGAAAATCTTGCAATAAAAAACGAAACACTTTTTGTGCGGTGAGGATCCGCGACAAGAGCGAGCGGGTTGGTCTGTATAGTATGTGGGCTAAACAATACATCAGTCTTCGTTACTTGTATATGTCGTCTCGGGTTTCCTGACGGATGCCACCAAATTGATTTATGAGGGCAGTCGCAAGCAGAAGATCAGAGGGAACTGTGATCGGCGCGGTTGAATTCCCTTGCTCACTGCGTCGCACCTTTAACGTAGATATTCTGAACAACTACTCAAGTGACACCAAGTTGAATGGGAACGGAAAGTTGTTTCATATAAATCCACCAACTATTGTCTCTGAAATTGGTGCACTGGCAGTTTTGACTCGTCTCCAACGACTCGCAGGATGAGCCACTGGGCATCGTGGAGGAGTCGCCCTCCACCAAAAAACGCCTTTTATCTCATTTTTGGGTGTCAAGTTGCTTCCATTTGTCTGCTGTCTTTCAGTTTTCTGAAGGAGTTAATGGGTTCATGCTACTCACGACAACGCAGCGGTTCCCTGCTCCGACTCACTGCAGTCGTTGAAAGCATGCACCCGACGAGGCCTCTAGAGACCAGCATCCGTTGCCCCACGTGGAAATAGCGATGCAGGTATCGAAAAACGTGGAAATAAACTAGCGGATGAAGGAGGCGCTCATCGCTCTTCACAAACCCCCACTGCTAAATATAAACTTTCACGGCGAACCCTAATATATTGGGGGCGATTCAACGCGTCATTTCCACTGGGACCAGACCAGTGCCACTCGAATAGATCAGCCAGACAACCGTTATGGACTCGCCAAAATTACCATCCCCCGGTAACTGTCCTCTCAAGCCTTCCAGATCTCGCGAAGACTTTTGCCCCCTAACAGTTTCTCCTCAACTCTCCGTCTTTGTCTCAAACGTAATTCCATGTTATCACCGATCCCTCTCGAACACAAAGTACACGGAACGCAAACGAGAAATCCAATCCAGCTAATTATTAGGCGTCGCTTCGAGATACCTCGACAACGGCAAGTTTAAGTAACGTCGGCTTCTCACTCTACCTGGACTCAAACCGTTCACTGTTGACTGGCCTGCTGGTAGCAATTTCCTCTTTCATGAATCATTAGCTCGCAATTTCCCATCTTACTACTCACAACCTCCCACCGCGGATTGTAACCTCTCGAGGCGGAGGCTGATTTTGGGCAAATCAACGATTCATTTCCACTGGGACCAGGCCACTGCCGACTCGAATAATCAGCCAGACCGCACAGTCGTGAACGCTCGTCAAATTACCTCTCCTAGTAATCCGTCTTCCTCAACCCTTTCAAATTTCTCTACGTCTTATTGCCTTTCCTCAACTAATCGCGCTCCTTTCCTCGTCTCCGTTCAAACGTATTTCACTATCATAGAGTCTCTTCTACCGATGAAATAAACTAAGCAAAACGAACATTTAGGCTGTCTAGCGTCGGATTTCTCCCTGTACTTGGAGCACATCGCTCAGGAATTTGATGGCTTCAGCAGCCTCTTTCCAGAATACGGACCAGTGAGAATTGTAAGAGGGTAGCGATCAAAAGGGCTTCGTGCGCCGTGCAACACACGTGCCGGCGTTGCCAAGCAGTAGCAGCCAGAATAGTATATTTGCTGTATCCATGTCATCCTAGAAGGTGGTTCGAAATGCTAGTAAATATTCCCGACCACATAGAAGGCGGTGAAAGGGGATTCTAAGAAAGAGTTTCACCTCATCCGGATTGGAGATAGTAAATACGTTTGCGGACACAGAGGCCGTCTTGTTAAACAACCATCTCAGACAATAGAACGGCGGCGAAAATTGTCTTATCGAATTGCCTTTCGAGGAACAAAAGTGCATTGCAGGAAGGGGAACCCCTTGGTGTCAGCCCCATGACCGAGCGTCTCAAAACAACACATCCGAGATCTATAGCGCCTTAGGCACACCGCCAGATCCGATTAGCTCACTCACCTCACCGATACAACAACAAACTTTTCTGTCGCAAGGCCACCGATCGTTACGATCGCGGAAAGAACCGAAGAAACGCGTTTGCGGCGGAAGTCTTCCGTCTCCGTGGCCGACGAGTGAAGGCCTTCATGTCTCAGCGGCTTCACAACTGCGCGTAATGGCTTTTTTAATATTCCATCCTCTCTACACCCGAAATTGAGCTGGGCGCATTAGGGTACATCAGAATCCCCTTCCCGCCGGTAGGACACATCGGCGATTCTCAAGACTACGTGGTTAGACTGCAAAATGTACCCTAATTTGACAGCTTGTGAACTTTTGTGGGGATTGGGACATTACTATAACCTTTCCCTGGCAGGCACAACGCCCAATGCTGCCGTATCCTTAGCAGCCGCCAACCCCACTTGACTCAGCCTCAGTCCCTTCAGTCCATTTGGAATTGGACAAGGGCGATAATGTGGCATTTTCTGGCCCATTAATCTTGCCTTCACTACCGCCACTCTCGCAGCCATTGTCGTCCCCGCAGGGCATTTGTAAATGCTCCAAACACTGTGGCCACCTGTCCGCAGCCTACTTCCCTCACACGTGGACGCCCTAAGCCACCCTTCCCGTCTCAATGCAGAGATTTTTTTGTGCAGTACAACTGCTTCGACAAACAACAGCACTCGGTCCACTTCCACGCTCGCAGTCACTTGCGCGGGGCAAGGACGGAATTGTATGAAGAGAGCCACTTCTCCTGACCTGACACACATTTGCTGGAATTCACATGAGACATTGCAAGTCGAATAGACGTCTGCAGTGTGTGAAGGTGGTCTGGAAGAAAACCGCCGTGGATTGGTTGAGAATATATAGAACAGCCAGTCTTCAATTTGAATGCTTTGATGGACAGTCGCCCCTCCAAAAGACACAGACCACCGTGGGCAACACGCGGCATTCGGCCTCCAATGTCTCGGGCATAACCGTCGGATATTGCCCCGGCGTCGTCGCACCAAACCGCAATCGCTCCAACGCGAGAATGAAGAATTACCCCAAAGGGAAGCCTGGATGCACTGTGGCCGCAGAGAGGGAGAGACGCAGGAGATGGACATCATCGACGATCGAACTGAAGTTAGGCGGTAAAATTTCAACTGTTGATCTACATGAATCAACGTCAAGCAAGCACTTGTAATGGCCAGGAAGAGAGAACGGTTTCTGCTTCAGCCTCAATTATTTAAATCTCGCGATCTCTCGGCCTCTCTAACTCGTGTTAGCAACCCTTCTTTCTGAGGCGCATCTTTTTTAGGACATTTCGAAGTCGTATAGCCGATATGGAACCAACAAGGGCAAGTCGGCTTCATTCTATTCACATTCCTCCACTCGATGGCCAGTTAGGCCGTCTAGGTTAGGGGCGCTTTCCTACACTTTCGTGTCCTTTTGTAGGGCGATTGCATGTGACGGCCGGATGTCCCCGACCTCCCCACGGTGTGCATTAAGTTGATCTGGCAAGTACCTCAGCTTGGAAGAGACGCTAACGTCTGCGTGGCGATGCGAGCGGGGATTGGGAAGGTCGTACTCCACTCGCGGTTCCCACGTCCTACATCGCCACTTGGCACTGGATGGCAAACAAATCTCGTATGCGTGTGTTTCGGACTTCAGAAGCCCCGATATCAGATCGTTTCGCTCGAAGCTATTAAATGTCACTGTTAAGAGACGAAGTTGGGAATGCGCTGTGGGGTGGGAAGGCGCCTCGTGCACCTTGGAGACTGTCAAGTGCCCTTTCCCATATCTATTTCTTGCCTCACAAAGAGGCCATTCCGAACACTACGTAGAGTTATGCAAGGACCACTCTTTTTCCAGGAATCGCATCCCCGGCACCCCAGTGTGTTGAGGTGAAAGCGATGGGCCCTGTGTGAATTAACAAGTTTGGGAGGGAATGTGCTGATTCTTCACGCGCTACAAAGGGCACTCAGCTTGGATTTAACAAGCCCAACAACAAATTCTAATAATGTGTAGTAGAATCTACCCAGGAAAGCATTAGGAGAGATAAGGAAGCCCTCACTCTATGATTGCATCCTCTATCGTGGAGTTTTCGCGGCTTTCGCACAGGCGGACAAAGTGATGGCGAGTTGCGGCGTGTGTGCAATTCTTTCGACCCGAACACACCTTCGCTCTCCTCGTCATGGCGGACGACGCAAAACTCGACGTAAATGTAGTGGAACAATATGTTCTACTGCTTTAGGCAACGTGGTGGAGTGCATTTAATGTCCGCTGTTGGCATCGTTACAATGAGTGGGATTGTGGTTCGCGGAGAAATGGCTATGACGACGACAATAGCATGGGGTTGTTTAAATGGGTCTGTCGAGAGTGATTGAAGCGGAAGGAGCGAGAAGCGACGCAGTCAAACAGGAAATGACTGAGTGCCCATTAGTTGTGTATCCGTGGAGAGTGATGTCGTTGTTTGCGGAGGCGATTTCGACTTATCACCGGCTTGCGGGGTTCCGATGGCTTCGTTGCGAAGCATTCGAGGCTCTTTTGGGTCTGTGATCATTGAGGCGGTTCCGCGTAGCTCTGGTCGTCCATTATCTCGTGTTCCACGGAGGCCACTGAAGCATGAATGCCTGGATGGGTGTTAAATCGCTGAAAGAGTCATTGACCGAGTGGTGGCGGGTGGAATTGTGGGACCGCCCCTGACGGTGCGATGTTTGCCTTCTCTGTTTCACTTTTTGGCAAACAAACGCGGCCACACTGAAATCTCAATGTTGTTTTCGAGGTGTGTATCTGGGAAACATCAGAATAGCCTTAGAGGGTGGTAGAATAGAGATGCCGCGGTCAAAGCAATCCTCTATGGCTCCGTTCAAAGTTCGTTTAAAACTTCTGTTGGTGCGGTGTTCAACACCTTTCAAGTTCTTTTGTTAACCGCTACTGTAGCTTATGGAAAGGTCAATTGTTCAGTCAGGGGAACTCTTCCACTGTTTCTCTCGGTGGTGGAGGCGAGAGTGCGCGGTAACGAGCGGTTCCATCATAGCGGAAGCTGACCTCAATCGGCTTTAGCGTTACACGCTCACCTACGACATTCAACAATAATAACTAAAAAGTGCCAAGATATCCAAGTTATGTTTCAGAACCCAAATGATAGAAGCATTTGTTAATATCCCAATTGAATTCGAGTTTACAGCACAAATGCAAGATTAGGAGGATAAAATCAACTCTTTGTTTCCATCTTGCCTCGCGGGAGAAAATAAAATTAACATGGTGACGAATACGAAAAAGCTTCGGAGTGAGACTGCGAGGGCAAAATATCCTTGGGATTTATGAATAAAATGTTACGGTGTAAGGCGAAAAGGACGGGCGTGAACGATCGAATTGTTAGGCGTTAGAAAACACACCCGATAACCAGGAGTCAAGAAGGTGGAGGCCACGCAGTCCGGCAATGCGTGTATTACCGGTCATGTGCAAGTTCATCCCAAATCATCTCAGCGACTCGTTGAGAGAGTGCTGCTCTGCCCGCTGTGTAGTGTAGAAACATCTGTCAGGCGAATTTCGCCTGCAGGGGTTGACAGAAGGTGAGATTAAAGCATGCTATTGTACTGAGACAGGAACATTCAGCTGTATGTCTATGTCGACGAAAACCGCGAGTGGGCACTCACTTTCCAGCTCCGTGTTGTCCGGAAGCATTCTGCGGCAGCATTTCTCTTGCTTTTGCGGTTACGACGGGGACGAGCAGTTACCTCTCCTCTCTCTCTCTCTCTCCCTCGTCTCCTCTCTCTCTCTAACAGTTCCATGGCGGAGTTGCTAAGTGAATTACAAGACTCATAAATGCATCTTCCCCTGTCCTCTTCACCGCGAGTGAGATGGACGGTGGCGCGGTGAGCATAGAGGCTACCAGAGGGAACGGTGGGTGGCCCTTTCCGGGTGTTAAGGCCAAATCAATGAGGGAGGAGCTGGGAAAAAATTGCAGTGCACTGGCACTCGGCTTGCATCACGTGGTTACCCCGATGGCGCCAATTTGAATGCTACTGCTCTGAGTTATCGAAAATGTCGTACTTCATCCCATTTTTTCTGCAAAGCGCCCGCCTAGGAAGATCGTTTGGTCTGAGAGGAACCCGTATCTCGACCGGACACTTGGAAGCAACAATCTTCCTGCTCGCCCAATCGTCCGAGTGTAATCTGACCTCTGATTTCAACTGGAATTTGTGCCTGTGCTTTCGCGCAATTCCTTACGAGGAATCTCCCCTGAATCGTTGTTTTGGGAGTAGGGACAAGTCATAAGCAACACTAATTGCTCAGAGAGGAAGTTCTGATACGATGTCTACTCATGATTTATCAGCTTCCTTTTCATGTACGTTTTTAAAATTGTCAAGTTATATCAAGTTATAAGGCCCCTTGGCTTCTCATCTCAACCATCTCTCTCTTT
>QEYB01001444.1:0-18898 GCA_017562135.1 Dipylidium caninum | reverse complement strand
GGGGACATTGGATGTGAAATTTCTCTCTCTTCCTCGCTAGAACCTCGCGCCTGAGAGGCAACGGCCTTCGCCCTCAGTAGTCTGCAACTTTTGCGGTTTTTTCCTTCTTCCAGTTCCGCGAACAGGCGAGTCGGTCACCAACTCGAAAATGGACACCTTATGCAACGCTTGCTCCTAATTGACCCACCCCCCAATGACCCCCGCCAGTACCTTAATTTTGAGGAAGAAGGAGTAAGGAATAAAGAAAAAAGAAAAAAATGAGAGCAAGAAGAGGAATCTGTAAAAGAAGAAAAAAATAAAAGCGAAAAACAATAAGAGCGGCGTGAATAGATGAGGAGAGACGAAGGTTAGAGGTCGAGTGGGCTCCAAATACTTGGCGGGAAACCATTTCAATTATGGAATGAATTTCCTCTTCTCTCCTCTTAGACCTCTGCGGCTTGAGAGGGAGCTCGCCTACCTCAGTCTGCCAAACTTGCGGGTTTCTTCCTCAGTCGACAAAGTGCGAATCGGGTCACACCGTTTAATGGGAACACAATGCAAACGCTTGCTCCATTGACGCCAGGTTACATGTGGAGGAAAGAGAGAGATAGAGAGAGTCGAGTGGCCTCCACTTGCGGACATTGGATGAATTCTCTTTTCCTCGTAGACCTCGCGCTGAGAGGAGCCTTCCCTCAGTCTGCCAAACTTGCGGTTCTCCTCAGTCGGACAAAGCCGAGTTCGGGGTTCACACGAAATGGGACACATGACAACGGCTTTTTGCTCAATGACGCCGGGTACATTGGAGGTAAGAGGATAGAGAGGGAGGTCGAGTGGGCCTCCAACTTGCGGACATTTGGATGAATTCTCTCTCTTTTCCTCGTATTAGGACCCTCGCGCTGAGAGAAGAGGAGGTTCCCTCAGTCTGCCAAAACTTGCGTGGTGTTCTTCCTCAGGCGGTCAAAGTCGGACGGTCACACGAAATGGCACACATGCAACGCTTTGCCAATGACGCCAGGTTACATTGGAGGAAGAGAGATTAGAGAGGAGGTCGAGTGGCCTCCAACTTGCGGGACATTGGCATGATTCTCTCTCTTCCTCGTAGACCTCGCGCTGTGTTTGCGAGACGGAGCCTTCCCTCAGTCTTTGCCAACTTGCGGTTCTTCCTCCAGGTCGGACAAGGCGATCGGTCACCACGAAAATGGGACACATGCAACGCTTGCTCAATTGACGCCAGGTAGAATTGGAGGAAGAGGGATAGAGGGAGTCGATGTGGCCTTCCAAACTTGCGGACATTGTGATGAATCTTCTCTCTTCCTCGTTAGACCTTCGCACGCTTTGAGAGGAGCCTTCCCTCAGTCTTGCCAACTTGCGGTGGTTTCTTCCTCAAGTCCGGACCAAGGAGCGATCGGTGTCACACGAAATGGGACACCATGCAACGCTTTGCTCCAATGGGGACGCAGGTTTTACATTGGAAAGGGAAAGAGATAGAGAAGCCGGGGAGTGGGAGGGTCGAGAGTGGCCTCCAACTTGCGGACATTGGTAATGAATCTCCTCTTCCTGTAGACCTCGCGGCTGAGGAGGAGGCCCTTACCTCAGTTCTGCCACTTGCGGTCTTCCTCAGTCGGACAAGGGCGATCGGTCACCGTTAATTGGACACATGCAAACGCTTGCTCCATTGACGCCAGGTTACATTGAGAAGAGAAGATAGAGAGCGAGGTCGAGTGGCCTTCCAAACTTGCGGACATTTGGATGAATTCTCTTCTCTTTGCTCGTAGACCTCGCGCTGAGAGGAAGCTTCCCTAGTCTGCCAACTTGGGTTCTTTCCTCAGTCGGACAAAGCGATCGGTTCACACGAAATGGTGACAACATGCAACGCTTGCTCCAAATTGACGCCGGTACAATTGGAGGAGAGGGGATAGAGAGGGAGATCGATGCGTGGCCTCCAACTTTGCGGGACATTGGATGAATCTCTCTCTTCCTTCCCGTAAGACCTCGCGCTGAGAAGAGAGTTCCCTCCAGTCTGCCAACTTGTCGGTTCTTCCCTCAGGCGGTCAAGTCGGACGGTCACACGAAATGGCACACTATGCAACGCTTTGCTCAATGACTCCATGTACAATTGGAGGAGAGACGATAGAGAGGAGAAGAGGTCGAGGTGGCCTCCAACTTGCGGATCATGGAATGAATTCTCTCTCTTCCTCGTAGACCTCGCGCTGAGAGGAGCCTTCCCTCCCCTCACGTTCTGCACACTGCGGTTCTTCCTCAGTCCGGACCAAGGCCGGATCGGTCACACGACAATGAGGACACATTATGCAACGCTTGCACCCCTCAATGACACACGCCAGGTTACGTCTCAATTGGCGAGGAAGGGTAAGAAGGAGAGAAAGCTAAAATAAGACAGGACAACAAAAGCGTATCGCCCCCACGTCCTGTCATGGTGGGCCTGAGCCCACTTTCGGTGTTGACCAGATCGCCTATTCCCCTGAGTAGCGAGAGGAAGAAAGAAAGAGACAAGCACAGAAAAACAACACAGAGACAGAAGCATCACAATAAAGACAGCAACTAAAAGAAAGCAAAGCCAGATACATATAATGCGCCAGAGAGAGACTTGTCCGACTGAGAAGAACCGGCATTGGCAGACTGGAGGGCTCCTCTCAGCGCGTTGAGGTCTCACTCTTGAGGAAGAGAGAGAATTCAATCCAATGTCCGCTAAGTTTGGAGGCCACTCGAGACCTCCTCTCTATCTTCTCTTCCTCCAAGATAACCTGGGCATTGGCAGGCAAGCGTTGCATGTGTCCCATTTCGTGGAGAATCGCTATAATGTCCGACTATGGAGGAAGAACCGCCACGCGTTCTGGCACGACTGAGGGAACGTGAAGCTCTCCTGCAGCGTCGAAGTTCTACAGAAGAGAGGTATGATATTTAGACGTCACGACGCACATGTCCGATCAAGTTGGAGGCCCTCGAACCTCGGTCTCTATTCGTCTTCCTCCAATATGAGGCCTGGCGTCAGATGGAGCAGAGCGTTGCATGTATCTTGTCCCATTTCGTTGTGACCCGAGAAATCGCCCTGCTGTCCGACTGAGGAAGAACCTGCAGCCATTTGGCAGCTGAGGGAAGGCACTTTCTCAGCGCGAAGGTCTACGAGGAAGACGAGAGAATTCATCCAATGTCCGCAAGGTTGAGTGCCACTCTGCGACCTTCCTCTCTATCTCTCTTCCTCCAATGTACCTGGCGTCATTGGAGCAAGCGTTGCATTGTGTCCCATTTCGTTGTGACCGATCGCCTTTATGTCCGACTGAGGAAGAAGGCCGCAAGTTGGCAGACTGAGGGGAAGGCTCCTCTCAGCGCGCCCGAGGGTTTCTCTACGAGGATAAGAGAGAGAATTCAGCCAATGGTTCCGCAAGTTGGAGGCCACTCGACCTCCCTCTATCTCTCATCCTCCAATGTACCTGGCGTCATTGAGCAAGCGTTGCATGTGTCCATTTCGTGATGTCACCGATCGCCTTGGTCTCGACTGAGGAAGAAACCGCAAGTTGGCAGACTGAGGGAAGGCTCCTCTCAGCGCGAGTCTACGAGAAGAGAGAGAATTCAGCCAATGTCCGCAAGTTGGAAGGCCACTCGACCTCCCTCTCTATCCCTCTTCCTCCAATGTACCTGGCGTCATCGGAGGCAAGCTGGATATTTCGCATGCCTTTGTCCGAGCGTTGCATGTGCAAGACTGAGGGGAAGCCCCTGGAAGCGACGAGTTTCGTGTGGACCCAATGATCCTCACCTCTCTATCTCTTCTTTACTCCAATGCCCTTGGAGCAGAGCGTCCCCATTTCGTGTGAACTGAGGGGCCTGGAAGAAGCGCCAGTTGGCAGACTGAGGACTCCTCTTCCAGCGCGAAGGCGAAGAAGAGAGGAATCCTCTCGCAGCCTCCCTCTCATATCTCTCTTTCCTCCAAATGCATCACGAGGAGCAAGCGTCTTTCGTGTGAACGAGGTCCGAAGAGAGAGAATGAGGCGAAGGCTCATCCAACGAGGAAGAGAAGAGGAATTCATACCAATGTCCGCAAGTTGGAGGCCACTCGACCTCCCTCTCTATCCCTCTTCTCCAATGTACTGGCGTCATTGGAGCAAGCGTTGCATGTGTCCCATTTCGTGTGACCTGATCGCCTTGTCCGACTGAGGGAAGAACCGCAAGTTGCAGACTGAGGAAGGCTCATCTCAGCGCGAGTCTACGAGGAAGAGAGAGAATTCAATTTATCAATGTCCGCAAAGTTGGAGGCCACTCGACCTCCCTCTCTATCTCTCTTCCTCCAATGTAACTGGCGTCATTGGAGCAAGCGTTGCATGTGTCCCATTTCGTGTGACCGATCGCCTTGCAGAAGCTGAGGGAACCGACTGAGGAAAGAAAGAGAATATACAGCCAATGCCAAGTTCACCTATCCTCAATCGGCATCTTCCTCAAGTACTGAGGGAAGGCCCTCCCTCTCAACGTTCCATTACGGTGTGACTCGCAGGCAACAGAGAGAGAATGTCAGAGAGAGTGAGGAAAGAACCGCAATTGTTGGAGGCGCGAGTAAAGGCTCCCTCTTCTCTTCCAATGTATTCGCGGTCATTGGTCTAGCAGAGATTGTGTCCCAGAAGAGACGATTCATCTGAGGGAAGAAACAATTCCTTAAGGAAGTTAGGATACAAGTTGGAGGAAGAGAGAGAATTCCAATGTCCGCAAGTCGACCTCCCTCTCTATCTCTCTTCCTTCCAATGTACCTTTGCGTCATTGGAGCAAGGTTTGCATGTGTCCCATTTCGTGTGACCGATCGCCTGTCCGCACTGAGGAAGAACCGCAAGTTGGCAGATCTGAGGGAAGGCTCAGCCTCTTACAGCAGCCGAGTTGAGGCCACTTCTCTCTATCGACCGGCGTCAAGAGAGAAATCGCCGAATGCAAGAGGCCAACTTCCTCTCTCAGCGGCGTCAAGGTTGCATCCAATGTCGTACCGAGTTGAGCCACTCGACCTCCCTCTCTAATTCCCTGTCTTCCTCCATATGTAAGTTGGGAGGGCCTGGCGTCATTGGAGCAAGCGTTTGCATGTGTCCCATTTCGTGTGTGCGCCTTGTCTCGACCGATGCGACCTGAGGGAAGGCTGTCCGACTGAGGAAGTCGCAACCGATACAGTTTGTACCTGGCAGACCTGAGGTCCCCATTTTCGTGTGAAGGCTTCCTTCTTGTAGACCAGCGCGAGGGTTCTACGAGGAAGAGAGAGAATTCATCCAATTGTCCGCAAAGTTGGAGGCCACTCGACCTCCCCTCTATCTCTTCCTCCAAATGTACCTTGGGCGTCATTGGAGGCAAGCGTTGCATGTGTCCCATTTTCGTGTGACCGATCGCCTTGTTCCGACTTGAAGGGGAAAACCGCCAAGTTGGCAGGACTGATGGAAAGGCTCCTCTCCAGCGCGAGGAAGCGTTCTGTGTCCCCCACGAGGAACCGAGAGAAGAAGAATTCAATCCAGGAGAGAGAGAATCGTTCCGCAAGTTGGAGGCCACTCGACCCAATCCCTCTCGTATCCCTCTTCCTCCAATGTACCTGGCGTCATTGGAGCAAGCGTTGCATTAGTGTCCCATTTCGTGTGACCGATCGCCTTTGTCCGACTGAGGAAGAACCGCAAGTTGCAAGACTGAGGAAGGCTCCTCTCAGCGCGAGGTCTACGAGGAAAGAGAGAAGAATTCATCCAATGTCCGCAAGTTGGAGGCCACTCGACCTCCCTCTCTATCCCTCTTTCCTCCAATGTAACCTGGCGTCATTGGAGCAAGCGTTGCATGTGTTCCCATATT
Organism: Dipylidium caninum; assembly: GCA_017562135.1. NCBI lineage: Eukaryota > Metazoa > Platyhelminthes > Cestoda > Cyclophyllidea > Dipylidiidae > Dipylidium > Dipylidium caninum. Next base: position 13,102 of record QEYB01001444.1, on the reverse strand, counting down.
CGTGTGGACCGATCGCCTTGTCCGACTGAGGATGGAAGAACCGCAAGTTGGCAGACTGAGGGAAGGCTCCTCTCAGCGCGAGGTCTACGAGGAAGAGAGAGAATTTCATCCAATGTCCGCAAGTTGGAGGCCACTCGACCTCCCTCTCTATCCCTTCTCTTCCTTCCAATGTACCTGGCGTCATTGGAGCAAGCGTTGCATGTGTCCCATTCGTGTGACCGATCGCCTTTGTCCGACTGAGGAAGAACCGCAAGTTGGCAGACTGAGGGAAGGCTCCTCTCAGCGCGAGGTCTACGAGGAAGAGAGAGAATTCATCCAATGTCCGCAAGTTGGAGGCCACTCGACCTCCCTCTCTATCTCTCTTCCTCCCAATGTACCTGGCGTCAAGTGGAGCAAGCGTTGCATGTGTCCCATTTCGTGTGACCGATCGCCTTGTCCGACTGAGGAAGAACCGCAAGTTGGCAGACTGAGGTAAGGCTCCTCTCAGCGCGAGGTCTACGAGGAAGAGAGAGAATTCATCAATGTCCGCAAGTTGGAGGCCACTCGACCTCCCTCTCTATCTCTTCTCCAATGTACCTGGCGTCATTGGAGCAAGCGTTGCATGTGTCCCATTTCGTGTGACCGATCGACTTGTCCGCCTGAGGAAGAAGCCGCAAGTTGGCAGACTGAGGGAAGGCTCCTCTCAGCGCGAGGTCTACGAGGAAGAGAGAGAATTCATCCAATGTCCGCAAGTTGGAGGCCACTCGACCTCCCTCTCTATCCCTCTTCCTCCAATGTACCTGGCGTCATTGGAGCAAGCGTTGCATGTGTCCCATTTCGTGTGACCGATCGCCTTGTCCCGACTGAGGAAGAACCGCAAGTTGGCAGACTGAGGGAAGGCTCCTCTCAGCGCGAGGTTCTACGAGGAAGAGAGAGAATTCATCCAATGTCCGCAAGTTGGAGGCCACTCGACCTCCCTCTCTATTCCCTCTTCCTCCAATGTACCTGGCGTCATTGGAGCAAGCGTTGCATGTGTTCCCATTTCGTGTGACCGATCGCCTTGTCCGACTGAGGAAGAACCGCAAGTTGGCAGACTTCAGAGGGAAGGCTCTCTCAGTGTGACCGCGAGTCTACGAGGAAGGCCTCCTCTCAGAGAGAAAGAGAGAGAATTCATCCAATGTCCGCAAGTTGGAGGCCACTCGACCTCCCTCTCTATCTCTCTTCCTCCAATGTACCTGGCGTCATTGGAGCAAGCGTTGCATGTGTCCCATTTCGTGTGACCGATCGCCTTGTCCGACTGAGAAGAACCGCAAGTTGGCAGACTGAGGGAAGGCTCCTCTCAGCGCGAGGTCTACGAGGAAGAGAGAGAATTCATCCAATGTCCGCAAGTTGGAGGCCACTCGACCTCCCTCTCTATCCCTCTTCCTCCAATGTACCTGGCGTCATTGGAGCAAGCGTTGCATGTGTCCCATTTCGTGTGACCGATCGCCTTGTCCGATGAGGAAGAACGCCAAGTTGAGGAAGAACCGCAAGTGAGGAAGGCAGAGGTCTGAGGGAAGGCTTCCTCTCAGCGCGAGGTCTACGAGGAAGAGAGAGAATTCAGCCAATGTCCGCAAGTTGGAGGCCACTCGACCTCCCTCTCTATCTCTTCCTCCAATGTACCTGGCGTCATTGGAGCAAGCGTTGCATGTGTCCCATTTCGTGTGACCGATCCGCCTTGTCCGACCTGAGGAAGAACCGCAAGTTGGCAGGACTGAGGGAAGGCTCCTCTCCAGCGCGAGGTCTACGAGGAAGAGAGAGAATTCATCCAATGTCCGCAAGTTGGAGGCCACTCGACCTCCCTCTCTATCCTCTTCCTCCAATGTACCTGGCGTCATTGGAGCAAGCGTTGCATGTGTCCCATTTCGTGTGACCGATCGCCTTGTCCGACTGAGGAAGAACCGCAAGTTGGCAGACTGAGGAAGGCTCCTCTCCAGCGCGTAGGTCTACGAGGATTTCGTGTGAGAGAAACTGAGAACCGCAAGTTCATCCAATGTCCGCCAAGTTGGAGGCCACTCGACCTCCCTCTCTATCTCTCTTCCTCCAATGTACCTGGCGTCATTGGAGCAAGCGTTGCATGTGTCCCATTTCGTGTGACCGATCGCCTTGTCCGACTGAGGAAGAAGCGCAAGTTGGCAGACTGAGGGAAGGCTCCTTCTCAGCGCGAGGTCTACGAGAAGAGAGAGAATTCATCCAATGTCCGCAAGTTGGAGGCCACTCGACCTCCCTCTCTATCTCTCTTCCTCCAATGTACCTGGCGTCATTGGAGCAGCGTTGCATGTGTCCCATTTCGTGTGACCGATCGCCTTGTCCGACTGAGGAAGAACGCAAGTTGGAGGCAGACTGAGGGAAGTCCTCTCTCAGCGCCGAGGTCTACGAGGAAGAGAGAGAATTCATCCCAATGTCCGCAAGTTGGAGGCCACTCGACCTCCCTCTCCACTATCTCTCTTCCTCCAAAGTACCTGGCGTCATTGGAGCAAGCGTTGCATGTGTCCCATTTCGTGTGACCGATCGCCTTGACCCCTGAGGAAGAAGCGCCATCGTTGGCAGACTGAGGGAAGGCTCCTCTCAGCGCGAGTCTACGAGAAGAGAGAGAATTCATCCAATGTCCGCAAGTTGGAGGCCACTCGACCTCCCTCTCTATCTCTCTTCTTCCAATGTACCTGGCGTCATTGAGCAAGCGTTGCATGTGTCCCCATTTCGTGTGACCGATCGCCTTGTCCGACTGAGAAGAACCGCCAAGTTGGCAGACTGAGGAAGGCACTTCTCAGCGCGAGGTCTACGAGGAAGAGAGAGAATTCATCCAATGTCCGCAAGTTGGAGGCCACTCGACCTCCCTCTCTATCCCTCTTCCTCCAATGTACCTGGCGTCATTGGAGCAAGCGTTGCATGTGTCCCATTTGTGTGACCGATCGCCTTGTCCGACTGAGGAAGAATCGCCAAGTTGGCAGACTGAGGGCAAGGCTCTCTTCAGCGCGAGGTCTACGAGGAAAAGAGAGAGAATTCATCCAATGTCCGCAAGTTGGAGGCCACTCGACCTCCATCTCTCTAATCTCTCTTCCTTCCAAGTATTTACCTTGCGTCATTGCGAGCAAGCGTTGCATGTGTCCCATTTCGTGTGACCGATTCGCCTTGACCGACTGAGGAAGAAGCGCCAGTTGGCAGACTGAGGGAAGGCTTCCTCTCAGCGCGAGGTCTACGAGGAAGAGAGAGAATTCATCCAATGTCCGCAAGTTGGAGGCCACTCGACCTCCCTCTCTATCTCTCTTTCCTCCAATGTACCTGGCGTCATTGGAGCAAGCGTTGCATGTGTCCCATTTCGTGTGACCGATCGCCTTGTCCGACTGAGGAAGAACGCCAAGTTGGCAGACTGAGGGAAGGCTCCTTCTCAGCGCGAGGTCTACGAGGAAGAGAGAGAATTCATCCAATGTCCGCAAGTTGGAGGCCACTCGACCTCCCTCTCTATCCCTCTTCCTCCAATGTACCTTGGCGTCATTGGAGCAAGCGTTGCATGTGTCCCATTTCGTGTGACCGATCGCCTTGTCCGACTGAGGAAGAACGCAAGTTGGCAGACTGAGGGAAGGCTCCTCTCAGCGCGAGGTCTACGAGGAAGAGAGAGGAATTCATCCAATGTCCGCAAGTTGGAGGCCACTCGACCTCCCTCTCTATCTCTTCCTCCAATGTACCTGGCGTCATTGGAGCAAAGCGTTGCATGTGTCCCATTTCGTGTGACCGATCGCCTTGTGCCGACTGAGGAAGAACCGCAAGTTGGCAGACTGAGGGAAGGCTCCTCTCAGCGCGAGGTCTACGAGGAAGAGAGAGAATTCATCCAATGTCCCGCAAGTTGGAGGCCACTCGACCTCCCTCTCTATCTCTCTTCCTCCAATGTACCTGGCGTCATTGGAGCAAGCGTTGCATGTGTCCCATTTCGTGTGACCGATCGCCTGTCGACTGAGATGAAGCGCCAGTTGGCAGACTGAGGGAAGGCTCCTCTCAGCGCGAGGTCTACGAGGAAGAGAGAGAATTCATCCAATGTCCGCAAGTGGAGGCCACTCGACCTCCCTCTCTATCTCTCTTCCTCCAATGTACCTGGCGTCATTGGAGCAAGCGTTGCATTCGTGGTGACTCGCTTGTCCGACTGAGGAAGAAGCGAAGTTGCAGACTGAGGGAAGGCTCTCTCAGCGCGAGGTCTACGAGGGAAGAAGAGAATTCATCCAATGTCTTGGAGGCCACTCGCCCTCCCTCTCTTATCTCTCTTCCTCCAATGTACCTGGCGTCATTGAGCAAGCGTTGCATGTGTCCCCATTCGTGTGACCGTCGCCTTGTCCGCTGAGGAAGAACCGCCAGTTGGCAGACTGAGGGAAGCTCCTCTTCAGCGCGATGTCTACGAGGAAGAGAGAGAATTCATCCAATGTCCGCAAGTTGGCCACTTCGACCTCCCTCTCTATCCTCTTCTTCCAAAGTACCTTGCGTCATTGAGCAAGCGTTGCATGTGTCCCATTTTCGTGTGAGATCGCCTTCCGCCTTGGCAGACTGAGGGAAGCTCGCGCGAGTCTGCGAGAAGAGAGAGAATCATTCCAATGTCCGCCAAGTTGTCGAAAATGTGGCGGTCATTGGAGCAAGCGTTGCATGTGTCCATTCGTGTGAGAAGGAAGAAGCGCCATTTGGCAAATCCAGCCCGAGCCCCGATGTTTCGCCACAGCTGGAATCCACTCTCTGCCTATCTTTTACTCTCTCTCTTCCAAATGTATCCTGGCGGTCATTGGAGCCTTGCTCGTGACTTATACGCAAATCGCGGTCTGAGAGGAGCTCGTTCCCTATTATGGTTCCCTTCTCTTCATCTCCCCGAGGTTTCACGCGCTGTGAACGTAGAACGCCAAGTCGCTCGAATTGGGAGGGCCGCTCGAGTCGCATTGGCCTCCAACTGCGGACATTGGATTGAATTCTCTCTTCCTCGTAGACCTCGCGCTGAGAAGGCCTTCCCTCAGCCTTCCCTCAGTCTGCGCGAACAGGCGATTGGTCCACACGAAATGCAATTGCAACGCTTTGCTCCAATGACGCCAGGTACATTGGAGGAAAGAGATAGAGAGGGAGGTCGAGTCGCCTCCAACTTGGGACATTGGATGAATTCTCTCTCTTCCTCGTAGACCTCGCGCTTTCCCTCAGTCTGCCAACTGGCGCTTCTTCCTTCATCGGTCACACGCCAGCAACGATGACGCCCTACATTGGAGGAAGAGAGATAGAGAGAGGTCGAGTGGCCTCCAACTTGCGGACATTTGGATGAATTCTCTCTCTTTCCTCGTAGACCTCGCGCTGAGAGGAGCCTTCCCTCAGTCTGCCAACTGGCGCTTCATCCTCAGGCGGACAAAGCGATCGGTCACACGAAATGGGACACATGCAACGCTTGCTCCAATGACGCCAGGTACATTGGAGGAAGAAGATAGAGAAAGCGAGTGGCCTCCAACTTGCGGACATTGGATGAATTCTCTCTCTTCCTCGTAGACCTCGCGCTGAGAGACCTTCCCTCAGTCTGCCAACAGGCGGTCAAGGCGATCGGTCACACGAAATGGGACACATGCAACGCTTGCTCCAATGACGCCAGGTACATTGGAGGAAGAGAGATAGAGAGGAGGTCGAGTGGCCTCCAACTTGCGGACATTGGATGAATTCTCTCTCTTCCTCGTAGACCTCGCGCTGAGAAGAGCCTTCCCTCAGTCTGCCAACTGGCGCTTCATCCTCAGGCGGTCAAAGCGATCGTCACACGAAATGGGACACATGCCAACGCTTGCTCCAATGACGCCAATTACATTGGAGAAGAGAGATAGAGAGGGAGGTCGAGTGGCCTCCAACTTTGCGGACATTGGATGAATTCTCTCTCTTCCTCGTAGACCTCGCGCTGAGAGAGCCTTCCCTCAGTCTGCCAACTGGCGGCTTCTCCTTCGGTCACACGAAATGGACCATTTTGCTGAAATGTCAACAAGACATTTTTCACAGGCGAAGAACTGGGACACATGCAAACGCTCTCCCAGGGGACACACGACGCTTGCTTCCAATGACCTTCCCAGCCAACTGGCGCTTACATTCACCCGGAGGAACGAGACATTGATAGAGAGGGAGGTCGAGTGGCCTCCAACTTGCGGACATTGGATGAATTCTCTCTCTTCCTCGTAGACCTCGCGCTGAGAGGAGCCTTCCCTCAGTCTGCCAAACTTGGCGGTTCTTCCTCAGGGCGGACAAGTCGATCGGTCACACGAAATGGGACACATGCAACGCTTGCTCCAATGACGCCAGGTACATTTGGAGAAGAGAGATAGAGAGGGAGGTCGAGTGGCCTCCAACTTGCGGACATTGGATGAATTCTCTCTCTTCCTCGTAGACCTCGCGCTGAGAGGAGCCTTCCCTCAGTCTGCCAAACTGGCGCTTCTTCCTCAGGCGGACAAGGCGATCGGTCACACGAAATGGGACACATGCAACGCTTGCTCCAATGACGCCAGGTACATTGGAGGAAGAGAGATAGAGAGGGAGGTCGAGTGGCCTCCAACTTGCGGACATTGGATGAATTCTCTCTCTTCCTCGTAGACCTCGCGCTGAGAGGAGCCTTCCCTCAGTCTGCCAACTGGCGCTTCTTCCTCAGGCGGACAAGGCGATCGGTCACACGAAATGGTGACACATGCAACGCTTGCTCCAATGACGCCAGGTACATTGGAGGAAGAGAGATAGAGAGGAGGTCGAGTGGCCTCCAACTTGCGGACATTGGATGAATTCTCTCTCTTCCTCGTAGACCTCGCGCTGAGAGGAGCCTTCCCTCAGTCTGCCAACTGGCGCTTCTTCCTCAGGCGGTCAAGGCGATCGGTCACACGAAATGGGACACACTGCAACGCTTGCTCCAATGACGCCAGGTACATTGGAGGAAGAGAGATAGAGAGGGAGGTCGAGTGAATTCCTCTCTTCTTCGTAACTTGCGTCGCCACAGGCGGACAAGGCGATTCACACGGATGAATTCTCTCTCTTCCTCGTTTAGACCTCGCGCTGAGAGGAGCCTTCCCTCAGTCTGCCAACTTGGCGCTTCTTGGGTATCAGGCGGCCACAAGGCGATCGCGTCACAACGAAATTCCCTCAGGGACACATTCGCACAATGCTGCAACGCTTGCTCCAATGACGCCAGGTACATTGGAGGAAGAGAGATAGAGAGGAGGTCGAGTGGCCTCCAACTTGCGGACATTGGATGAATTCTCTCTCTTCCTCGTAGACCTCGCTGCCTGAGAGGAGCCTTCCCTCAGTCTGCCAACTGGCGCTTCTTCCTCAGGCGGACAAGGCGATCGGTCACACGAAATGGGACACATGCAACGCTTGCTCCCAATGACGCCAGGTACATTGGAGGAAGAGAGATAGAGAGGGAGGTCGAGTGGCCTCCAACTTGCGGACATTGGATGAATTCTCTCTCTTCCTCGTAGACCTCGCGCTGAGAGGAGCCTTCCCTCAGTCTGCCAACTGGCGCTTCTTCCTCAGGCGGACAAGGCGATCCGGTCACACGAAATGGGACACATGCAACGCTTGCTCCAATGACGCCAGGTACATTGGAGGAAGAGAGATAGAGAGGAAGGTCGAGTGGCCTCCAACTTGCGGACATTGGATGAATTCTCTCTCTTCCTCGTAGACCTCGCGCTGAGAGGAGCCTTCCCTCAGTCTGCCAACTGGCGCTTCTTCCTCAGGCGGACAAGGCGATCACACGAAATGGGACACATGCACGCTTGCTCCAATGACGCCAGGTACATTGGAGGAAGAGAGATAGAGAGGGAGGTCGAGTGGCCCTCCAACTTGCGGACATTGGATGAATTCTCTCTCTCTTCCTCGTAGACCTCGCGCTTGAGAAGAGCCTTCCCTCAGTCTGCCAAACTGGCGCTTCTTCCTCAGGCGGTCAAGGCGATCGGTCACACGAAATGGGACCACATGCAACGCTTGCTCCAATGACGCCAGGTACATTGGAGGAAGAGAGATAGAGAGGAGGTCGAGTGCCTCCAACTTGCGGACATTGGATTTGAATTCTCTCTCTTCCTCGTAGACCTCGCGCTGAGAAGAGCCTTCCCTCAGTCTGCCAACTGGCGCTTCTTCCTCAGGCGGTCAAGGCGATCGGTCACACGAAATGGGACACATGCAACGCTTGCTTCCAATGGACGCCAGGTACATTGGAGGAAGAGAGGATAGAGAGGAGGTCGAGTGGCCTCCAACTTGCGGACATTGGATGAATTCTCTCTCTTCCTCGTAGACCTCGCGCTGAGAAGAGCCTTCCCTCAGTCTGCCAAACTGGCGCTTCTTCCTCAGGCGGAATCAAGGCGATCGGTCACACGAAAATGGGACACATTGCATACGCTTGCCTCCAATTCCCTCAGACGCCAGGTACATTGGAGGAAGAGAGATAGAGAGGAGGTCGAGTGGCCTCCAACTTGCGGACATTGGATGAATTCTCTCTCTTCCTCGTAGACCTCGCGCTGAGAGGAGCCTTCCCTCAGTCTGCCAACTGGCGCTTCATTCCTCAGGCGGTCAAGGCGATCGGTCACACGAAATGGGACACATGCAACGCTTGCTCCAATGACGCCAGGTACATTGGAGGAAGAGAGAGGAGAGTCGAGTGATTCGCCTCCAACTTGCGGACATTGGATGAATTCTCTCTCTTCCTCCGTAGACCTCGCGCTGAGAGGAGCCTTCCTCAGTCTGCCAACTGGCGCTTCTTCCTCAGGCGACAAGGCGATCGGTCACACGAAATGGGACACAATGCAACGCTTGCTCCAATGACGCCAGGTACATTGGAGGAAGAGAGATAGAGAGAGGTCGAGTCGCCTCCAACTTGCGGACATTGGATGAATTCTCTCTCTTCCTCGTAGACCTCGCGCTGAAGAGCCTTCCCTCAGTCTGCCAACTGGCGCTTCTTCCTCAGGCGGACAAGGCGATCGGTCACACGAAATGGCGACACATTGCAACGCTTGCTCCCAATGACGCCAGGTTACATTGGAGGAAGAGAGATAGAGAGGGAGGTCGAGTTCGCCTCCAACTTGCGGACATTGGAATGAATTCTCTCTCTTCCTCGTAGACCTCGCGCTGAGAGGAGCCTCCCTCAGTCTGCCAACTGGCGCTTCTTCCTCAGCGGACAAGCGATCGGTCACACAAATGGGCACATGCAACGCTTGCTCCAATGACGCCAGGTACATTGGAGGGAAGAGAGATAGAGAGGAGGTCGAGTGGCCTCCAACTTGCGGACATTGGATGAATTCTCTCTCTTCCTCGTAGACCTCGCGCTGAGAGAGCCTTCCCTTCAGTCTGCCAACTGGCGCTTCTTCCTCAGGCGGACTCGATCGAGACTTTGGATGAATTCCCTCATTCAGTCTGCCAACTGGCATGACATTTGCGACGCCAGGTACATTGGAAGAAAGAGAGATAGAGAGGGGAGGTCGAGTGGCCTCCAACTTGCGGACATTGGATGAATTCTCTCTCTTCCTCGTAGACCTCGCGCTGAGAAGCCTTCCCTCAGTCTGCCAACTGGCGGCTTCGTCCTTCAGGCGGTCAAGGCGATCCGGGTCACACGGTCAAATGGGACACATGCAACGCTTGCTCCAATGACGCCAGGTACATTGGAGGAAGAGAGATGCATAGAAGAGGAGGTCGAGTCGCCTCCAACTTGGCGGACATTGGATGAATTCTCTCTCTTCCTCGTAGACCCTTCGCGCTGAGAAGGAGCCTTCCCTCAGTCTGCCAACCTGGCGCTTTCTTCCTCAGGCGGTCAAGGCGATCGGTCACACGAAATGGGCACACATGCCAACGCTTGCTCCAATGACGCCAGGTACATTGGAGGAAGAGAGATAGAGAGGGAGGTCGTCGCCTCCAACTTGCGGACATTGGATGAATTCTCTCTCTTCCTCGTTAGACCTTCCGCCTGAGAAAGCCTTCCCTCAGTCTGCCCTAACTGGCGCTTCTTTCCTCAGCGCGGTCCAAGTCATCGGTTCACACCGAAAATGGGACACATGCAACGGCTTGCTCCAATGACGCCAGGTACATTGGAGGAAGAGAGATAGAGAGGGAGGTCGAGTGGCCTCCCAACTTGCCGGACATTGGATGAATTCTCTCTCTTCCTCGCTAGACCTCGCGCTGAGAGGAGCCTTCCCTCAGTCTGCCAAATGGCGCTTCTTTCCTCAGGCGGACAGGCGATTCGGTCACACGAAATGGCGACACATGCAACGCTTTGCTCCAATGACGCCAGGTTACATTGGAGGAAGAGAGATAGAGAGGGCAGGTCGATGGCGCCTCCAACTTGCGGACATTGGATGAATTCTCTCTCTTCCTCGTTGACCTCGCGCTGAGAGGAGCCTTTCCCTCAGGCACTCTCTAACTGGCGATTCTTCCTCAGGCGGACAAGGCGATCGGTCACAGAAATGGGCACACATGCAACGCTTGCTCAATGACGCCAGGTACATTGGAGAAAGAGAGATAGACACCAATATCGAGGCTGTCTTGCTCCAGCCGGGATGAGAAGGTACATGTAGAGAGGAGTCGATTCGCCTGATCGTCCAACTGCAAAACGCCTTCTCAATGCGGTACATTTTTGGAAGAAGATAGAATTCTCTCACTTTCTCATCTCTCCCTCCGTAGACCTCGCGCTGAGAAGAGATTTCCTTCCCTCAGTCTGCCAAACTGTGCGCTTCTTATTCAGGCGGTCAGGCTTTCAGGTCACACTAAATGGGACACATGCAATGCTTGCTCCTTGAATGACCCGCCAGGTACATTGGGGAAGAGAGATTAGAAAGGAGGTCGAGTGGCCTCCAAACTTGTGGCATTGTATGAATTCATCTCTCTTCTCGTAGACTCGCGCTGAGAAGAGCCTTTCCCTCAGTCTGCCAACTGGCGCTTTCATCTCAGGAGTGGGAAGTGCGATCGGTCACATCGAAAATGGATCACTCACTGCACCTACGCCCTTCACAATAACTCGCCTAGGGTAACACTTGGAGGAAGAGAGATAGGAGAGTGAGGTCGAGTCCGCCTTCCACTTGCGGACATTGGTGATGGAAATTCTATCTTTCTCGTTAGAACTCGTCGCTTGATGAAGAGCCTTATCCCTCAGTCTGCGTTTAGACCTACTTCGGTCCGCTTCTTTATCGATGCGGCTTCGGTTCCAGATTCCGTCATCACGAAATGGGAACACATTGCAACGCTTGCTCAATGGGACGGGAGGTACATTGAAGGATAAGAGATGATAGCGAGGGAGGATCGTGAGACGCTTCCAACTTGCGGACATTGGAATGAATTCTTCTCTCCTTTCCCTCGTAGACTTTCGCCTGAGAAGAGCTCTTTCCCTCAGTCTTGCTACATGGCGCTTCTCTTCAGGCGGGTCAAGGCGATCAATTCACACGAAATGGACACATCGGAGTGCTTGCTACCAATGAATCCAGGTACATTGGAGTAGAGAGATTATAGCGAGCGCAGGTCGAAAGTCGCCTCCAACTTGCGGACATTGGTATGATATTCTCATTCTTCCTGCGATAGGACCTCGCGCTGAGAGGGAGCCTGTTCCACTGCAGTCTGCCAACTTGCGGTTCTTCCTCAGTCGGTCAAGGCGATCGGTCACACGAAAATGGGACACATGCAACGCTGTTGCTCACAATGACGCCAGCGTACATTGGGAGCGATTTTAGTAGAGTATCCGATCGAAGACTACTGCAGATGCTTCATCCCTAATCCATCAAATATTTAAGAACGCAATAGGGAGTGTACAGTGGTCTCTCTGCGGAATCTTGCCTTATGATATTTTATTCCTCCCCCTCCTCTTTTTTTACTCGTCAACCTCGACGGCTGATGGTAGCTTCTTATGGCGCCTCTTGCCTCACGCCATCTTTCATTTCGCTTCTGGGAACGCTCACCACCTTTGGTCGTCATTCGCGTTTTTTAACCCTCTCTAGTCCTACTGTTTCCTGGTGACAAGAATTGATCGTCAACTTGTGACCGTAATGGCAATCCTAAATTGCATACTCTTCCTGCTCCTAGACATACTGACGCAACGGGAGAGTTGTATGAATTTGAATGATAGAGCGAGAGGAGGTTCGGTGGCCTCCAATTGCGACTTGGAAATGAAGTTCTCTCCTTTCACTCTTTGCTTTAAGACGCTCGCAGTCCCTGCACTATGACAATATTTCAGAACCTATATAATGCCCTTCCCCCTTCCTCACGTTTCTGCCGCAAACTGGTTCTTACTCTCAGGGCGGTACCAAAGGCTATCGGTCCCACTAAAACAACCTGCGGAACATTTAACTGTTCAATGGCTGCTTTTCTTTGAACATGACGCCAGGCTACATTGGCAGGAAGAGATCCTTAGACGAAGCTTATCGAGCCCATCGTTCGTTTGCTGCCTACCAACAGTATCGATACTATTATCTTTGCTTCACATCTGAAATGGTTCCTATGTGTATGTGAATTCCCTCCTCAAAGAGTGGTCCTCTCTCTTTATCGTCGTCTACCATACTCGCTTGTAACCGCTTCATTCCTTGACGCGCTGAATGCAAGAGCTTCCTTCTTCATGTTCATACTGCGGCGCTCTCTTTATCCACGTCGCTCGTCCCACGATCATTCATCTCGAGAATGGGACACATGAATGCTTGCTTCCAATGACGCCAGTTAATTTTGGGTAAAGAGTGAGTATTTTTCAGGAGGTCGAGATCGCCTCCAAGCTTTTGCGGACATGTGAATCCTTCTCTCTTTCCTCGTTTGACTCGCGTGAGAAGACCTTTCCCTCAGTTGCCTACTGCCTTCTTTTTCAGTCGGTCAAGGATCATATCACAACGAATGGGACAACATCAATGGCTTGCTCCAATACGTCCGGGTACATTGGAGGAAGAGGATAAGAGGGGTCGATGGCCTCCAACTTGGGACATGGTGAATTCTTTCTTTCCTCGTTAAACCTCGCGCTGAGAAGAGCCTCTTCTCCAGTTGCATCTGGCGCTTCTTTCCTCATGGCGGACAAGTATGATCGGTTCCACTCAAATGGCGACAACATGTCAACGCTTGCTCCAAGCGCCAGGTTCCCATTGGAGGAAGAAGTAGA
>QEYB01001443.1:0-32856 GCA_017562135.1 Dipylidium caninum | reverse complement strand
CCGCCCGCAAAGAAGAGAGAATTAAATGAAACGACTAAAGACACATAAGCTCTTTGAAAGAAAAAGATAAAAAAATGGGAATCAGTGAGTGTAAAATGACAGAATATACGAACCTGGCGGCTTTGTTTCGGTCTCCACGGAAGTCAAGTTGGTACAACTCACATGAACACAGCAAAAGTTTTCAGGCCCTACGCGATACTGAACTGGCGAAAGGCTTCGACCAAGGCATAGACTCACAATATCGCATGATGCCCCCGAGTTCAATATACAAATGTTCAGGAACCTTTCCAGATGAGTCAACTGGAATTTCAAGCGACTTTGATTACCCGAATCTTGAATAGCATCCGTTATTGTGGAAACTACCTAAAATGCAGCAGAGGTTTGAATGGGTGCCAAATTCCAAGATAATCATCTCTGGATTCGCAAGTATGAGTAAGTGAATGTATTTCACCCAATGGCAGTACCAACTTAAAGGCCATAAAAGACAAATGAGGCGCAAAAAATCAAAAAAGTGGGATGCAGATCAAAACAAATTGTGACACAAGCCACGGTAATGAAGCTTGAAAAACCACCTGGACGGTTTTGCCGAGGTATCACCTCTTCTCTCTCGCTGAGCTAACTTGTTGATAATTTTTCCAGTGGTTATTATTATGGTCCCTCGTAAGGGTAACATCGATATAGCCTCGTAATTTCCAATCCAGTCTACCTTCGCTAAACCATCATCCAGCACATAACTCTCCCATGTTCTACGGAGAGAAGGTGCCGGCACAAGATATTCAGGTACGGATCGATCTTATATCATGTAACGACCCAACCATTAGCCTTTTCATGATTGCTCCAACGACTGGCTGAATACATTTCCCTTGCCCTATACCACTTATCAACATCCATCCCGTTACCAAAAGATATCTTCATGAGATCCCAAAACGAAAAAGCCAATGCAGCCGCCAGATTCGCTCGTGGGCATCAATATGGAAAGTGGCCCACTTAAACAGTCGTATAAGAAATAGCAAAAATAGATAAAACAAAATCCCTCATTAAAATGCATTCTCACAAAAATTTAAAATTGATTTACCATAACTGGCAACGACAAGAAATTCTTCAAGACTTTTTATAACAAAGCAATCTACATAAAACTGTATCGCTAAACGGTCTGGCTTGCTAAAGGTGTGCTTAAGACACGTACTTCCGTGGGCGGGCGGACTTTAACGCCTCGGTTTCACCTTGATTTTTCGTTTAGGCGATTAGTCAATTTCTCAGAAAGATTCAGAATTCTAACTCATATTATAACACATGCTATGTTTTCTCGCATACTTCCCCAGGTTTATCCTACAGCTGTCGTTCACATGTGATTTTCCCCCACGCAGTTCCGGCTAATATCGACTGATTACTCTAGTGGATTAATTATCATTACTCTATTGTCTTTGTTAAATTTACCCAACAGCCATATTTATTGCGCCAGCTTACGGCGTTTTATAAGATGTCATTTAGTTTTTAATAATCTATTAACCCTGCCAAAAAGGATCCTCACACTAAACGCATATTCAATATCGTTTCTTCTGCATTATCCGTTTGCTGATGTCTATCCATTGTGATTAACATGCGTTTTGTCGGTGATTGGTGGTGTTGGAAAAACGTGTTTGTTAATTAAAAAGTGACTGGGAACTTTCCTAATCAATATGTTCCACAAGTTTGACTCTCCTTGTGGTATTATTTGCTAGGTTTTAGATAATTTTTCATTGCCGTTTACACTAAACGGCAAGGGAATATTTGCTGAACCTGTAGACACAGCAGGTCAGGGGAGGGTTTTTGAAATGTTGCGAACGGTTACCTATCCAGGCACCAAATATATTTTTTGTAATGCTTTTCTGTCGGTCCAGCGAAGTTCTCTTTGCAAATGTGACATGAGAAGGTCTGTCTCCTGGAATTCCATGTGACAACCTTTTTATTCTAAAATTGGTATTCTGGCTCAAATTATTGCATTGCGTTGTATGGTAATTTGACACCAGTAACTGAATTTGTGATATAATCAGATGTTATTCATATGTTATTGCAGAAATATTTTCCTGAACTAAATTCATATTTCATAACTGTTTAATCGAAATTCAGGCTATCTGTCAAAAATCACTTTCCAACCTTAATTTGTTTGAACCTTCACACACGATGGTAACTCACTTTTCCTTTCACCGTTAGTGGGGTTCCTGATATTAAAATAGACCCTGCCCCCGTGCACATATTCTCTAGTTGGTTGTCTAATCTATATCCGTGCAACCGTCACCCTACCAAACAACATACCTGCGATCGGAAAAGAAAACTTGCCAAAGCTAATAGGAGCAGTACGATATATGGAATGTTTCCGGCTTTGAAAAGTTGGGGTTATTTCTTTTCTTATCGAGATTTCTTATCTCTGTTTATAATTTTGAATTGCGTTAACCTTCGGTTTCAGGGCGCATCGTTGTAAAGCAACTAAGTGTTATTGAGATTGCATCTTTATTTTGTTTGCGAAACATAGGTTTCACATCATCTTATCTATTTCAGGATAGTGTCGATGAGGTTTTCGCGCAAGCCATGCTAATCGCGATGCCGTCAAAAGTACCGAAAAAGCATTTAGGGTGCTCTTTGATGTGAATTTCATTAAGGGTTTATATAATTGTGACTTACAAGAACATTTATATGACTGAATATAGTGACGTATAATTCAGTGTCTTCGAGCAAACAGTCCGATTAAAATATATCGGTCTTTCTTAATGTCATAGGCTCTTATGTACAGCGTCTTCAAGTCAATGGTTGTCTTTATAAAATATGTTTGTTTATGAGTGGGATGATTTGTAAACGAGAAGGAATGTAAGGGACGTCAGAAATGCGGATCAATCGTTAATAAAGAAGTTACATGTTAGAAGGTAAATCTCCGGGCGTCGCCTACTTTTCTTGCGTGTGTATTTGTTGCGCAAATGGAATAGGGCTCTATTGTAACCGCAATGCAGGCCATCGAAATCAGTCGTAGATGCCGCTCGAGTAGGGTGGGGGCGCGCAATCGTGAAAGCAAAGTCGTCAAATTCTTCATATCTGATCACTTCGGGTTAAGACTATATATTAACTGTTTTGGAGATGATTCTTGCTGAGGCTTATGGTCAAGTTGATCTCATTGTATGAAAAAGCTTTTGCCAGTTACTTAATTATTTATTACCAAACCATCCTTCTTTGTGACTTGTTGGCACATATTTTTCGAAATTATTTCATAGAGATGCAAAAGTAGAATCTATCTAGATACGGTGCTTGCAATCAAAATGTAGCAATATTGTCTGAAGTATTTCTCATATTCATGCCCCAAGCATCCCTATATTTTAGTGACAGGAGACTAAATATAAGCTACTTCACTTTCACCATAATTTTATAAGGGCATCGCCTGTAGTAAGACGGCAGGAGGGATGGCGGTAGGGGCGAGTGAAGGAGGTTTGCCTTTTCTTCTATCCTCATTAAGGGAGACCGCAACCTTCATTTGCTTTTTTCAGGACTATTTTGTAACAAAAATAGCTATTTCTTGTTATCCGTGTGAAATATTTCCTAATTTTCTATACTCACTGCTGTTGCGAGTGTGAATAATAATGTGGACCGATTTTGTGTGCCTTGCATCACCCGAGATCATGCCTGAGTCCGCAATTCTCGCCTCGAGCACCACACGAAAGCATGCGTAGTATTGCGCGCGGTAGGAATTTTCTTATAAATAGAGTAGGTTGTGCGCCTTACGAGTCACACTTTCTCACAGTGAATGGTGGTCATGCAGCAGTGTGCACTTCCAGCTCCGCATGATTAAGAGATGTGCTGTTCGTTGAAAAAACAGGGGTCCAAGGCAATAAGTGGCATCTTTCCACGGTAAAATTAGATAATGCCCCTCACGGGTGCGTGGAGAGGGAGGTAGGGCAGATGACGTGATGGTGCACTGAAGAAAGTGTTTTTTTCATACATCATCTGGGTTATTTTAAGTGCTCTCATGGTAGCAGGGCCTTTCTCCAAAAGGGGCCGAAATGGAGCTAGCTCTGATTACTTTGCCGCGCATGTGGGCGTAGAGCACTAGTTGAAATTCACGTTATTAAATGTATAAAGAAAAATGAATTTTTAAGATAGCGTAAACAAACGAGAAAGGGGATTACAAAATTTTACGACATAAAAGCTATTGAGCGTGTTTTTTTTATTATCGCGCCCTATATCCCGTGCAAACTATGTCAGCTTAGCAGGATCGACACCTTTTCCTCCATCTCGCAGAATTCATGCTTACTTTCCGTTATTCTGCACTTTCCACCCAAAGTTACTAGACGTTATAAGGAAGGGGGTTAACGGCTATTTGGTAAAGTCTATACACGGAGATCCTCGGTGAAACTGTACTCCATGTGTGTTCAGCATTGATAGCCTAGCACTGAAACATGCTTTCTCCTTCCACCTCTTTTGTGAATTGGTCTCCAACTCTTCACGATGGCACCTAACCCTAATTCCTCACGACTTCACATCAATGCCAACATCATGAGGCCCTCAGCGGAATGGAATCATTTATTCCCAGCCCCATCCGACCTATTGTGCTTAGAGAGCGTCTTCCGGTAGCTCCTATGGCTACACCTTCCCTGTCTTTCTCGTCTTCTTCTTCTTCTTCTCTTCGTTAACACGTATTAGTGAATCTACGCCACCTAATTTTTTTGGGTTCAGAAGGCCTTGTTTACCTAGTAAGAATATTACTGTGAAAACGCTCCTATTTTCTATAATTGTTTCCTTTACTCTCTTCTCTAATGGAAGATCTGTACCGGTACCCTCGTCCACTTTCCTGTGAAAAGTGTACCTCCTTCCACTTATTTCATCCTTGCACATTTGACAGGAGCTCAACACCGATGTCACCGGTCGAGGGAGAAGGCGATGGAATTGCCTCGTTGAAGTTATGCAACATGGCGTCGCCTAACTCCGCTCTACGACGGCCACTCCAGTAATTATTTGATCTCAACGAATCTGCCCTTCGTCCTCGCCGCAACCTGTGGCTGTGTGCCGGCCGGAGGAATGTCCCCTCAGGAGGCAGGGAAGAAGCAAGTCATAGCGCATGCTGCTCAGACGACACACTCGTCTCCAGCCGCGTGGTGAAGCTCGCACAGAGGGTCGACGCGGCGTCTGCGTGCAGTCGGCACGCACACGACACCCGACGAATCGGCGGCTTGCGGCAGCCGCGATTGGCTGTCGCCAGGCTGCCGCTTCGCACTCACAACGCCTGTCTCGCTGAGCAGAGCGGAAGTGTCGGTGCATTGCTTACGGATGTCTCACCTGCTGTGGACTGCCTCCCTCCTCCTAGCACTCTTCGTCCGGGCAGCTCCTGACCAATGTGTTCTGTGAGTTTCACGCACTGGGGGAGTTCTACCACAACTCGGAGGGTTGTGAGGGCATAGCTGGGGCTCTTTTACAATAGCAGTTGAAATTAGCATGAATTTATACTCATTTCAGACCTCACCTTTAATCAAAATGTGAGTGCCATGGCAACGCAGCATATCTTCGACGGCAATATATAAAGGCGGTGTTGGTGGTCTTCCGAGCAATCAGATTTGAAAGCCTCGGCACCCATGGCCAGCGTAAGTCACCCTCCTTCGTGGCTTTGGCCACTTTGGGTGGTTGTGCTCCAGGAAGTAGCCTCGACACATGAGTGTTCCGCCGCGGTGGGGCAGCAGTCCACAGCCTCGTCTGCGCCACGTTCGTCGCCACCGCACTGGTGCACTGCCAGGCCTTCCCACTGCTTGGCGAGGGGACGGTGGGCAGGCGGACCGCCGTCGCCGCCGCGAGCCCCGCCTTGCCCCCCCCCCCCCCCGCGGAGCCTGTCTGCCGCTGCGCACGAGCACGGCGCGGCTCGCCTGCTCCCGTCTGAAAGCGCTGCGTCGGCGCAGACAAATGACTTAACCGCGTCTCCTACCCGCTCGTAGCCAAGTTCACAGACAGGCGAAATTTCTCTTTCCTTAATAGCCGCATCGCCCAGCGGGATTTTTGGCGCCACAGAGCTACTTTGTAAATTTGCGAGACCTTTCTTCGCCCATATTCAATGGCAGTTGCACCGCCAAGGATATCTACGTCTCAACCATGGACCTGAACGCCGCAGATCTGCTTAAAGCCTGCATAAAGCTGCTGGAAAGGATGCGAGAAGAAACGCACTCCTCTGCCTCGGAGAAACGGTGCTAGCCATTCCTAAGTATATGAGTGCGTAATTCCCACAGTGATTTTACATTTTTTTTACCGAAAGAAAGAGTAATAACAGTGTGGCACGAAATGTGCCCTTTTTGACTAAGTTGATGTGCACATACCGAAGGGGTTTTTCAACTCTTCGTGAATTTATCCCCCGCCGCAGCGGTGGGGACAAAGTGAGGGAAAGTCGACGGGGACGTCTCCGAGCTCTCACGCGGGGATCACGTGGTCTACGCCCTCCGGACTCCCCACATCTGTGGGAGTCAGAGTTTACTGTCACTTACAAATGCCGCAATGCCTCGCTCAAATGCCGATGATTAGTTAATGACGTGCATTGAATCGGTGCCTCAGTGGATCGGCACGAAATGCCGCGTGATGCAGGTGAAGGGTGCGTGTGGAGTGGAGTGGACTGCCTAGATGGACGATAAGGAAGGGCGGAGGGCTTGCCAGAGCCCTCGCCTAGGCTGCGAGGCCGCGCGTGGCAGCGTCGGGAGACGCCGGTCTTGTTAGACGTGGGACCTGCTGACTTACGCCCCCGGCAGGAGCCCACGCGCGCCCGGCGCCTCCTCTGCCCCGATTACCATCTCGCGTCGGGCAGTTTCGGGAGATCACTTTCATTTTGCTTCACCTGCATTTTACTTTTGCCTATTTCCCTTTTCAGCCGACATCTCAAATCCCTATGTGTGTGAGTTTTCGCCTAAGTCTTATTAGAGACTCCTCACCTTTCCACATTCTCCCAATTCATAAGGTAAAATGACTGTTTCTTTTGCGCTTGAACCCTCCATGCTTTGTGCTCTTTACGTTTTTGGCCACTCTTTGGGTTTTCATCGCATTTCTTAACGTTTAAGCCAATTCACTCGTTTACCGACTGGGAAAAGGTATGTGGGAACCCCACGAGTGCCTGTCTGGGTACAAAATCGCACTTTGTCGCAGTCTGTTGTCCGTGCAAGTCATGCTGTGTGGTGATGTCCATCTCTGAGCTTGCTGCCCGAGCACGCGAGCAGTGGAGATCTCAAAGAGCACTCAACTTTTCGGTCCATTTCTTCAGTGCTGCCGTTCATATCGATCGGCGACAAACCCCTGACTACGAGGATACTGATATTCTGGTATCAGGATGCAATGATGCAGACATTTTGACCTCCAAAATCAACGAAGGCGATGCCAACAACGTGGTCTTGCTGCTGCCGGTGGCGCATCTGAACGACGTCATCAAAAGTGTAAGGACCACGGGGTGTTGCGAGTTGTGCGATGGCTGGCTGGGGGTGCGCGGAGAACGGGGCGCCGGCGATCCGCTCGGCATCGGGGAGGCGACGCCTTCACCGTCGAGTGATGCGCCCCACCCACTCCCCGCGTCTGCCCTTGGGAAGCCGACGCGGGGAGACTGGGTCGTGGCACTCGTTGCAATGCCTCCTCACCCGTGCGCACCACAGGGCACCGAGGCTTAACGAGCACCTTTGCGAGCAGCCTGTGAAGCTCTGCGCCAATAGCGACGGTGTGGTAATTTTGCAGTTGGCACAGTCACATGTGCTCCCCTGCGCCCTTGGCGAAGAAGGCAGAGGCGTTGACTTGTGGCGACACGAGCTGTGTGTGGTGTGTGTGTGAGTTTGCAATAGAACAACGTGAAAGGTTTTTTGACAAACTCTAAACGTGGCGTCCCCCTGGACTTCGCAGTCTAGCGTCTCGCCTCTCTCCCCCTTTTTCTTCCTGGAGTGTTTTTGTTCATCTTAGGCCTACGAGAAGAACCTCTTCACGTGGAGTCGACGATGGGTTATAAATGTCATTGGTGAGTGCAGATTTTTCGCTCCAAGACAGCGCGTTCGCCGCGACTCTCCGCCTCACATCCCTGCCCTCCTCGTCCACTGCCCCGTCCCAGCTTCGCGCCCCCGCCCATCACGTCGTCATTTCCCCTTCCCAACGAGTGCCACTGAAACAGCCTTGCAATCTGGGGGTGGCTGACTGCTGAACTGGACGGTGCATTCGAAATTTTATTGTTTCTAGGATGGTGCACTACCTCATTGCCACGAGGAAGCAGGTGAGAAACGAAAATATTTCGGTGATTCACGTTTGGGAGCGGGACTGTTCCAGGAATGTCCATCTTTGACCGGCTGGCGCATAAGCTGGCCACGACACCGCCCACGTGGCCAAGGCCTACATTGAAGGCCGCTGCGTTGGTGTCCGTAAGGTGAGTGCGGCGGCTTCCTTCCCCTCGAGCTCTCTCGTAATGTCTCTGGACAAACCCCCTCCCACCTTTTAAGGACACGACGGTGGAGGGGTTTACGGGCCGCTTCAAAGTGGGCAATCTCACTGCGCGCAGAGAAAGCATAAACTTGACAATTACCCGAGGACTTACGCAGCCTCCCGAGGTCGTAAGTTTTAACAATTGGCTTTTTGTCTGAAAATTGCACCATGCCCTCCATATCACTTGCCCTCCCCTCCTACAAAAAAAGTTTGCGCACCTCGGCGGGGAGAGGGACACAGGGCAACACGACCCCGCCTCTTGACTCCCTGCGTGGGCGTGTGGGTGTGTTCGACGTAGCGAGCGCGGAGGGTCGTGGCCCGCTGAATGCACCCAAACTCCCGCGTCACGCATACAGCCCTCAACAAAGGCAAACCGCCGCTTCTCCCTTTTAGGCAGGGACAATCGCAAATAACCGGGGCCAAACATCTCAAATCGCGGGATCATTTAACAAACTGTTCAACTTTTCGGATGACGAGATGAGGGACATCCTGACTTCGCGCAGTATCAGGCTTGCAGTCGACCTGGTAACGGTCCCGTAGACTTTTTAACGAAAATGCACACACCACTTACGTTTGAAGTCGTAGGCCTGCTTTCTACTAATTCGCCTCAAATAGTCTCACTCAACTGCTTTTTTCCAGTGTACATTTCCACAATCCACCTAGGCGCAGAGGTTAATGGGGGCCAAAATTCATTCCATGCTCAAAAGCCCCCAGGGAGTAGAGTTTTCTTAGAGATGTCCACCCCACGGTGTGCAAATTCAATGCATACTGGGGGCAATTTCGTTTTCCTCATAGGCTAAATGACGTGTTATTATTGAGAGTACAGTCACTCTTTTACCACACCCAGACTCCGCCATTTGCTATGCTGGATGAGAAGGCCTCCGGAGCACTGGATCAACCTCGTGCCTGCGACATCAATCGGCTGAGTGGCCTCTCAGTTGACATCGTTCGAGGCATCTTAGATCCGCTCACACGTGACCTACGAATGCACTTGTTACCCTCAAGCCTTCGTAAGGACTCACTGCACAGGGTTTCCTCCGGGGTGAGTTCGCTTAGCCTCCCTTAGAGTCGCCTGCCTTACCGAAAGATCATGTGTGCGCCTCGACCATCCGCGACCCTCATCCTGTCCACGAACACTCATCCAACCGCTGAGGATCTCCGAGTGCCTAGACGCATTCTCCTCCCAGTCGCCTCTCGGCCCTGCCGTCAGTGCACGGCCCCGCATTTCCCTCCTCCTTGCAAGGGGCCACCAACTATGTCTGGGGCCCTGCTCCGTTCGCCAAGCTGCCGTGGCGCAGGAGGACGAGGGTTCTGCTCGACACGCACGCGTAGTCTTTTAAGTAGTATCGGCCGTGCGGAGTGACACATTTGCGTGAAGTGGGGCCTTATCCGTGGCAACGGCCGAGAACGGCGTTAAGGCAATGGCGTTGGCGCTGTCTGCCCGTTGCCTCTTCGCAGCGGAACCCCGGCGGGGGCCGTTTCCCGCCCATGCCACAGTGGCAGACATGCGTCAACACCAAACATTACACCTCGAGGTCACGTTTGATGGCGAACGTATGGCTCGGTGACACGAACAATCCGGAGTTAATGCTAACCACCACTTTTACCCATTCAGCTGGCTGACATGGCAGTTGGGAGTTCGCCGTGCTGCCTCAACTGAGAGACGACTTCGATTTTATCAGCACTTCCCTCTACTTTACTTTTCTCGATTTTGGAGAAACCGCTGGCCGATAAGGAGACGACCTTCCTCTGGCTTTTTTTTCAAGCCGCTTTCGGCGGGCACGTGGGTCATGGTGCTGTTCTGCTGTTTGGTGGCTGCGCTTGTCCTCGCCACGCTCAACTAACTTTTTCGCCCAATCAGGGGGATTACGGCTTTATTGAGTCCATGTTTCGTCACTTTCGGGTGCCTCTTCCAGGTCTCACCGTCTCCCCGCCTAATACTTGGTCCAGCCGCTTCATGCAGTGTGTCTGGTGGCTTTTTGTCCTCCTTTTCATTGTTATCTACATCGCTAACTACGCGGCCATCATAATGAACAATGTTCGGAACGAAGCCAGTGGATTTACGGTAAGCAGGCCTTGGACTCGTAACCGATGGCACCGCTGCCACCATAACGGTGGTGTTAGTGTCATGCTCCAACGCACTTTCCCCCGCCTGCGAGATGCTCCTTCGCCTTTCATCCGGCGTGTTACGAAAAAAACCCTTGGTTGCGCCTTGGAAGCCTTTTCAACCGCCCTACTGCAGTGGTTAGTGCGGACGCAGTAAAAGGTCCCTTTTTTCCTTAGCCTTACTCGTCGATCCGTCGACTCCCTTTCGGAGCGATACCCAATTCAATGGCCGTTACCCAGATGGATTATGCCCAGGAGGTGGAAATACAGAAGGTTAATTACCTCAGCAATAAACTTTATCCTCAAGATGACAAATAAGGGCGTCACTATTGAGGAGCGTGTGAAGGAAGTTAGTGAGGGGAAGTACAAGCTCATTAGCGATAGTTTCTCCTTGGAGTACTTCGCCGCGAATCACTGCTTGGTTGTCAGCGGAGAATTCTCCTCTCAACAGTACGCCATCATCCTCAAGAAGGGCGCTGTTTACACCACTTTCTTAAATTCCTCCTAACAAAATCTAACGAAACAGAGGAACGTCAAAGTCATCATCGACAAGTAAGTCCTCTGCCCCCTCCGCGTCTTGACCCGGTCACCAAAGGACTGGGCGCAGTGCTGCCGAGTCGCCTGGCAAACGCGTGGCCTTTAGACGGCTGGCCTCGTCTTTTCTTAGCCTCACCTCGCTGCATGCCAATTTGCAGATACATCAAGACTCCCAGTGCCAATTCGTGCCCAATGCCCATAAAGCAAGAATCCAAATGAAGGCGGTGTTCGCTATAGCATCGACCTGAAAGCAGATTGGCGGCATCTTCATCTCATGCTCAATCGGCATCGTGGTCGCCATCGTGCTGGCCATAGTCGAGGCCCTGTTCCTCGCAAGTTGGCAGTAAGCACCCTCGTCCCGCTTGCTCGCCCGCCTGTCCGCTTGCCTTCCTTTCCTTCCTTTCCTCCGTCTGTCCGTCCGTCCGTTCGGCCTCCGAGCAGTCGGCATGTCCGCCCCTAAGGCTTGTTGCTTTTATAGTAGTAGAATGCGAAACCCTCAGTTGTTTAAGTGGCTAATTATCTACTCAGCAGTCTCAATATTAACAACAAGAGAGTGAAACCTTGAGGAATTCGTTAACATTCTTATCGAAGACGTAAATGATTTATGGCCTTAGGCACGTGAATTTTTGATGAGCTCATAAAGACACATGTTTGTGTGTGTGCCCTCTCCCCACCAGCCGTGGCGACAACGAAGGTGAGTGGGTGGAGTAGAGTGGCAAGAGCATGCGCAACCGCACTGTCTTCTCTTCTCTTCCCTTCCCTTCTCTTCCTCTCCCTCCCCTCCCCTCCCCCTCCGTGCACGAGTGAAACCCTCAACCAATGAAAAGTTGTTACCTAAACCGTCCATCTTAGCCCCTAGCCGACCGTATACTCCGCTCGAAAGGCCATGCTCGACTGCGAAATTTCTTCTGATCGCCTCTTCAATCAGAACACCCTCTGGTATCGTATTGGTTTGCCTGAACACCCTATTCACTTCCGAACGCTAGTGATGTGCACAAATTCTTTGCTATGGTACGCGAACTCCAGCTATGGATGGATACTATGCGCACAGAAATGGCAATCAAAGAAAAACCGAGGTATTTGCCCGCATATATTGCTTCTTCATCGATCATTATGTAAATTAATGAGATCTTGATTATGTACGCCTTCTTTACTGTCAGAACTTAAGGGATGGTTTCTGTTCATCGTGATTGGTGCTCAAGTTTACATCGTTAGTATTCCCCAGAGACGTGAATACATTGCGGAATTTTCGTAATTGTTTTTCGAGTACTCTCATCCATTGCCATACTGTTCTCTTGCGCCCGACCAAAATTGACCGTGTTTCCTGTTGTGATGGCCCTTCTATTCTATTCGCCCATTACAGAGATGTGTCTGGGGTCGAATTATTGATGAACAACCATAAGAGTTTAAAAGCTGAGATTGACGCTCGCGAAGAGAACTTCAGTATCTGTTTGAGCCTAGGACGAACCCTCCTCAATCGACGTCACTCAAGGGAAGAGGAAATACGTGGCAAATGCATTCAGGTCTTAAAATTTTTTTGCTCGGTTTTTTTAGAGCTTCCTTATTGGCACTTTCTGTTAGCTTCCTTTTTTGTGCCTCGATCTGTATACCATTTCCACCACCTTATTGATGTCGTTGGTTATCAGACTTAGATTATTTTTCATTTATCGCTTTGCTGCACAGTTTCTTTGTATGTTTAATGTTGTTGTTGATGTTGACAGTTTTTAATTATATAGTCTTTGTGCTCAGTTCTCAGAATGTAAAAATCGATTGTGTTGCATACGATACGCCGATCCGTGTTTATTTAATGGAACGAGCTTGTGACTGCCGACTATGTTAGCGTTTTATGTCCATAACTGTGTCCCATCCCTGTCCTTAGTTTTCAAAATTTATCTTAGCCTGCTTGTTGCTACACTTATCGTTTGCCTAATAGGCGAGTAAAATTAACCGCGACCGCATGAAAACGCACAGGAAATGACTTATGGTATACACCACAAGACTATGTTTATGGACGTGCTACCACTAAACGCCTACGTACTATGCAAATCCCTACATCAGACCCCCTTCCCTTCCCCTAACCTCTGCATTCCCAGCTGCTGCTGGCTAATGAAGTACAAATTTTTTTAACCTTTCGCTTAACCACTTTTCCGTTTATTCCCAGTTGGTTACCGAGCGTTGTGCTTCTGCTGGAACAGTGGGAATGATAGAAACGAAAATCTTCAGCTGATGTTAGAGGTTACATTTTGCCCGTGACGCAGCTGTCGCCGAGGCCTGGCTCGTCGCTTCAAGAGTCGTTCGTAAAGATTCCTGATCTCGGTGATTCCCTAGATGAAACCCTCGCTTTACTTAAGAAGCACCTTGCGTTTGAAAAAAGCAGTGGCTCCCAGGAAGAGCGTTTTGTCGCCCTCCAAAGGAGACTATGTATGGGCACTATTGTTGGTTACTTTTGATAATCCCAGCTGAAAATTTACCTCTTAATTTTATCAGTATGTGTTCGTTTACTTCTTCAAACCTAACATATGCATGGGCTTTTATTTTTTTGCATACAGTCCTTGCCAAAAAAGGCAATCTGAAACAATCCTTATGTGCAAATTGCTTTTACTGCTCTGTTATGTAGATGAGTTTCCCATATATATAGGCTTAAAGCGAGCGTGGGGACAATCCGGGCGTGCTCATTTTTTTTTGCTAAATTGGCCTCAATTGACCACTTGAACTGGGTTAATTGTTACATTTAATATTTTTGGTAGGAATGGACTGGTAACGCGTGCTGTTATTTTACAGCTTGAACTGAAAGCTAAAGAAAGAACTCCAGAAAGTGAGGCCGCACGCAAGATGGTCATTGATCAGAAGATTGCTAACGCTAGTCGAGAATTCCAACCCCTCCCTTCTGCGTCACAGGCGGGGGTTGCTCCTGGTTCCCATCAATAGCACACCGCTGCGCCGTGGGGTCGAAACGCCGACGGGCCGTTCTCTTCGTGAGTCAGTTGACTCTGGTCGGCCCGCCCCACATAACCTCGAAGGCCATTCTGCATCGAAAGAATGAATGGGAGACTGCTGCTAAGCGAGCAACCACCGGACGCTCCTGGCACGAGCTTTTCTTTGTGCTGAACGCAAGTTTGGGCACACTCTCTGCTTATAAAAGATTCCCGATCTGCTCATGAGAAGCCAGGACATCTTTTACCACAAAGAAGCCCCACTCAGTCTAGCTGGTGCTGTGGCCGCTCCTGCAACCAATTATGACAAGCGTCCGTTCGTGTTCCGCTTAAAATTGTCTAACGGGGAGAATCTTTGTTTCAATGTCCTTCGGAGGATGACATGCACAATTGGGTTGAAGCTATCAACTCGATTGGCTGCTTCGCTCCCGGCTCCTGTGACAGTGATGCCGACCACAGAGGAGGAGGGACAGAAGGGGGTTCACTCTCCCTGCAGCCAAGTCCGCTACTCTTCCTTCTAACGGCTCTTCATCTCTCCGAAACCCGGTACCAGTGGCGGGCAGGCTCCTGCCCATCAAAGCCCAAAAAGAAATTCCTTACCCTTGCACGAAGAAAATAAGGACGTATTTGGGAGGGGAGGCGGTTGATCTGACCCACGATTGATATCGACAGTAATTCATGCGCCCGCTTTATCACCTAAAAATCATCACTGCGTCTTTTCACGAGCACCCGTTTATGCTCTTATTAGTTCTGGAGGTAGTTCTTTTTCAAAGTCTTCTTCATGCTTTTTATTCATCTTCTGTCGGGCTTTTTCGTTTTGAGTTCATTTTCTTCCAAATTAGGAGCAAAATTTTATACGCCCCTACCTTCTTGTGGCAGATATATAAATAGTTTCTACACTGTTTAATTTTGCCTGACGGACTAACCACTACTGCCGCCACCGCCATCTCTGCCTGCCTGCTGTAAATGTTTTTGGTAGCAACTTTTCGAAATATTTCCTTTCTTCATTGACGGTACCATTCTTTTTGTTCCCTTTTTATTCCGACGCCCCACTACCATGACTGTTTGATAGCTTTCATGTTACCCTGCTGTTATTGCAAGGCGAGTGTGCCCGTTTTGTTCTAATTCCACTCAATCCGTTTTAAATGTGTCTACATTTCCCCCCTCCTATGTTTTCCCGTTCGATGGGTGATTTCCCTCCTTCCACTACTCACCCCTTGCGCAGATTTATTCCGCTCTTAATCTCTTGCGATAATGAAGCTTCTGGCATCGATCATATGGGTCTTGTTGTTTGGTAAAGCTTAGGAGAGGTTACTGTTTGCCAGTGATGGGGTTACGTTGGGTGGGCTGAATTCTTTTTGCATTTGCACTGTTCGATCGTGCTGGCATCGTCAAAATAGCTTAGGGGCGTTCATCAGTAGTCGGCGTATCCTTTGATCATTGCGCATACATAATCGAAAGGCTTGTTGCTGTGAAATCGCGTGGGCACTCGGACGTGAGCGTAGGCCTTTTTAGTTCGCTCGAATTTGGGCCCGCCCGGCAGTTCAACATAGGCTCGCCTTGCTAACGGCGGTCTTGATACGCCGTGCATTCTTCCGCTTCACCGCGTGAAGGTGGGTGAGCGCTGGCAAATAGGCGCCCTGGGTCTAGGGACTCTGAATGCGCGCCGACCGCGACAGTCCCCACGCATTGACACGCCAGAAACTAATGCGACCTGTCAGTGATGGCATTGTTTGCCTCCCGTTTCCTCCGACTTACCACACACTGACGAACGAAATTCCCCAACGGGTAAATAGTTCGTCAGCTTCATCTGGAGTAAATTATTGTCTATCTCAAGTGGTATTTCAGGGCTTCCTGCGTAAGTGTAGAATGACGGCGGGTACAGTACCACTGTAAGATCGGCATACAAGGGGCGATTGGTTGCACTGTCGCTTGCACACAATCGGCCGAAAGTTTACCTTATCGACTGTGGGGCCGCGGGTCGTGCGCCTCCGCCGCTGGAAGGGCACGCGCGCGCACGGAACTGCGTCCTTCCGGGACGCGGATGCGTAAACATTTGCTGCAACTGCGCCATCCATTGCACTTGGTGTGCGCACCCGGCCAGATGGGCGGGGGTTCGCACGGCGCGAGCACCTCACCCTCGGGTGTTCACTCGGTCGAGCTGCTCGGAGAGCGAGGAATAGGGTCGTTTGCAAAACAGTTTAGTGGGATCTAACTGGAGGTGGCTGATGCGCACTTCACTGCCTCGACGTCGAGGCGGCATTGCGGTGACCTCGCCAGTTATGTGGAACATTATGTGGAGTAGGTTACTGGGCGACCCGGCGCTGACTGACAAGTTAACAAAGCTTGCTGTCTCAGTATCACCGTGGCTGGTGCAACGGGGCGCCCGCCGCAGTTGCCCGCATTCCTGCAGCGTTTCGTGGGTAAAAATGCCGCAATGAGACAAAAGTAAAGCTCGACTCAACGTCTGAGCAGTCAGAAATGGCCGGGCCCCTGCATTTCCGCGGCTACCTGCACCCTCCGAGCCCCGCATCAACTCGGCGCCATGTTCTCGAGGAGGCGCGCAACGGGACGTCCTCTTAGCTGAAAATTTCTCCGGACTGTCGTACCTCCCATTGACCCCGCGCTTGCCCTCTTGTCTCCCCCCTTTAATTCGATTTGAATAAATGGACTTGTACAATGTCTCTTGATGGTGCCAAACCAAGGCTTTACGCGCAAAGCACGTGTCGACAATTGATTGCCTCGTTTGAATGCTGACAAGCGTGGTGTTTGCCTTAACTATTTGGGGTAACCATGTCTTGCGTGGCTACTTTCCGGCCGAAGAGGTAAGGCCTCTCGGGTGATTGCTAATTTCACACACTGCCGACGCACTTTTTATTGGTTCCGAGCACTTTCCCAACTTTAAATGCTTTGATAGAGGTATTCTGTGTGGAACTGTGGTCTTTGAAATATTTTAAATGATAAGCAAACTAAATTGTGGCGACGCTAAGGCGGTTCGATAAGTGACGACCCGTGCCTTCACGGGCCCGTGGGCTGCCTCCAAGCTGGCGGCGGTCCAGGATTTGTGTGGCGTGTTCCGCCGATTACCCAAGACGGTGGAGAGTGGGAATCAATTCCACACAGTTGTTTGCGTTTGCCGTGGCAACGTGACAGCCGCCTTCGCTTTTTTAGGTCTATGAAGCCGCTCTCCGAGGTGGCTTTTGCCGGTTCATTAACAAGAAGCTTAGTGAAGACTTGGATTGCAGGGCATACATGCCCTTGGATCCTTCTACCGACAAACTCTACGAAGCTGTGGCAGAAGGCGTTATTCCCTGTAAAACTAATAAACTGCTTATTCCCAAATGCGATCGACGAAAAGGCCATAAATATGAGCAACAATCTTTTCTACGCCAGCCACAAGGTGGAGAATCTTCGACTGGCCTTCACTGCTGCGCAGTGCAACGGCTGTGCCATGAAAAACATCAGCATAGATGACCTCACAGGCACCAAGAGGAAATCTCCAAATTGGCTAGCCTCGAATTTTTAAAACAAATAATCTTAAAGGGCTATTATCGCAAGATAAACATCCACGAACACCCTGAGATTCTAGCTCTTCGAGAGGTTCACGAGGACTTAAATGACTTGAAATGTCTGTCACCGGAACAAATCCTCACCAGATATGTGAATTACCACCTCAAGAGCGCAGGAATTACAAATATTTTGACGAACTTTGAGTACGACCTCTCGGACTGCGTTGTGTATGCCCACTTGCTCTACAGGATTGCCCCAGTAACCATCAGACCCGGACTTCTTCCCGATCACCAAGTGCTCCTCTACGACAAGATAGAGAACCGCGCCAAGGCTGTTCTACAGAATCTGCGCGAGCTTGGGGCAGAGATGTTTCTTTGTGAAGATGACTTCCTGCATCCTGAACACCAACGGAGATCCCGTGGGGTGCTTCATCTTCTGACGGTGGCCTACCTCTTCGACAGGTTTGCAGGCGAGATGAAGGTGTACGGAGGTGGCGATTTCCCTGTCTCTGAAGAGGATGTCAACGAAATGTCCTCGCGCAATTTTGTCAATTCCATCGATGTTAGGCCTTATTGCACTCATGTGATAAGCAATCTGCGCGACGGGCTGATTGCGAAACAGATCTTCGAGATACTTCGACCTGGTTTCACAACAGGAGTGAAGTTTACGCACGAGTTTGATCTCATACGCAGGGATGCACAATTTCTGCAAAACAATACGTACATCCTCAGATTGGTACAAGGGTTATTCCTTCCGCCTTCCCAGTCTCGACTTGAATCACCTAGGGTTGGTTATGAGAAAAAAATGATACGGAAATATTGCTGAAGATTATTACTATACCATTGTTAAATGAATAAAACTAAGGCACTAATACTAGGATCTTAAAAAGGAAATAAAATGCGATCACAATCGATTTTGGAATTATACTAATAGTCCATGAGTTGACAAGAAGTAAGACACTAAAAACAGAGCAGAATTTGGCAGTTATTGGAGAGAGGACTAAAAGTCGTCAAGCCTAGTACATTGAACATGTTTTTTTGCTGTTGACTAATAAAAGTAACCGACCTAATTGATCTCAGCAGACCATCATATGAACAGACTTACGAAAACAATTAGATTAATAAAGAATATTAATTAAACACGAACGAAAGGTCCCAAAACATCATTGAAACTAAGCGACATTTGACGGGATTATTTTGGTTCAAAATTATAAGGCATTTTGGGTGTGATGTACAGGAATATTGAGTGATGTTAAAAAAAAGGATAGTGCCATACTCTTAGGACAAAATTATTATGAAATTAAAGTTTTAATAATACCCGCATCTACCGACCTTGTTTGAATGCCAACTTATATTGGGAAGATTTTATTTGATCAACACATTTAAGTTGTGAACTTAACGAGACGGATTATGTAAATGTGGCAAAAAAAACAATAATAAAATATATACTAAGTGCGGGAATTTCAGCAAACCTAACTGAACAAAATGAAGCAAGTGTATCAAGCACTCACGCGGTCAATTGGGACTTGACAGAAAAGACCCCAATTTTTTTCGATGACTTTCTGAGATAGTTCGCAATTGCAGCGACAGAAGAGAATGTCCGCCTGCAGACCTCGAGCACGCAATTCCCTTATACTAACCTAACAAAGAGACGACACATTTACTCAACAAATATCACCTAACGGCCAACCTTGCTCCAAGGCCTCAATCGATTTAAGTCATAAGTTGACAATACACAAATTCGACTAGGATTCAAAAGTTTTTCAATCGGATTCACATCCCTTTGACAGTGGTAGTAATTTTTTTCGTAATTTACGTTAATAGTGGTTTATACAGCCGAATGACGACAAGTAATGAGGTCATTAAGAGACGGTCTGAAACAGCAGAAAAAAGTTAAATCTCAAAAGGACTAAATTTGGAAAATGAACCGACTAAGACAAATAGCTCTTTGAAGAAAAAGATAAAAAATGGGAATCAGTGAGTTGTAAAATGACAGATATACGAACCTGCGTCGGCTTTGTTTTCGGTTCTCCCACGGAAGTCAAGTTTGGTACCAAACTCACATGAACACAGCAAAAGTTCTCAGACCCTACGCGATACTGAAGCTGGCGAAAGGCCTCGACAAAGGGCATAGACTCAATATCGCCAATAATACCCCCGAGTTCAATTATACAAAGTTCAGGAACCTTTCCAGATGAGTCAACTGGAATTTCAGCGACTTTGATTACCCAATCTTGAATAGCATCCGTTATGTGTGGAACCACCTAAAATGCAGCAGAGGTGTTGAATGGGTGCCAAATTACGAGATAATCATTCCGGATTGTATGAGTAAATGAAGTGTATTTCACCAATGGCAGGTACCACTAAGGCCATAAAATTGACAAATGAGGCGAAAAAATCAAGTGGGTGCAGGATCAAAAACAAATGTGACCACAAGCACGGTAATGAAGCTATGAAAAACCCACCTGGACGGTTTTGCCGAGGTATTCACCTCTTCTCTCTCGCTGAGTAACTTGTTGATAAATTTTCCCAGTGGTTATATTATGGTCCCTCGTAAGGGTAACATCGATATAGCGCTCGTAATTTCCCAAATCCAGGTCTACTTCGCTACCATCATCCAGCACATAAACTTCTCCATGTTCGTACGGAGAGAAGGTGCCGGCATCAATATTCAGGTACGGATCGATCTTTATACATGTAACGACCCAACCATTAGCTTTCATGATTGCTCCCAACACTGCTGGATACATTTCCCTTGCCTATACCACTTATCACACCTCCCGTTACCAAAAGATACTTCATGAGACCAAAACGAAAAAGCCAATGCAGCGCCAGATTCGTGTGGGCATCATATGGAAAGTGGCCCACTTAAACAATGTATAAGATAACAAAAATAGAAACAAAATCCTCATTAAATGCATTCTCACAAAAAATTTAAAATTATTTACCATAACTGGCAAACGACAGAAATTCTTCCAAGACTATTTTATAACAAGCAATCTACATCAAACTGTATCGCTAACGGGTCTGCTTGCTAAAGGTGGTGCTTAAGACCCGTACTTCCGTGGGCGGGCGCCTTAACGCCTCGGTTTCACTTGATTTCGTTTTAGGCGATTAGTCAATTTCTCAGAAAGATTAGAATTCCTACCTCAATATTATAACACATGCTATGTTTCGTCGCCATACTTCCCCAGGTTATCCTACAGCTGTCGTTCACATGCTGATTTTCCACCCACGCAGTTCCGCTAATATCGACGAGTTACTCTAGTGGATTTAAATTATCATTACTCTATTGTCTTGTTAAATTTACCACAGCCATATTTTATTGCCGCCAGCTATCGCGTTTTATTAAGATGTCATTTAGTTTTAATAATCTATTAACCCTGCCAAAGGATTCCTCACACTAAACGCATATTCAAATCGTTCTTCTGGCATTTCCGTTTGCTGATGTCCTATCCTGTGATTAAATTGCGTTTTTGTCGGTGATGGTGGTGTTGGAAAAAACGTGTTTGTTAATTAAGAAAGTGACTGGGAACTTTCCTAATCAATATGTTGCAACGGTTTGACTCTCCTTGTGTATTATTTGCTAGGTTTTTGATGATTTTTCATTGCCTTTTACACTACACGGCAAGGAATATTTGCTGAACCTGGTAGACACAGCAGGTCAGGAGGGTTTTGAAATGTTGCGAACGGTTAACTATCCAGGCACCAATATATTTATTGTGTGCTTTTCTGTCGGTCAGCGAAGTTCCTTTGCAAATGTACATGAGAAGGTCTGTCTCCTGGAATTCCATGTGACAACCTTTTATTCTAAAATTGGTATTCTGGCTCAAATTATGCATGCGTTGTATGGTAATTTGACCACCAGTATATGAATTTGTGATATAATCAGATGTTATTCATATTTATTGCAGAATATTTTCCTGCTAACATTCCTATTTCATAATGTTATCGAAATTCAGGCTATCTGTCAAAAATCACTTTCAAACTTAATTTGTTGAACCTTCACACAGATGGTTAACTTCTCTTGTCCTTTCACCGTTAGTGGGTTCCTGATATTAAAAAGACCTGCCCCGATGCACATATTCTCTTAGTTGGTTGTCAATCTGATATCCGTGCAACCGTCACCCCCTAACCAAACAACATACCTCGAAGGAAAGAAACTTGCAAAGCTAATAGGAGCAGTACGATATATGGAATGTTCGGCTTTGAAAAAATGTGGGTTTATTTCTCTTCTTATCGAGATTTCTTATCTCCTGTTAATTAATTTTGAATTGCGTTAACTTCGGTTTCAGGGCGCATCGTTGTAATGCATAAGTGTTATGAGATTGCATCTTTATTTTGTTTGAGAACATAGGTTCACATCCATCTTAATCTATTTCAGGATGGTGTCGATGAGGTTTTCGCGCGAGCCATGCTAATCGCTGCCGGTCAAAGTACCAAAAAGCATTTAGGGTGCTCTTTGATGTGAATTTCATTAAGGGTTTATATAAGTGTGACTTACAAGACATTTATATGACTGATATAGTGACGTATAATTCAGTGTCTTCGAGCAAACAGTCCGATTAAAATATATCGGTCTTTCTTAATGTCATAGGCTCTTATGTACAGCGTCTTCATGTCAATGGTTGTCTTTTTAAAATATGTTTGTTTATGAGTGGGATGTGTAAAGAAGGAATGTAAGGGACGTCAGAAATGCGGATCAAATCGTTAATAAAGAAGTACATGTTAGAGGAAATCTCCGGGCGTCGCCTACTTTTCTTGCGTGTGTATTTGTTGCGCAAATGGAATAGGGCTCTATTGTAACCGCAATGCAGGCCATCGAATCAGTCGTAGATGCCGCTCGAGTAGGGGTGGGGCGCGCAATCGTAAAGCAAAGTCGTCAAATCTCTTCATATCTGATCACTTGGTTAAGACTATATATTAACTGTTTTGGAGATGATTCTTGCTGAGCTTATGGTCAGTTGATCTCATTGTATGAAAAAGCTTTGCCAGTTACGTTAATTATTTATCAACCAAACCATCCTTCTTTGTGACTTGTTGGCACATATTTTCGAAATTATTTTCATATGAGATGCAAAAGTAGAATCTATCTAGATACGGTGCTTGCATCAAATGTACAATATTTCTGAAGTATTTCTCATATTCATGCCCAAAGCATCCCCTATATTTTTAGTGACAGGAGACTAAATATAAGCTACTTCACTTTCACCATAATTTTATAAGGGGCCATCGGCCTGTAGTAAGACGGCAGGAGGGATGGCGGTAGGGGGCGAGTGAAGGAGGTTTGCCTTTTCTTCTATCCTCATTAAGGAGACCGCAACCTTCATTTCGCTTTTTTCAGGACTATTTTGTAACAAAAAATAGCTATTTCTTGTTATCCGTGTGAAATATTCCTAATTTTCTATACTCACTGCTGTTGCGAGGTGAATAATAATTGACCGATTTTGTGTGCCTTGCATCACCCGAGATCATGCCTGAGTCCCGCAATTCTCGCCTCGAGACACCAACACGAAAGCATGCGTAGTATGCGCGCGGTAGGAATTCTTATAAATAGAGTAGGTTGTGCGCCTTACGAGTCACACTTTCTCACAGTGAATGGTGTCATGCAGCAGTGTGCACTCCAGCTCCGCATGATTAAGAGATGTGCTGTTCGTTGAAAAACAGGGTCCAAGGGGGCAATAAGTGGCATCTTTCACGGTAAAATTAGATTGATGCCCCCTCACGGGTGCGTGGAGAAGGGAGGTAGGGCAGATGACGTGATGGTGCAACTGAAGAAAGTGTTTTTTCATACATCATCTGGGTTATTTTAAGTGCTCTCATGGTAGCAGGGCCTTTCTCCAAAGGGGCCGAAATGGAGCTAAGCCCTGATTACTTTGCCGCGCATGTGGGCGTAGAGCACTAGTTGAAATTCACGTTACTTAAATGTATAAAGAAAAATGAATTTTTAAGATAGCGTAAACAAACGAGAAAGGGGATTACAAAATTTTACGACATAAAAGCTATTGAGCGTTTTTTTTATTATCCGCCCTATATCCCGTGCAAACTATGTCAGCTTAGCAGGATCGACACCTTTTCCTCCATCTCGCAGAATTCATGCTTACTTTCCGTTATTCTGCACTTTCCACCCAAAGTTACTAGACGTTATAAGGAAGGGGGTTAACGGCTATTTGGTAAAGTCTATACACGGAGATCCTCGGTGAAACTGTACTCCATGTGTGTTCAGCATTGATAGGCCTAGCACTGAACATGCTTCTCCTTCCACCTCTTTTTGTGAATTGGTCTCCAACTCTTCACGATGGCACCTAACCCTAATTCCTCACGACTTCCACATCAATGCCAACATCATGAGGCCCTCAGCGGAATGGAATCATTTATTCCCAGCCCCATCCGACCTATTGTGCTTAGAGAGCGTCTTCCGGTAGCTCCTATGGCTACACCTTCCCTGTCTTTCTCGTCTTCTTCTTCTTCTTCTCTCTTCGTTAACACGTATTAGTGAATCTACGCCAACCTAATTTTTTTGGGTTCAGAAGGCCTTGTTTACCTAGTAAGAATATTACTGTGAAAACGCTCCTATTTTCTATAATTGTTTCCTTTACTCTCTTCTCTAATGGAAGATCTGTACCGGTACCCTCGTCCACTTTCCTGTGAAAAGTGTACCTCCTTCCACTTACATCCTTCACATTTGACAGGAGCTCAACACGATGTCACCGGTCGAGGGAGAAGGCGATGGAATTGCCTCGTTGAAGTTATGCAACATGGCGTCGCCTAACTCCGCTCTACGACGGCCACTCCAGTAATTATTTGATCTCAACGAATCTGCCCTTCGTCCCTCGCCGCAACCTGTGGCT
Source organism: Dipylidium caninum (assembly GCA_017562135.1). Taxonomy (NCBI): domain Eukaryota; kingdom Metazoa; phylum Platyhelminthes; class Cestoda; order Cyclophyllidea; family Dipylidiidae; genus Dipylidium; species Dipylidium caninum. The sequence continues at coordinate 8,481 of QEYB01001443.1, read as the reverse complement.
GTGTGCCGGCCGGAGGAATGTCCCCTCAGGAGGCAGGGAAGAAGCAAGTCATAGCGCATGCTGCTCAGACGACACACTCGTCTCCAGCCGCGTGGTGAAGCTCGCACAGAGGGTCGACGCGGCGTCTGCGTGCAGTCGGCACGCACACGACACCCGACGAATCGGCGGCTGCGGCAGCCGCGATTGGCTGTCGCCAGGCTGCCGCTCGCACTCACACGCCTGTCTCGCTGAGCAGAGCGGAAGTGTCGGTGCATTGCTTACGGATGTCTCACCTGCTGTGGACTGCCTCCCTCCTCCTAGCACTCTTCGTCCGGGCAGCTCCTGACAATGTGTTCTGTGAGTTTCACGCACTGGGGGAGTTCTACCACAACTCGGAGGGTTGTGAGGGCATAGCTGGGGCTCTTTTACAATAGCAGTTGAATTAGCATGAATTTATACTCATTTCAGACCTCACCTTTAATCAAAATGTGAGTGCCATGGCAACGCAGCATATCTTCGACGGCATATATAAAGGCGGTGTTGGTGGTCTTCCGAGCAACATCAGATTTGAAAGCCTCGGCACCCATGGCCAGCGTAAGTCACCCTCCTTCGTGGCTTTGGCCACTTTGGGTGGTTGTGCTCCAGGAAGTAGCCTCGACACATGAGTGTTCCGCCGCGGGTGGGGCAGCAGTCCACAGCCTCGTCTGCGCCACGTTCGTCGCCACCGCACTGGGTGCACTGCCAGGCCTTCCCACTGCTTGGCGAGGGGACGGTGGGCAGGCGGACCGCCCGTCGCCGCCGCGAGCCCCGCCTTGCCCCGCCCCCCCCCCCCCCGCGGAGCCTGTCTGCCGCTGCGCACGAGCACGGCGCGGCTCGCCTGCTCCCCGTCTGAAAGCGGCTGCGTCGGCGCAGACAAATGACTTAACCGCGTCTCCTACCGCTCGTAGCCAAGTTCACAGACAGGCGAAATTTCTCTTTCCTTAAATAGCCGCATCGCCCAGCGGGATTTTTGGCGCACAGAGCTACTTTGTAAATTTGCGAGACCTTTCTTCGCCCATATTCAATGGCAGTTGCACCGCCAAGGATATCTACGTCTCAACCATGGACCTGAACGCCGCAGATCTGCTTAAAGCCTGCATAAAGCTGCTGGAAAGGATGCGAGAAGAAAACGCACTCCTCTGCCTCGGAGAAAACGGTGCTAGCCATTCCTAAGTATATGAGTGCGTAATTCCCACAGTGATTTTAACATTTTTTTTACCGAAAGAAGAGTAAATAACAGTGTGGCACGAATGTGCCCTTTTGACTAAGTTGATGTGCACATACCGAAGGGGTTTTTTCACTCTTCGTGAATTTATCCCCCGCCGCAGCGGTGGGGACAAAGTGAGGGAAAGTCGACGGGGACGTCTCCGAGCTCTCACGCGGGGGATCACGTGGTCTACGCCCTCCGACTCCCCACATCTGTGGGAGTCAGAGTTACTGTCACTTACAAATGCCGCAATGCCTCGCTCAAATGCCGATGATTAGTTAATGACGTGCATTGAATCGGTGCCTCAGTGGATCGGGCACGAAATGCCGCGTGATGGCAGGTGAAGGGTGCGTGTGGAGTGGAGTGGACTGCCTAGATGGACGATAAGGAAGGGCGGAGGGCTTGCCAGAGCCCTCGCCTAGGCTGCGAGGCCGCGCGTGGCAGCGTCGGGAGACGCCGGTCTTGTTAGACGTGGGACCTGCTGACTTACGCCCCGGCAGGAGCCCCACGCGCGCCCGGCGCCTCCTCTGCCCCGATTACCATCTCGCGTCGGGCAGTTTCGGGAGATCACTTTCATTTTGCTTCACCTGCATTTTACTTTTGCCTATTTCCCTTTTCAGCCGACATCTCAAATCCCTATGTGTGTGAGTTTCGCCTAAGGTCTTATTAGAGACTCCTCACCTTTTCCACATTCCTCCAATTCATAAGGTAAAATGACTGTTTCTTTTGCGCTTGAACCCCTCCATGCTTTGTGCTCTTTACGTTTTTGGCCCACTCTTTGGTTTTCATCGCATTTCTTAACGTTTAAGCCAATTCACTCGTTTACCGACTGGGAAAAGGTATGTGGGAACCCCACGAGTGCCTGTCTGGGTACAAATCGCACTTTGTCGCAGTCTGTTGTCCGTGCAAGTCATGCTGTGTGGTGATGTCCATTCTGAGCTGCTGCCCGAGCACGCGAGCAGTGGAGATCTCAAAAGAGCACTCAACTTTTCGGTCCCATTTCTTCCAGTGCTGCCGTTCATATCGATCGCGCAAACCCTGACTACGAGGATACTGATATTCTGGTATCAGGATGCCAATGATGCAGACATTTTGACCTCCAAAATCAACGAAGGCGATGCCAACAACGTGGTCTTGCTGCTGCCGGTGGCGCATCTGAACGACGTCATCAAAAGTGTAAGGACCACGGGGTGTTGCGAGTTGTGCGATGGGCTGGCTGGGGTGCGCGGAGAACGGGGCGCCGGCGATCCGCTCGGCATCGGGGAGGCGACGCCTTCACCGGTCCGAGTGATGCGCCCCACCCACTCCCCGCGTCTGCCCCTTGGAAGCCGACGCGGGGAGACTGGGTCGTGGCACTCGTTGCAATGCCTCCTCACCCGTGCGCACCACAGGGCACCGAGGGCTTAACGAGCACCTTTGCGAGCAGCCTGTGAAGCTCTGCGCCAATAGCGACGGTGTGGTAATTTTGCAGTTGGCACAGTCACATGTGCTCCCCTGCGCCCTTGGCGAAGAAGGCAGAGGCGTTGACTTGTGGCGACACGAGCTGTGTGTGGGTGTGTGTGAGTTTGCAATAGAACAACGTGAAAGGTTTTTGACAAACTCTAAACGTGGCGTCCCCCTGGACTTCGCAGTCTAGCGTCTCGCCTCTCTCTCCCCCTTTTCTTACCTGGAGTGTTTTTGTTCATCTTAGGCCTACGAGAAGAACCTCTTCACGTGGAGTCGACGATGGGTTATAATGTCATTGGTGAGTGCAGATTTTTCGCTCCAAGACAGCGCGTTCGCCCGCGACTCTCCGCCTCACATCCCTGCCCTCCTCGTCCCACCTGCCCCGTCCCCCAGCTTCGCGCCCCCGCCCATCACGTCGTCATTTCCCCCTTCCCAACGAGTGCCACTGAAACAGCCTTGCAATCTGGGGGGTGCTGACTGCTGAACTGGACGGTGCATTCGAATTTTATTGTTCTAGGATGGTGCACTACCCTCATTGCCACGAGGGAAGCAGGTGAGAAACGAAAATATTTCGGTGATTCACGTTGGGAGCGGGACTGTTCCAGGAATGTCCATCTTTGACGGGCTGGCGCATAAGCTGGCCCACGACACCGCCCACGTGGCCAAGGCCTACATTGAAGGCCGCTGCGTTGGTGTCCGTAAGGTGAGTGCGGCGGCTTCCTTCCCCTCGAGCTCTCTCGTAATGTCTCTGGACAAACCCCCTCCCACCTTTTAAGGACACGACGGTGGAGGGGTTTACGGGCCGCTTCAAAGTGGGCAATCTCACTGCGCGCAGAGAAAGCATAAACTTGACAATTACCCGAGGACTTACGCAGCCTCCCGAGGTCGTAAGTTTTAACAATTGGCTTTTTGTCTGAAAAATTGCACCAATGCCCTCCATATCACTTGCCCTCCCCTCCTACAAAAAAAGTTTGCGCCACCTCGGCGGGGAGAGGGACACAGGGCAACACGACCCCCGCCTCTTGACTCCCTGCGTGGGCGTGTGGGTGTGTTCGACGCAGCGAGCGCGGAGGGTCGTGGCCCGCTGAATGCACCCAAACTCCCCGCGTCCACGCATACAGCCCCTCAACAAAGGCAAACGCCGCTTCTCCCTTTTAGGCAGGGACAATCGCAATAACCGGGGCCAACATCTCAATCGCGGGATCATTTAACAAACTGTTCAACTTTTCGGATGACGAGATGAGGGACATCCTGACTTCGCGCAATATCAGGCTTGCAGTCGCCCTGGTAACGGTCCCGTAGACTTTTAACGAAAATGCACACACCACTTACGTTTGAGTCGTAGGCCTGCTTTCTACTAATTCGCCTCAAATAGTCTCACTCAACTGCTTTTTCCAGTGTACATTTCCACAATCCACCTAGGCGCAGAGGTTAATGGGGGCCAAATTCATTCCATGCTCAAAAGCCCCCAGGAGTAGAGTTTTCTTAGAGATGTCCACCCCACGGTGTGCAAATTCAATGCATACTGGGGCAATTTCGTTTCCTCAGGCTAAATGACGTGTTATTATTGAGAGTAAGTCACTCCTTTTACCACCCCAGACTCCGCCATTTGCTATGCTGGATGAGAAGGCCTCCGGAGCACTGGATCAACCTCGTGCTGCGACATCAATCGGCTGAGTGGCCTCTCAGTTGACATCGTTCGAGCATCTTAGATCCGCTCCACGTGACCTACGAATGCACTTGTTACCCCTCAAGCCTTCGTAAGGACTCACTGCACAGGGTTTCCTCCGGGGTGAGTTCGCTTAGCCTCCCTTAGAGTCGCCTGCCTTACCGAAAGATCATGTGTGCGCCTCGACCATCCGCGACCCTCATCCTGTCCACGAACACTCCAAACCGCTGAGGGATCTCCGAGTGCCTAGACGCATTCTCCTCCCAGTCGCCTCTCGCCCTGCCGTCAGTGCACGCCCCGCATTTCCCTCCCTCCTTGCAAGGGGCCACCAACTATGTCTGGGGCCCTGCTCCGTTCGCCAAGCTGCCGTGGCGCAGGAGGACGAGGGTTCTGCTCGACACGCACGCGTAGTCTTTTAAGTACGTATCGGCCGTGCGGAGTGACACATTTGCGTGAAGTGGGGCCTTATCGTGGGCAACGGCCGAGAACGGCGTTAAGGCAATGGCGTTGGCGCCTGTCTGCCCGTTGCCTCTTCGCAGCGGAGCCCCGGGCGGGGGCCGTTTCCCGCCCATGCCACAGTGGCAGACATGCGTCACTTACACTTACGAGCACAAACACTTACAACCTCGAGGTCACGTTTGCTGGCGAACGTATGGCTCGGTGACACGAACAATCCGGAGTTAATGCTAACCACCACTTTTTACCCATTCAGCTGGCTGACATGGCAGTTGGGGAGTTCGCCGTGCTGCTCAACTGAGAGACGACTTCGATTTTATCAGCAACTTCCTCTACTTTACTTTCTCGATTTTGGAGAAACCGCTGGCCGATAAGGAGACGACCTTCCTCTGGCTTTTTTTCAAGCCGCTTTCGGCGGGCACGTGGGTCATGGTGCTGTTCTGCTGTTTGGTGGCTGCGCTTGTCTCGCCACGCTCAACTACTTTTCGCCCAATCAGGGGGATTACGGCTTTATTGAGTCCATTTTCGTCACTTTCGGTGCCTCTTCCAGGGTCTCACCGTCTCCCCGCCTAATACTTGGTCCAGCCGCTTCATGCAGTGTGTCTGGTGGCTTTTTTGTCCTCCTTTTCATTGTTATCTACATCGCTAACTACGCGGCCATCATAATGAACAATGGGATTCGGAACGAAGCCAGTGGATTTACGGTAAGCAGGCGCCCTTGGACTCGTACCGAGGCACCGCTGCCACCATAACGGTGGTGTTAGTGTCATGCTCCAACGCACTTTCCCCGCCCTGCGAGATGCTCCTTCGCCTTTCATCCGGCGTGTACGAAAAAGACCTTGGTTGCGCCTTGGAAGCCTTTTCAACCGCCCTACTGCAGTGGTTAGTGCGGACGCAGTAAAGGTCCCCTTTTTCCCCTTAGGCCTTACTCGTCGATCCGTCGACTCCCTTTCGGAGCGATACCCAATTCAATGGCCCGTTACCCAGATGGATTATGCCCAGGAGGTGGAAATACAGAAGGTTAATTACCTCAGCAATAAACTTTATCCTCAAGATGAAAATAAGGGCGTCACTATTGAGGAGCGTGTGAAGGAAGTTAGTGAGGGGAAGTACAAGCTCATTAGCGATAGTTTCTCCTTGGAGTACTTCGCCGCGAATCACTGCTTGGTTGTCAGTGGAGAATTCTCCTCTCAACAGTACGCCATCATCCTCAAGAAGGGCGCTGTTTACACCACTTTCTTAAATGCTCTCCTAACAAATCTAACGAACAGAGGGAACGTCAAAGCCATCATCGACAAGTAAGTCCTCTGCCCCCTCCTCGTCTTGACCCGGTCACCAAAGGACTGGGCGCAGTGCTGCCGAGTCGCCTGGGCAAACCGCGTGGCCTTTTAGACGGCTGGCCTCGTCTTTCTTAGCCTCACCTCGCTGCATGCCAATTTTGCAGATACATCAAGACTCCCAGTGCAATTCGTGCCCAATGCCCATAAAGCAAGAATCCAATGAAGGCGGTGTTTCGCTATAGCATCGACCTGAAGCAGATTGGCGGCATCTTCATCCTCATGCTCATCGGCATCGTGGTCGCCATCGTGCTGGCCATAGTCGAGGCCCTGTTCGCTCGCAAGTTGGCAGTAAGCACCTCGTCCCGCTTGCTCGCCCGCCTGTCCGCTTGCCTTCCTTCCTTCCTTTCCTCCGTTCTGTCCGTCCGTTCCGTTCGGCCTCCGAGCAGTCGGCATGTCCGCCCCTAAAGGCTGTTGCTTTTATAGTAGTAGAATGCGAAACCCTCAGTTGTTTAAGTGGCTAATTATCTACTCAGCAGTCTCAATATTAAACAACAAGAGAGTGAAAACCTTGAGGAATTCGTTAACATTCTTATCGAAGAACGTAAATGATTTTTTATGGCCTTAGGCACGTGAATTTTTGATGAGCTCATAAAGACACATGTTTGTGTGTGTGCCCCTCTCCCCAACCAGCCGTGGCGACAACGAAGGTGAGTGGGTGGAGTAGAGTGGCAAGAGCATGCGCAACCGCACTGTCTTCTCTTCTCTTTCCCTTCCCTTCTCTTCCTCTCCCCTCCCCTCCCCTCCCCCCTCCGTGCACGAAAGTGAAACCCTCAACCAATGAAAAGTTGTTACCTAAACCGTCCATCTTAGCCCCTAGCCGACCGTATACCTCCGCTCGAAAGGCCATGCTCGACTGCGAAATTTTCTTCTGATCGCCTCTTCAATCAGAACACCCTCTGGTAATCGTATTGGTTTGCCTGAACACCCTATTCACCGTTTGCTGAAGTATATACACTTGGGGAACCGAGTATACAATAAAGCGATGTCGCCTCGATGGTCTTCTCACCATGCTGCAGCCACTCCCAGCCGCCGCAAATCTACCTCGGCTCCGGCGCGCCGCCCAGCCACGTCGATGAGGTGTCACCTTCGGTCTCGGAAGCACACCGCCGAGAGGCATTTTATGACCTCTAATGCTTTCGAGCAATATAGCGCTGACAAGCGACTCAGAGGGCTCATGAGGGAGGAGGGGAGTGATGGCAGAGGGGAACATGAAATATTAGTAGTGAAGTGCGTGTGCTGTAAACTCGTAGACGTTGGAGAATTCTCGGCTGCACATGTTACACTGCCAGGGGTTGAAAGATGTGTGGAGACCCATGTGAAGGTTGAAGAGGGTCTGGTCGGAGAAGCCAATCTCCGCAATGTCGGCACACGAAAGGCGTAGTGCACCGTGGCTGCAGACTCGCCGGAGTCCGACGCTCGCCATTGGCAGGAAGGTGCGGGAAGCTTGAGTCCCGTTTCCGGCCACGCCGAACTCCGTTGACTTGGGGTCCCCTTGCTCCCGCCTCGACTTGTCGTCGGGGTCTCACTCGTCTCCGCATTCGTCACGCGCACCCTCTTTTCTGCCGGCGGTTCAACGCGCACAACCTTGAGGCCGAAATCCTGAACATCAGGGCGGCAGCCACTCGGTCTCGTCTAGCATTCACCCGCCTCTATCACCCTTTTTACTCTCGCCAATAGCCAAAGAGTAATACATTTAATTAAAAAGGCCCTATCCTTTAACATCTCCAGTCCCCGTAAGACCTCTCTTGAGAGTAACAACCTCGAGTTTGCATTTTGATGAAGGTAATTATACGTACACGCCGCAATAGTCACAAGTCTTCCTTGCTTTTGAGCGCGAAAGCCATTCTTTACGAAAGCCTGTGTTTTAATTTACCTGGGCAGCGTGGGCTGGTTTTGCTAGACTACTTTCTGTCTACAGTTTGGAATTGTTAAAGACATTCAAAGGAGAAAAGCGAATTTGGCCTGGTCGGTCGGAGGTGTTGTGTAGCGAACCTTCGGGGAGCGGTGAAGATCGCGAGTTCGGAGTCCGTTTTCCTAAGAACGCGGGGCGCCGTCAGCATAGCGATCAGCGAAGCCGCCAGGGCAGAGTGTCTGTGCTCCGCAGGCGTTGAACGCGCTCTGTTCGGTAGAGCCTCATCTACCGTTAGACTGTCTGCCTGGCTCACACGACTTGGGCCGGTCAGTAGGAGGGACCGTGCCTCCGTCCCTGCCTGCGAGACCTGTCATCATCCTCCTCCGTGGTTCCAGGGGAACAAATCGTTCGGGGTTTCCGAACCCGGTCGTGGGACTCCACAATCTAAAAGTGATCTCGTCTTCATGAAGGACTGGAAGAGCGATGGAACGGC
>QEYB01001442.1:0-21834 GCA_017562135.1 Dipylidium caninum | reverse complement strand
ACAGGTGGAGTTTTGGGCTGGCATTCCACCGTCCACTCAACTTCTTGTTCGTGGGGAGTGGTTTTAGTAATAAGGAAAAAAAAGTCCAGCGACGAACACTCCAATTACCTCTGCACTTGGCGAGCAACTGACAGCTTGTTTGGACAAATCGTTTCGATATTATCCACCAAAGCAATTCTTCTCCGGCCGTCTTTCTTATCGATGTGACGATACGAGATTAAGGCAAATACCCCCCCTCCGCATTAAGCTCAAAAGGCCACTGGCACGAAACCACAGCTTCCTCCCTCCCCCCCCCCCCACCCTAAAAACAGATGCGGGAAATGTTAGTAAGGGGGCAGTGAAGGTTTGAGTGTATAGGGATGATTTGTGGTGAAGAATAGGGTTTGTTGAGTCTAAACCAGCCGTCAAAGTGCCCTCCTGGTGCTCGCGCAACTTGAGCGCCGGCGCCAAACTCGACGCAAGTCTACCGAATTGTAAAGGCATCAGGTTTTGGGGGAGAAAGAATTGCAGTATGCCGCAGTGAGGAAGAGATCTGTTTCAGAGCATTGTGTTCAATGAGTTTGGAAGCTGTGGACCTGTCGGTTTTGTTGAGTTAAGTGGAAAGTTAATTAGTTAGCATTTCCTGGATATTGTTACAACGGCACACAGCGCCGCAATGGGCGAATGCTGATGCGATACCGTGTAGAAGGTTGAAGTGAAACGGACAGGGTTGCACCTCCGTGATCTACGCACCTGGGTCGCCCTAAGATGTGGACCTTCTCTTCGTCAAAGGAGGAGAAATGTTCAAATCACCGACACAACTCATCACTGACCATCTTACACCAGCGGTTGTGGTACTCCAATGAGCCATGCTTCAGACATATCGAATGCAGCGGAAATGGCCACGGTGCGTCGAGGCGGTACAGTGGAGTAGAGCTGGCACAGACAGCGACTTCCATTCAGCTGCATTCCACGAATTGACAAGCGTCACTTTAAGCGCCCACTTGATTAACCGACGGAAGTCGTGTGATGAAGGCCTTAAAGGTAGCGCCCACACGTCGGTCAGCTTCTGTTGACTGTACTCAGGCTGTACAGCGGAAGGAGCTGCACTTGACTATGGCAGAAAGTTAAAGTTGAGACCAGTCGTCAGCTTCCGGCAGCCTGGGTCCCTAGAGATACTGGTCACTCGGACCTGAATGTCAGTTTGATGAGTTCTGTTAACGCTCGTAGTCATCTCCGAATGAAACTCCGCTTGTCACTCCTTCACTGAATGGCATGGGTTGGAGGAAGAGTAACAAAATTAGAGACAGGGTTGGCCAGATTGACCAATACGGCCTGAATTGAATTAAGGTGGAAGACGTGATCGGCCACATTCTCCTCTCTCCCCTTATAAGAGCATCTTTTTCCAGCAACACTTCCACTCCACTTCCCCGACTTTACTCCTCCAAAAGTCCGCAAGGTAGCTGTTCACAGTCGATTGACTTTTGGGCGACTAATGCATGGTCATCTACATCGGCACCCTCTGAGTCTGAACGACAGCAAAGAGGAGATGTTTGGAAAATGATGGTCTGTTGCTACGATAGGAATGCAAAGATATGGCGAAGGCACGTCGTGGGGCACAAAGTGAGTTAATGGCTCCCGATGAGACCAGAGGAAGCAGAGACAAAAGCCGCTGAGATCTTCGGATGTTCACCCTCTCAAGGTCCAAATAAACTCGAACAGTTCGGCCGTCAGAGCTGCAGGAGTTGGACAATCAGTGAAGAACTTCTGACACGACCAACTCAGGGGTTATGTTGCAATCGCGCAAGTACGCTCACCGCCTGAATATCCCCTGGGAAGTGCGCAGTGCGGGTCGCACAGAGCCACAAAAGTTTACAGCTTCGCTGGCACAGAATGCGTCCATTGTCACTGAATGTGGCTCTTAGGAAGTGAAGAGGAAAGTGTTTCAGTTGTGTGCAGCCCACGGAGCACGTTTGCAAAGTGGATCAGAAATCGGCAAGAGAATCAGGAAAGTAGGCGTCGCTGTGTGAACAAGATTTTCACAGGACGTAGAAAAAATTGGCCTTCACATCTTCATTCAACTTCCAGCTCACCACTTTTTTTTTTCTGCTGCTTCCTAACTCATGTTGCGTGGAGAGAAGCTTTTCAGGCCTGCCCCTTCCAACTGGGCTTTTTTCTTTTTTTTTTTTTTTTTTTTTTCACAGCCGCAGTAACACGTGCTTGGAGTGGAAGACTAGAATGAAGAAAACGGCAGTACAGTAGCTTTTTATCGAGCTATTCTTTTTCGTGTGGTAAAGGAATAGGCTGTCAAAACGAAGAGTGGGAAGAAAGGCGAGCCACTTTGTGGTATGAAGATGAGATGACATGCTGTCCGGTGCGCAGTCCTCGGGCTCCCCTAGCTCATTGACAGTCGCAGTGGGTAAAGTTCCATGTGGGCCAGGGGGTCTTGAGAGGAGCAATTTTGTGAAGGTTAGAGAGATGAGAAAAGGAAAGGGTAAAACGGTGACGAAAGTGGAAGCTGATTATAAGAGAAAATGCGATGGGAGCATGTTGGATCATTAGGTTAGACGTACAAAGTACGTGGTCAGAACGAGATGGCACTAGTTTGTCAATTGGCATCTGACAGCAGACCTGTCACAAATGCTTGCATCACCGCTACCTCATAATTCGTACCACATAAGTGTCAGATATGTATACGGCTGACAGCAAGGACGGCGCATTAAGAACCAGGGGTAATTGCGCGGGTGGGGTAGGAGAGCCGGAGGAGCAAGCGATGCCAGATGATAGTGCATAAGAAGTAGCAGTTAGTGTTGTGTCGTAAGCAACGATTTTGACCAAAATATTGTCCGTTGCATGCCCATTCATTTAACCTTTGGAGGCAGAACCGCAATCTCGAAGACTCAGGCAATGGACGCATTAGAGCTCCCCGTTTGGGAAACAAACATCGTGCTGTGAATGTGGTGGACTCACGTGTTTGTCAATGGAGTGGAGCAAACGGAAAGGACGGAGTGGAGATTATCCTCGAGTTTGAGGAGAAGGTGAGCAACTCGGTACTGTCAATCAGAGAATGGAGACATGAAGGGGAGCTCAGGTGAATGCCTATCGTCTATCGGCCACGTTTATGTGTTGAAGAGGAGAGAAGTCAGGAAGGCGAACATAAGCAAAGCCAAATTCCCCTGACGACAGACTGATTATCTGAGACCTGCTATGTTTCCCGTCGTGCTTCCCAACCCTAAACTGGACAAATGACAGCACACAAGCTGACCCCTCTTGCCTCCCTTGTCTTGCCTCTCCCTTCATGCTTTACCTTGACCCGCCCTGCCTTTCCATGCTCCCAGTCACACGGCACTGCATGACAGGCTAAAGACTTCTCCGCCGCCCCACAATCCTAGCGAAGCCAAATCATTTGAACCAGACCGAAGGAGGGACTTTGCAAGGTCAGCGAGAGGGGGAACGGAAGAAAGCCAGGAAAACAATTGTGCAAGCCAGCATTACGAAAAGGTATCCCAAGCCCATTACCCACTAGCAAGATGCGCCAACCCATCCCTCCTCCGTCTCCTTTATTCAGTGTGCATCCATCCTCCTACACATCGGGAAGAGGCCGTTAAATTGACACCCATTTAGCCTTACTTCTTGTTGACTCAGTCGGTTAACACAGATATCATCGCGGCAATTGAAATAAATTCATGAGGAGAAAGTGACAGTGTGGTGAGAAGTGAAGGGAGAAGGAGGTAGGGCTTTCTGTTCTGGTGGGAATCGGGATTCTCGAGGGAAGTCACGTGACTCATTGGGGCGCTGATACCCTCAAAACGATCCACAAAGTTTGTATTTACTCTGTCCTTTTTCCACCCAAAATGCTCTCCACTCGCTATTTGCGAATGTATTTATGGAATCAGGAAGAATAATGTACACAAACAATGTCATGCATCGGAGTTAACTATACTGATGGGGAAGTAGGCAATCAATTAATTGTTCAACTGCCACTCTGTCAAACTTCGCTTCGTTTCTCGTCTTGCAACTAGGTAAGCAACAATTTTATCAAGTTCTCCATCTTTCTCTTCAGGTGTCAAATTTCCGTCGTGGGTCACTCGCCTCAGCCATTTCAACCAGTCATAATTCTTCTCCTCCTCTTCTGATATTACTTCAGTTCTTTCCTTTAACACTTCCTCAGTGAAAGAATATTCATCTCCTCCAACTGGTCCAACACTTCCCTCCATGCGTCTACGCTTAGGCGCACTGCATCCCCGGTTGTGACGAACCTTTGGAGGTGATGTGATCCGGTCAACTTCTATTTCCGTGCCAACTGTCCTCCTGGCAAATCCCCCACTCCGCCTTCTCTCAAACGCCTTCTTGGCTACCACTGTCGATGGGACGCTGGCTCTGCAAGCGCTTGTGTCGCTGCTAGTGACCACCAGATCTTCATCATCGTGACGTAATCCCAACCTGCTTTAGGGCATTCCGATTCAGTTGGCATACTCTCATAATGTTCTCTTCCAATATGTCATGACCATTTTTATATTCCATACAACTGTGTGCCGGCGCAATTGCTGCTATTTCCACATCTCTTCGCATTTGGCATTTGCGTGGCTGTGTGCTCAGTGCTTCTGCCCGCCTGAACGGACCTTTCGGAGGCGAAATCTTCACGTGGCCAGATGGTCACAATTTGCAGTCTGGAAATGCTGAGAGAGGCTTTTGCGGCGGGGGTATGAGAGGCTTTTGTTTGTCGACGGTTTTCTACTGTTTGCACAGTAGTTTCCTTGGTGGCGACAACGCAAGGTGCAATTTCGGTGATTTTTTACCTCCGATGTGTCAAGCACCTTGTCCTTAACCGGTCATGGGGATTGAAGAGGTTTTCGGGATCGGCGCTATAAGACTTCCTCCTTCTCAGGAGACGCCTCCACTTCTTGCCACAGCGACGTGACAACCTCGTGTCGACTATGAGATTCAGACTTGCTCCTGGATGAACGTGCATTGCCCATCGTCGGAAGATGAGTTTTAAAGACGCCAATCAATATTTCCTAGGTCAAACGCTTCAAGTGTTTTATGAATATCGATTTCCCACTTGTCATTTCTTCGCCAACTGTCTGAAACACTGCACAAATAAAGTGTTGGGGTAAAATGTCATTCCATGGGAAGGGTTAGCTTTATCCATGTCCTGCATGGATGACCGTTTTGGTTGCGCCTATTGCCAGCGTCAAGAGAGTTTTTGCGATAGTATTTACAGTCGAGTCAAAATATTTGCCCTATTCTCCACTACTTTCAATCAGCAAAACTAACTCATTTTAAAGCTTCGTTGCATGCAATGGATGGACAGCGTGGAAGTTTTCCCTCCCACTCAAAAGTGTGCATTTCCTGCTCTTTGGACATCACCCGAGGAACATTGAGCAAGGTGGGATGGACATGAATGCCACAAATGCTGACACGAGAAATAAGTTGATAGACTCATTTGCGGCCGTGAATATAGTCCTTCCGGTGGAGGCCGCTCTACGCCATAATGTTCAACTTGAGGCTTTCGGTGAAACAGTGCTGACTCCCACCTTTCCTGCTGCAGCCAGACAGGCAGGCATAGCCACGAGTCACAAGTTATATTCATACTCTTCGTGGACAGTGTTTTACTTTTGCCTATTCTCGATACTTGGTATTTGCCAAAATGTTTTTCACCATAAATCTTCATCACCTCTGTGAGTGACAGTTAATAAGGCGTGGGACGGTGGCGCAGAGTTCGTTGGAAGGGAGAATAAATAGTTTACTGAGTGGACGTGTAATTCTTGTCGTCGAAAACTCATTAGTTCGAGAGTTGTCAAATCATAGCGGCAAGTGAGAGACAAGAAAGTCAGTTTGTGTTGGTAAGGAATTTCTGCAGGCTTCGACCATTCTTCCAACACAGTAATTTTGTTCCACAAAGAGAAAGGAAGCAGTGATGATGTGTATGACGAATCGCAAAAGGTGTGAGAGTAGGGTAATAATGGGGTTCTAATGCTGGAATATATCCTTTTGTAAGAATAGGACTCTGTTTAGTTTGGAAAGTTTTTTCTCGGAAGAGGAATTTCACACCCTCCGACTAGGCGCCCTCACGTCATACTGAACCGAAGCAGCCGTCAACTAAAGCCCCTGAGGCTCATCGGATTAAGATGGGTTGCTGGCTGTCATGAGCTCTATTTTCTAAAGGACTTTAAGTGGCTTCTTTGATGCAATGAGTATTTGCACAATGATTCCACATATGCTTTTACTTTTGGCTCCTTTTAAATTGCTTTCTCTTGTTGCGGTGTGCGCTTGCGTCGAGTGTGAGGCGCCTTGTGTGTAAGTGTGAGAAGTGGGAGAGGGAGTGATGCGGGTATGAAATGCACATGAAGTGACAGTGGCTGTGTTACGTTTGTGGATCCATTCACCAAACGCCAAGTGGTGATTCAAGGAAAATGGTTTTTAATTAAGGTTCGTCAGTTGTGTGCCTTACTCATGTAACCTCTCAAGGTTGGTCCTCATCGCCCCATGCAATCTCGAGGACCTTTTGCCTGGGTAGAGGTTCCTGGCAGGGGACGCAGTGGAGAGCGAAATATGCAACGCGCATTCTCGCGAGAATGTGATCGCCTCACACGCGTAATGGTGGAATGGAGCACGCAGAAGACACAATCTGGAGATGTTCCTCGTGTCTGATGAGAATGCGAGCAAATGTCTCGTGTGAATGAGATAGTTCATCTATGTAGAAGAATCCTGCTGAACGCATGACGACTTCTAACCTCATATTATACAGAGGCAACAGGATGATTTTGCGATAAGCAAAATCCACAACCTGCTTTGAACTTGTCAAAGAGGAACGCCGAACCAAATGTCTCAATGTGGCTTGCCTTCACTCGCATACTTCATCTAAAGGACCTAACCGTTTTCATATGCTACTTGCCGAAAGGTACATTCGATCCCGGCCTCTGAGACAAAGCCTGTCCTCTCCCCTTCTCTTCTTGGCTGAGATGGGTTGAAATTGTCGCGGTAGCAGTAGCCTAATCACAGTTCCACTCAGAGTCCCAAAATACGGTTTTTCGTAGGAAGCCATTCTAAGACTAATATTTCTCGCCTTTATTTGCGTAGGCTAGCTGTAGCTATTCGTGCAGTTCTCGACACAATGTTTCCTTAGGCGTCAACGCAACTGATCTTGTCGTCGCCGTGCCAGTTGGCATTTCAGTCCGCTTTGGTAATCCGATCGAGCCCACTAGATTGGTAGGTGATCTCGACAGACACGATCAACACATTATTGTTGCCAAAGGCTGTGTGGCAGGCTCGTCCATCACCAACTACATCGGGTGTCTGCTCAAAAGTGTGACCTCGGGTGTCTGGAAATCAGTCGGACGCATAACATTCGGCCAAGTCGGAAAAGAAATCGAGGCTATCGGTCTTCCCTTCTCATTTGTTCGCTTTCCATTCCCCATGTGGACTTTTCATTGAGCTATTAGTTTCACCTTATCTCAGTTTAACGACTGTTTGGAATGAAATATTCACGTTGAGGGAAAGAGCCATTGGCATATTCACCGTGACCTAGATCCAAAGTAGATAAAATGAGTTAAGAGACAAAGAGGCTAAAGTTAATCGTCGAGTGATCACTTAATCAGAAAGGAAAGATGATAACTGCGACCCCGACCAACTTCACTTAATATTCTCTATTCACCCACGCTCCCGAAACCCACTCGATTTTGTCAACTACACTGATATAGACTGATTCTCTGCAAGTGGACACTATTGTGATGACAACAACAAAAATCAGCACAGTGCACACATAACAGTCCATTGCTGATAGAGTTTCAGTGTGCCTGAGGTAGACGATACAGTCCGAGTAGCGAAGTAGTGCCATATCGCATAAGCTTATCATTATTCCTCAGTTAGAATGACTGTTTTGGACATGTATGCTATTTTACTATTACCCATTAATTGACGCCTTCTTGAATCTCTCTGACACACTCTCTCTCTCTCGCCATCTACCCCCATCTTTCCTCAGTGCTTTAGTCACACTGAGGGGAGAGAGTAAGGGGCTCTGCTTCAACCAACCCATTACTTCATCCTTTTCGTTGCTTCGCCAGCAGAATAATGCTTCATTGTGCATTAATGCCGCATGTATTTTTGAATAATGACGGACCTAAAAGGAGAGGCGTCTTCTCAGTTTCATGTCAGGGTGCACAGGCTCACAGCTAGAAAGGCCAAATCCGCATTTGGTGGTTGTCTGAAATACACAAAAGACAGGAATTGGTTTACATCAACTACTACGTAAAAAACAAATCGAAAAAGGACCCAAGTTGTTTTTCGCATTGAAGCAAATGGCTGCCATTCCATCTAGACCGGTTTGACGTACCCCAAACTATCTTGAAGACCGCGCCACGGCTTTCAGTTTCACCGTACAAACATCCGAGGTAATCAACAGGTCGGTTCCTCTTCACTTTTATTGTGAAATTTAAAAACTTGCCATCTGTCCTGTTTCCTGCAAGGAGAGCAGTTGGCGCCGAGTTGGCGCAGTGATTTCACTTAGCAGTGCTCTAATATTAAATGCCAGCGACACATTTCGTTTGCTTACTGATGTCAACAATTTCGGGAAATTTGTTGTATTGGTCATCAACGTCACCATTGCGAAAGTCCGTAAACAATGGAATGAATTCGTGCCCACCACTATCTTCAACTAGACAGACAAGAGAATTAAAGTAGTATACTGAAAGAGTAGAGACAAGAGGCGTGAAATAATGTTAGTGGTTAAACTTCTCTTGTGTTCATTCAGATAGATAAGGGAGACTACGTGATGTACTCACCCATTGAGTCCTACGCGGTAGTTGCACGTGACTGTCACTGTTTCCTTATTTTTTCGCGTCAATGAAGAGGACTCATTGGGATGCATGACGAGGCCTTGGGAGACGAGTGTGAAAGGCGTTTAATCATGTTTGGTAGGACAAACGACTAGACTGATGAGGTTGTAACCCTGTTGACTTACCAGCACTCGATGCTTTCCACACTCCATTGGAAATACGGCCAAGCATATGGGAATACGTGAGAAGGGACGACGTTGGTGATGGAAGACAATCCACGAAATATTGCGAGGATAATGCCTGTCATTTCCACTTTCGCGTGACAATCAGAGACTGGGGAAGAAGAAATAAAAAGGGAAAGCATTATTCTTTTCGAGGGTAGAGAGGCCATCTGGAGCTATTAAAAGCGTGTGCGTTACGTTTAAGGTGAGGCGTAAGCTGGAACGTACTTTGCTTGAGAGAGCAGTTGAAATATTCGGTGGAACAGTGTCCCTGCCTTATTTTCGGTGCACTTACGTTTCTTAGACACTATGTGCACGCAAACTCGCTGGTAGAGGAGAAGAAAATACCATATCAGGAATGAAAGTCACTGAGACGTGTTTGGAGCAGAAGTCAACTTACGTCGTATTTGCCTGGAAGCGTCAAATTGATAAAGAAGGTGCTGTTGATTGGGCCGTTCACTATTCTGCTTTCATTTGCAGGAACTGTCCATTTGTCGCCTGAAATGCAAGGATCTTAGCTATGATCTATGCACTGTGGAAAGGTGGGAGGCCTCCGAGCACTCGCCTGCACCCAAATGTACTAGAAGGAGGGATGTGTCCTCTCGCCCCGCATTACTAGTTCATTTGAGGCTTCTCCCTCATGTGTTTTCCATTTATTCTCTCTCGAATAGAACTTCAAATCCTTCGCATTGGTTATGAAACTCGACATTTGCTGCTACCTTCACCCGCCCTCATCGTGTGCAAACACGAGCTCAAAGGACCTCCTCATGCGTGGCTTACGCCATGCGGCTTGGTTGATGCTTTTTACGCGCGTCTGATGAGTTATTTCTGTGTTCCCATTTCTCATCCGGTCGTAATGTCCAAACTACTCTAGCCCCTAAACAAGAGGGTGGAGACCCCGACTCAGGCGATCTGAGGGCAAATCTTTCGCACCGTGATACTGAATCTAATCGTACACATATATTTGCATATGTCTAAATGAAATACTCGCTCAAGGAGTCGAAACCGCGCGCATTGTCGTGTGGCGGGCATAGTAAAACACTAGTCGATGGTGTGATGGCATCCAAATGTGCACACGGCGTGCAACGGCGCAGAGGGAGGAGGGGGGGAAGAGGGTAAGACAAGGAGGAGTGGTAGAATGGGGGGAACACTTTTGCCTAAGACAGCGAGAAGAGGAGGTACGCAATTGGATTGGGTGGCTGGAATGCGGATCCAGTTGCAGTTGCTGCCCATCATTTCATCACTATTGGCGGTGCCTGAGACTAGTGGCATTCGGGTGCCGTACATGGTGGGAAGAGGGTGAGAGGCAAATACTGCGGTTGGGGAACCCGGCGAGACCAGGTTTCCAATGTCGGGCGGTGAGGCCGTCAAGTTAGTTGACACAGTTGGAAGTCGGGAGTGAAGCTGTGTAATCTAAGGGACCAAAATCACGTCTGGTTTGGCTTACCCCAATCTATCCTAAAGACGGCACCAGTTTCTTTCATATAAAACCATGCAAACATCCGAGGTAATCAAACAGCTTCTCTCCTCTTCACTTCTATTGTGTAATTCACAAAATTTTTCGTCCGTAGTGTTTGCTGCAATGTGAATAGAAAGATCACTGTCAGAGAGACACATACCCAATCATCGGGGGCCAACGATGACTCTTGTTTAGCTTACTGATTCTCACTATTTGGGATAGATATACGCATAGTTGTAAGTAACATCATCCAGACGCTGTAAAACCTGGATGAATTGGCGCCCATCACCATATCCATCTAAGCAGACACAAAGACAATTATTAGAGGTAAGGTGTAGAGGCGAATATTTGGAATTACAGGCGAATTTGAAGTTTGTCGAGGCCCATTATGAGTGAGGCAGATAACAAGTTACAATCACCCACACAGTCTTAATGTGGTATCTGCACGTGACTGTCACCGTTTCCCTATTCTTAGCGGCAATGGAAAGAGCCTCATTCGGATGCATAACGAGGCCTTAAAAGGCAAGTGTGGAAGTGGTAGTTAATTGTTTGTAACAAGATAAATTGCTGAATTAATGAGGCTATACTTATGAGTACTCACCAATGCCGAGGATCGCCACACTCCATTAGGAAATACAGCAACGGGAATGGGAATTCGGAAATATAGCTGTTGGAGTAGAAGACAATCCACGATATATTTGGACGAATAAAGCCGGTCATCTGTACCTCTGCGTGTCGATTAGAGACTGAGGAAGCAGCAGGAAGAAAAATGTGTTAGCATATCAGAGAGTAGGGAGGGGAACTGGCGTCGGTATTAGTGGTGGTGAGCGCCAGTGAAGCGTGGGTATGGAGTGTAGGTGGGAAGTGAAATAGCACGTACATTGGGTGTAGGAGCAATCGAAGTATTCTGTGGAACAATTGTTACCCCTTATTTTGGTGCATTGAGATTTGTTGGACAAGTTGTTCACACATACTCTCTGCATGTGAAAACAAAAATAAATGTCAACCGTGAAAGCCACAAAATATAGTGTGAAATGTCAGCCTACCCTGTATTCGCCAGGAAGGGTGAAGTTGATGGAGAACTTGCTATTGATTGGGCCACTAACGATTCTGGATTTACTTCTTTCACTTGCACCCGTGCTATTAGCACCCAAAATGGTCCCAATTTGCGATGGTGGCTGTGTTAGAGCACCACCAAACTCATCATCACTGTATCCTTCTTTGAATTCCAGATTTCCTGTCGTAGCTCCCGCGGTAGTATGAGTCGCTTGAGATAAGAAAGAAGAGAGAATCAGATGTGAACATGTTGGGTGAAGAGGGATGATGTAAGCACTTGGCAGTTTCAAGCACTCACAATGGTCTGTTGTTATGGTAGAGAAAGAGTATCCGTGTGGTTCCACTGAGAAATGATTCCCCGTTCCAGTGGTCCAGCCTGATCTGCCCCAATCTATCTTGAATACCGCGCCTTCCGCGTCGAAGTCATCATACAGGCATCCGAGGTACTCGATATGGTCTCTCCTTCTCAACTTTATTGTAAAATTCACAAAGTTCTCGTCTGTAGTGTTTCCTCCAAGAAGAAAAGCCACCACGAATTTGGTAGTCATTCAAATAGCAGTGCACTAACATTAAATGTCAACAAGTCAGTTGATTTCTCTTACTGATGCTGATTATTTGCGGATATTTGGCGACATTGTTTATAACGGTACCACCCCCAGCAATGTAAACGTCGGATGAATCGGTGCCCAATACTATACCCATCTAGGTACACACGAAAATAATCATTGCATTTTAAAGGTGTAGAGGCCAGAGATGTGCTGAGCGAGGTTTAAGCCGCAAATCTGTCCAGGCCCATTCAGATAAGTTAGACAGACTATGTGGTAGACTCACCGCCCTAGTGGCTTTGTGGTAGTCACACGTGACTGTCACCGTCTCCTTATCCTTCGCGTCAATGAAGAGGGGCTGATGCGGATTCATAACGAGGCCTTGAAAGGCGAGTGAGAAAGGCTCTTAATTGCCTGAGACATATCGAAAATGTTGATTGGTGAAATTTTACACACAACGACTTACCAATAACCGAGGAACTCCACACTCCGTCAGGAAACACAGCAATGGGCATGAGAATTTTGGTTAATCGCTTTGGATAGAAGACTATCCAGGTCATATTTTGACGAATAAAGACGGTCATTTGCACTTCTGCGTGAGAATTCGAGACTAAGGTAGCAGGAAGAAGTGTATAACTAAGTGGAAGAGTAGCGAGGGGGTTTCGTGTTGGTATTGTCGGTAGCGATTGTTTGAGTGAGTGATGAATACATTAGAACGTACTCTGGGTGTAGGAACATTGGAAATATTCGTTGGAAAAATGGTTATTTGTTATTGGGGAGCAGTCAGGTTCCTCGGGCTCGATGCTCACGCAAACTGTCTGGTTGAGGAAGGGAAAAGAGCACACCATTGATGAAAGCCAAGGATATGTTGATGTGGAGAAGTCAACTTACGTCATATTCGCCGGGAAGGGAGAAATCGACCGAGAACGTGCTGTTGATTGGGCCGTTCACGATTCTGCTTTCATTTGCAAGCACTGCAAACTGTGCGTCTGCATAGAGAACATGGCAAACAAGTCACCAGCATTACTCGCAATCACGCGATGTTCAACAAATGATCTCGCCCCTCCTTCTTCCCCCCCTCCGCCTCCTACTTCTGCTCGAACCTGTTAAATGCCAGTTGTCTCACCCCACTACCCAACCAAAAATTCCTCCCTTGCAAGTTACTTTCAGTCTGGTCTGACGTTGTTCCCATCGAGCACGCAATGAAGGTGAGTCTGCTTTGTTTACCCACACTGCCATCGAATGCCATCGATGCAATGCAAGATCAAGTGACTCAGAGGTGTGGCAATGGAGGTAATGGTTCTAGGGAGGTGTTAAGTGAATGCGTCGCGATTTGTGTAAAGAAACGAAGGCGACACTTACTTATGTGTATGCAGATGTACGCAAAGAAAAGGAATGCTGTTTTCCCCGCCATTTGCCGTGCAGTTGAGGCCTTTCCATCATGTGCTTTCTATTTATCCGGCCTGAAGTAGGTCAACCAACGC
This sequence comes from Dipylidium caninum, assembly GCA_017562135.1. Taxonomy (NCBI): domain Eukaryota; kingdom Metazoa; phylum Platyhelminthes; class Cestoda; order Cyclophyllidea; family Dipylidiidae; genus Dipylidium; species Dipylidium caninum. The sequence goes on along the minus strand of QEYB01001442.1, from coordinate 8,313 downwards.
CTTCTCAGTGGTTAGTCAACTCGACATCGCTCCGCTCTGCATCCTTCGTCATGACGTGCACGCACCCATTCATATGGCTTTTTGACACGTGAATCAGTCTACACGCTTTAATTACTGTATTCTAGCTGCGCGTCTGCCTCTATAGTCCTCATAACTCGCGTCGGTTCTTCCTGTTTCAATGCTCTGCCTCCTGATGCTCCAACTCGTCATAAAATCGGGATTACGGTGGGGGTAGGAGTTGTTCCGACATTCGACGATATCTCTTTCTTTACAACATACGAAACTGCAGGTTCCACGTTTTGTGAAGTACCATAAGCATAACTTGGGAGAGAAATAGTCCGCAGCAGGATTGTACTCTCGTCTCCTACAGCTCAAATCCCCTTCTCCGACTCGTAGTTCACACGAATTTACTTCGTGCACGAGTCATCCAAATTGACGACGGCAACCGTCGTCCGCTTCTCTCTCTTAACAGGCCTCTGGAGTGTGATTCGCACTTAGTTGTCACTTCATTCACATAAGACAACTCACCGCAGACATACAAGATGCCGTAACCACATCATGTAATAAATGGACAGTTGGAACCGTTCAGGCAAGAAATGTTGGGGTTAATCAATTTATTAGAGGGCACTGTCCATTTTGAGTGTTTATTCTTCACAGTGTCTCGGGTGCACACTCGTCCATCTCATTCTGTCACGACAATTTCGTCATTGCCAAGTCGAACTACTCTCTCCGATTACACTCTACGGCAGAAGGTGTGGAGCTCACCACGCCATGGAAATGAGGACGGACAAACAAAGTGTGTTTCAAATGAGCTATAGGCTGTTTCCAGATCCAAGGTGATACCACCTGCCACCTTAAAGCGCTGGCATGCGAGAGTGCATTTCTGGCCTCATAGCATCAGTGCGCAGGTCGACGATTGACGTTTGGCTCTTGTTACAGTGCCTCAATTGAGAGACACATAACAACTTGTGTCAACATGCGCACCCACTGCCACACAGAGGAGGGTGGCACTCTCACTTGAGTGGTGTCAGTTGAGTTGTTTAGACATGGTAAAGGGAAATTTGCGGTGATAGAGTAAGGCAGGTGAATGTTTGCCAGGATCAAGGGCATCAAAAAGCAATCTCGAGGGGAAGTGACCTCTGAGAAATGCATTCGTATGAGAATTTCCAGCCTGCTGAAATTGCGACCGTCTGTCGATGCCATGACACTATTACAGCCTCCCGTTGATGTATGCTGGGTGTGTGTAAAGTGAGTGAGGTGAGGTGAGGTGAGTTGAGTGTGTGATTAGGTTCTAGAGTCCTGATTACTTTCAGACTACACGAGCACCTTGATGATTGCAGTCGTCGATTTTATAGACGCGGGCAGACATTGCGATAAAGGGGAATATATTAGAATACTTTATCTTTGTCGAGCTTCAATTAGTTCGTGGGATAGCAAGTGAGAGTTCTACACACACCTGACATTAACGGTGCCCTCATCGTAGCATATGGCGACACAAATGAAACCCCTTCCACGCGATTGCCTTTGCACCTACACAAGTACGTGTGTAGGGGTAGACATTAGTCTCCTCAGAATCGCAGTAAGCTGGCCAATCCTAATTCATTGTACTTAGAGACCGGAACAGCGTTGTAAGTTAGCAAGGTATTGAGTCAGGAGACCTTGGAAACAGTCTGTAGCACTTTGAAAATATTCCGTTTTTGACATTCCTTCCTCGTTGCGTACACTTCAAGTAATACTGCTAAATATGTCAGTGTATCGCAAATGCGGTGTGAAAAACGGATGATAAAGCCAAGAGGGTGTGTAGCTCTTACACTTTAGAAAGGATGGATGAATGCATATACAGTCTGAAAGTTGATCATGGTATTTTGAGTTCCTCTAATGAGCCGCCTATCGCTCTCAAAAGCTACTTTGATGTGCTCCGCTGACTTGGAGGTTTACCTTCTTGTCCGTACTTATTCAGTCATTTCTTTGCAATGGCTTGTGCAATTTTAGCAAGGTGATCAGGAAGGGCAGCACTGTTTCGGATGAATTATGGCTGTGAAAGGCGTCCTTATTTTTGTAAAGCAGACTTGATTTTATGCCAAAAAATCGTCGAGTCTTGCTCATTGCTTCAGTTGATTTTGTTTATTTATTTATTATTCATTTGTATGTGATATAAAATGATCAACTGCGGCAAGTTGGCTTATTCTAGAAGAAGGAGCGATATTATGGTTGGAAGAGTAACCGACTTAAGGCGGAGGACAACGACGTAGCATATAGATAGCCTAAAAAAGTTGCCTCAAAAACTCCACTCAAACGTCTTAAATATTTCCATCAACAGTGGAATGAAATTTCAAAATTATCAGAAGTGAATCAGCAAACTTCTAATTTCCGTTTGCACAACCTTACTCCTACGAAACCATCTTCTTAAACAACCAAAATTGCTACGCATTTGTTGTGCAGTTGCGTAACAAAGGTCCGGGCCCTGCTCCACCTCATTCGTACAAGCATTATCTCCCAGTCCGATGTGCGCGGAAGTGCGCGTCGTTGGTTGTGTGCGTCCACGTTTGCTGCACTGAAGCCATCAGGAGCTTTGTGCTCACAAATCAACTCTGGCCAATGAGCCATGAGGAGAGATGGAGAGAGCAAGAAAGGGTGAGGTTGAGAGACACTAGGAGGCGCGGTGTAAGAGCCCAACGTCTCAAAGCAGAAACTATAGTGCCATATTTCACCGACACGAGACAAACATGGCCACTTTATCATTGAGGGAAGTTGGCAGCGTTATGCGTTGTAGCCTAAGTTCAGTGCTTCACTCGGACTTGGGTATATGAATGTGTCGGTGTCCCGTCTTCCTCATTCACATGGAAGCGAGACATCGGTCTTCCAGCAGTGAGTAATAACCCACTTTTTCGGGGTCGCATTGTGGATGCTCCTTGATGTACGCAACAGCGCTTACTTGAAAAGAATTGTAGCCCTATTTGAGGGAGCTATTTGAAACGAAACTCTCTTCGGTGTCCAAACGCGCAAATGCGAGAGACTAAAAAATATATCTTATGGCACGAAGGACTCACCGAAAAGCCTAATGAAGAAAAGCTGAGTGGGAAGCAGAAATGTTATTGGGGACTGAGGAGGACAGCTTTGTTTCACTTGCTGTTTACGGGTACACTCTGCCAAACCATCCACAGCCACAGTCTATTCTCGGTGATATCTAACTGAAAACCACTTCAGCCTCCTTTAGTCGTGGCCCACCGCGGCACTCTGTCCTATTCGCGAAGTGCCTCTTCCTCCGTTGCGGTCATTCGTGCATTTCAATTTGGTGAAACTTGAGGAAAGGCTGAGAAAGAGCTTGAGGAAAGACCATGTGATAGCGTATTCAAAGATCAGCAAATATGCAAACAAACCACATAACTATAAGACTCGAATTTCCATAAGGTGCTGAAGTAAAAATTCACTCTACTTAAAAAGGCACGATCTTTGCTCTCATTGGTTCTGCGAAGAGCACATGAAAACAAATTCGGCGAAAGGCGAGGATGTTAAGAGGGCAGATTAATGAAGTTAGATTGCGCAGGCGTATGACTGTGCAAGTAAATTCAACTACAACCTCTATCTGAAAAGCAAGTCTCACTCATCTGCGTTTTCCCTCGCCCATGCCACAACTGCATTAATTCCTTCCCTCTATTAGCTCACACTTGAAAATGTGTGAACATTCACGTTATATTTAGACCTTAATGAACACCCCAGCATCCTGACAATTGTGACGTGACGTGTAAACCCACCAAAATAAAAAGTACACTCCTTCCCTTATTTAATGTCCCTTTCTCTCTCCTTCCTCTTCCCGGTGCGGTTAACATCGACTCTCGTTAGCGCAGCAGGGAAGGAATCTGCACATCGCACAAATATAATTCCACTAATGGGTTTTGTAACCTATATCTGCAAATACACCACATCTTAAAATGAAGGAGTACCAATGCAACTGGATACAACGTGTCACCAGCAATTCATTGCATCGGAAAAAATTGAGTGTTCTTCGAGAACATATCTCGCACACTACTGGTATGCGTAGAGGTAGACGTCACGTGTTAAGGCGCGTTGGATGTGCTCACCAGATCAAGGAAGGAGGAGTTATGGAACAGTACTTGTGCGTGCAGAAATATTGGACAGGAAAATTGACGGGAAGGGAATGGGGAATGGCAATTCTTTTGGCCTCAATCGCACGCCGTTGGTACGTCAGTAAGTCCAAAAGGCATGGCTGAGCGAGCGTGAGACGTGTGCGAGTGCATGTATGTTGGCCGATGAGGGCGGGTGAAGGTCGAGCAAAATATGCGTGGCATCAGGCAATGGTATAGGCACTCTAACGACCTCCCGTGAAAGGAAAAATTGGAGCATGCGACAAGAGGGGGAGCAATTCAAACTATGTGGAGAATGTTGATGATTTAACACTCTTTTCACTTCCTCAGGCACGTCTGTCTACAACCACATACGAAGTAGCGTCCTCGTCTTTACACTCCTAACATTGGATGCATTATCGTCTAGATCTTCCCACCAAGTTATTAGTCCGATTTAGAAACAACTTAAGTCCACGCGGTATGTGTTCACTTGATTGTTCGGTTGGGCAAAATTGTAATAAGCAAGCAGCACTTGTAATCTTTTATTGATGTGCACTTGGCGAACAGCATTGCGGCGAGACTGAAACCTAACTGACGAGAAATTTTCACCAGGGAATTTGTGTGTTTCGTCCCGATGCCAGATTTCCTGACATGTAGACTCGACTGATATGTTTTGTCAACTTAAAGTAGTCACTTTATTATTCCTTACAATTTAAAGTCAGACTATCAACTTAGAGTACCCCATGCCAGGTTGGGGTCCAAGCCCGATGGCGTTCATTTAATGGCACGGTTATCTGCGTCGCACCATTGCTTCAAACGTGGAGAGATCCTCCTTCACAAATCAAAATTGCTGCCCTGTCTTAGCCACTTATAATCCATTACTCTATGGGTCTTACACAGGTTGAGTACTATCGGATATTAATAATTATTTGCCTACATACAAAACGTTAGTGTGAAACTAAGTCGCCTTACAACCAACACGCATTTCAACTATAAGTATAGAACATTAACCAAGACTCCGCTTATACGGTGACTGTTGATTGAGACCTTCTTCTTGCAAATTATCCTGGCAAAATATGTTAATGCTTGTGAGCAGGTTCACGTGCCATCGACTTAAGTAAGGCAAGAAGAAATCTGAAAAGACTTCGTCAAGCGGAGTTGCCTACTCGATATGGAAGCGCTGAATATTGGTGGACTGCGGTGTCGAATGGCAAGTGTAGAAGTGAACGGCTAACAGTGTGCCGCCTCGAGAATATGACGCACAAATTCAAATGAATACCACTGAGGAAATCCTCTTACACACGACTGAGAAATCTTCTCACAACTGATTATTTCTGCGTCACGAGTAATTCTTCTTGGGGTCGTTAAAGGCCTCTCCTACGTGTTTGGTGGTTCCCCACTGGCTAAAGCCAAACCAATGATGTGTCGACTAGAGAATCAACGAAAAGACAGTTTAACAGGTTTTGTTAAGAATCATCATGAATCTACTGTTGCCAACGTAACTCCAAAAGAGAGCAAGGTAATGTTGGAAGAATTTTTGAAGGTATGGTCATAACATCGACAGGCCATTCACGGTGAACTATCGGTATCGGTAAAGTTGTGTGTACGTCTGTCGGAATGGGAAAAAACGTTAATGCAAGAATTAATTTCATAGTTTTGAGCCAACACTGCAGTCATAGGTATTAAAATTCCACAATGCCAAGACTTTGGGCTTACATTAGTGGCTGCAGTATCCGTAACAATGGAACAACAAATTCTGCAAAACAAGATCAGGCGCCTTGTTTTAAAACTGTCCCACTGGTCTGCAGGCCCCTCTGTCTTCCCGTCTTCATATGCTTCTCTCCACCTCCCACCGCAATCTCGCTCGCTGATGGCTGAAAGTCGCACTCGATAAAGTACTGCTTTAGTGAATGCAACGACTAGAAGAATTGACTGTCAAAGGAGCTGTTTACATAGATGCAATCATAGCAGATAGCATCTCAGTCAGCCTCATCGAGAAGTGCACCCAGAACTGATGTCATGTCATTGCGCGGTTTCTTGTCCTGTCTCAGATGAGAGGAGAGACGAGCGAGAACAATTTTGTTGACATGTGACACGCTCTATTCATGAAATTTGCAATCGTGACGCAAAATGCACGAGCGTAATTAAATGGGAAGAACCTGCCAAATGCCATAAGTGTGGGAGGATATCCAGATTGGGTAGTCGGTGAAGTCGTAGGGATCGTTGGAAACCGTAAGGTGTAATACTTTGGGCGTCAGTTTTAGGCTTATCTCCGTTGAAGGAAGTAGTTACACCAAGCCATTTGCGCCGCTCAGCATGCCCCAATTGGAAAAGAGTGTTGTCAGCGTAAGTGCAGGCATAAATTGCGGAACAACTCCTAGTTAGGAAAGTGGTGGACTAGGGAATGGCATGTTTCGTCAGGCATTTCGCTGTCCTTGAACTTGATGGGTCGTCCTCTTTTTGTTACAAGACAAAGTTCTCCCGCATCGCCGCGTTGCCTCACCGTGCACAGCAATTCCAGAAATGCACTTCGAGAGTGCTTGTTGTGCAATGGCAAAAGTTTGTTCTCTGACAATGGTGATAAAAGGTTGAGTCGAGCACCTCCATGAAGCCCCAAGTAGGACATTATTACTTCGTTTAAACAATAGTAACTGAGCTCTAACTCGTACTGTCCATGTGGAGACTTTGCATGAACACAGACCATTACGATGTTGGCCACATGCGTCTTCTCTGAGCTTCCCTGATACATTTACTAGTGTCACTTCATAAATCGAAAAAAATAGCCACTACAACACAACTGCACATCTCTCGTTAAACGCTTTGCAATCAAAACGCGGTCCCTGCTACAATCTCGACTCATAACCCCCTTCTTCTTCCACTGCATTCTCCGTTCCTTCGGCAGCGCCCTATACCCTCATCTTCCACCTGCGTGACATGACATGAGAAAGCCTTTTCTTCACATGTCGACAAAAGCTATGCATATTATACATCTTTGAGCCCACATAAAGAAGCAAGCTCTGAAGCCAACCCGTTAGTTGTCGCGCTGTGCTATGAGGCCCGATAGTTGCAAATCCTCATGACAGTGTTCTACTAACAGATGGAAACGCCTTTTCCTTGGAAACAAGCCGAGTCTACTGTCTTACATGACTTATCGCCTTTTTCCCCCTCCCTCTTTTCAAAAGTGGCGTCGCTACATGCGACATTTCCGGGTGGTGGTGTAGCCTAAGATAGGTAGCTTTATAGTGACGATATTATTTTAGTGAAACAGAGAGGCGAGTGTTTTGTGCACTGGCGACACTGGCAGAGTAACCACTCAATACGATGTGGACCTATATGAAGTTGTTAAGTGAACACCTTCCAATAACTGCTATGAACGAATGCCTCATTGTATGGTGTGCAGCGCAGCCCCCGTATTTGAAAGGTGGAGTCGTCAGGTAATGAATAGAACAGATTCTACTTAAGACTATATAATTCATGACAAGTCACTTCATGCCTAGGTGAAAAGACTTGACAGATGTTGTTTGCTGAATTAAACTCCTCAATGATACTAAGCCGCTATTTCCAACAGTAAACTAAGTCGAATCCATGTAGCAGAAAATCTAGAATTCGCCAATTCGCTCAATTCAAATGATATAAGACTTCCAAGTCCACTGATTAAGGAATCTCATTGCCTTGTCTGACTAGTTTGAAAAGATAAAATTGAATTAATTGATGCGTGGAAGTTATTCATTGAGCGGCAAACACAAACGTTTATTAGAGCCGCCATTTTAATCGCGTGTCTCCGATACTGCCCAATGAGAGGCATAATACTTTCTTAAATCATATATATCAACTGATATTTTAAATAGTTGCGCTTTTCAACTCACACGCTGAATTTATGGTTAGTTCATCGCTTTCTTCTCACCGCGCGCTCAATAAGTGTGACTTTGGGTTCCGAAATCATCGGTACGCAATAGCATTTCGGCCAAGTCGGAAAAGAACAATTCGAGGCATCGTCTTTCCCTTCTCATTGTCTTTTCTCATTCCCCACTCTGACTTTCAATGAGCTATTATTTACCTATCTCATTTAAGGAACTGATGGAAATGAAATATTCACTTAGGGCAAAAGCCAATTTGCATATCACCCGTGAACTGAGATCCAAAGTATAAATGATTAAGACGACAAAGAGGCACAAGTTAATCGCGAGATCACTTACCAGAAAAGATAAACTGCGACCGCCGACCGGGC
>QEYB01001440.1:0-24632 GCA_017562135.1 Dipylidium caninum | reverse complement strand
CTATCACCTTTCGCCCTGTAAAGAAAGAAACTAGCGCTTCTATGCAATTAGTTATCAACAATGAGGAGATTATATCCTGTCTTTGAGCGAGACGCAAGGTTATTGTAGGAAAACGTAAGATTGGGGAACATCCTCTTTTATTAGGTGTTAACGTCTTCTACTGCCATAATAACGTAGCGTTGTTAACAGGTGGACTTCTTCACCATTCTGCCCAAGAATACAACCGGCGCCGTCTATTGAGGAACGTGGAGGATAAATTACTTGGCATCCTCTTTCCCGAGATGCGTCGATTCCTCAAATAGTGGACTTCACCAACCCCAGTACTTCCAGGTAGTATTCTGTTTTAGAATTTACTCCATCGTTACAACTACATCTCCTTCTTCTACCTTAAAGAAGCGAATTTTGAGTTATTTCTGTTTTCATGGATGTTCTAAACTCATTTCCTAAACCCACTCTCCCTTTTAAAGGGCGTTTTGATGGAATTCACCTTGGCACTCCGGCCGGCACGCGGCTGCTTTGCACACATGCAAAACAGCAGAAGAGTGGTTCCCAGTTTAGTCTACTAAGTAACGTTGTCTATCGCACGTGCCAGGACCCCCCACCTTAATTGGCTTATTAGATGGAAATAGACGATAGCCGCGATGTAATTTAGCGTTGCGATTGCGTTGTCAGCTTCCCCATACCTTTATTCATCGCACCAAATGAAGCCAGTCATAAGTCGTTCGTCCACCCACTCAATTCTGTTGACATAAAAAACTCTGTATGGTTGCGTTTTTAAATTTTGTATTTATAGATCTAACGGAATTATAACTTCAAAGTAAATCGTGAAATCTTCCTCCCACCAACTTAAAGAACAGAATTTTGTAAATTCTTTCACGCTTTTTTGCGTCATTTCCTCTCAGGTCAGAAAGAGAGCGGGAACCCATTTATACATCCGATCCCGGACTTGGGGCCAATTGATCGTAAGTCTTGGTTAGTCGTACATTTTCATGCAGAACTGCCTCAGTAGATGTCTGTTGACGTTCAACCAGTCACCCGCGCCGTTAGTGCAATGTGGAGGTTAAGATTCCAAAAGGCTCGTCATTGCAGTTATTGAATAGTGTTAGTGTGTACCTCTTTTCGTAAGTGTGTTCTGCTATGCATTTTTGCCTCTACCGTCTGGCCATTGGTAACTATCCAAACGGGGTCAACCTTTCCCACCGTGACATAGGTGACATCAACTAATATCTTCTCCCAGCTCCAGCTTCTTTATCCCATTATCGATTTGACCTGAAGGACCGTGCACCATATTCATAGTTCCCTCTGAAAGGGTCATCCTCATGGCTCCAGTGTTAGGAGATGGGACTGTTCCATTTTATCCAATGGAACTATATATACGTCCTGTAGAGGAATTTCGTTAGTTTGTTGAAGACGTCCAGACTGACTTGTCACTGTTGACTTACAGTACGGGAACGTTGAAATTCCGGATCTCTTGCGAAAGATATTAGCACACTCGAATGTTCAATAGGATCCCGAGGGCTTACAGGAAACTCGAAGTATCGTCCCCATCTTGACTTGGAAGAATTAACGGTGAGAGGCTAGGACATGAATGGTAGGGTGGAGGATTAAGTTACCTGCGTCCGATACGCTTTTGAGTCGGCAGTTGAAAGTCACCGAGGATGGCAATTCATGAACACCGGGAGACACGTATATCCCATTTTACTGAAATACGTCAACCAAAAACTATGTCCTGACCCTCGAGCCCGATATGGGGTAACTATCAGCGTTCTAACAGAGGTCAGGTCGTCGAATATACGAAGAGAGTCAGTTACCCCGTAGAGGTAGGCAGTACCGCAGTCACATCCGCCGAGTGGTCTCCGTCACCAAATCTCCGTCGTGAGGACTATGGACGTCGTTGTCTCTACTCAATAGAACAGATCGACCTAACGGTTTGCCATGCCAAGAATGCTTTATTTCCCAGCTGTGGATTAACAAATGGACCGTATATCTGTATGTCCCAAAAGAGAAGCGTGTTCTAAATGGGTTCCTTCGGACAGCACTAATAGAGCTATATTTCCAAAACGGTTCCCGATTTTGCTATTTGTTGGGACTCATTTGTATTCATGATTGATACTTAGCACCCATCCACAAAGAGTGAATTTAAGCAACGGAGAAGTAGTCTCTGCTTAGACATGACGGAAGAGGCATTTTCCAAATCGATGTCTTCAGAGGCTTTCCATTTGAAGTTCACAACAAGTTATACCGTGTCGTGGAGAAACTGACCGAGTGAGGATATTAGATTACCCGCAGCGGCGGACTGGTGGGTTGAAGCAGAAGATACAGTTGGGGGATTGAAAAGTCAAAAAAGGTAACAAACGGCCACGGCTGGGCCCTACTGTTGATGGAAAACAAACAGAGAGATACAAATATCCAAAACTGAAAGTACAAAAAAGGAATTATGCGCATAATAAGTGGAGCGAATACAGGGGCAAATTGGGCTATACCAAAGCCCTGAAGGCGACAGTTATGTATGCAATATTCTTACGATTAGAAAGTTAAAGAAAGAAAACCGTTAGAAACACCAGAACAATGAGAATCACGACGTTTGTTCCTTTCCACAGACCCAACTGTAATAAAGCAAATGCGAGCACAAGAGAAAGAAAAAGCGACCGCTCAAAGACGCGAAAAAAAAAAACACTAATGAAAAAAAGACAAAAGGGAAACACGAACGACAAATGGCAAAAAAAAAAAGGATGGGAAAGGCTGAACGGCGTGGAGCGCGGAAAGGGGTGTGGGGCCCAAACCAGGTGAACTGAGGCAACCGGTTGTGTCGGAAGGCGCGGTATCCGAGGCCCTGCTCAGTCGAGCATTCACTATCGCAGGCGAGAGATGAGCGAAGCTACGCCACTGAGGTTGACACTCGAGGCAGCCGACAGAATCTGCCACGGAAGGCTGCCACGGAGGCTGAGGCCCACGAAAAAAACACCGCTGACGCCGCCAGTACGGTTGTCACTGATGCCAGCAGTGAAGATGTAGTTGCCACGGAAGCGGCGACTGAGGCTGAGCCTGAGGCTGAACTGGAAGGCTGAGACTGAGGCTGAAACTGAGAGTGCGGCTGTGAGCGAGATGCAGACGGAGGCTGAATCGAGCGTGGAAGCCGAGTCCACCTCCGTGGCGGCAGAGGAGGTGACTCGGGCACCGGTTGTGTCGGAAGGCGTGGATGTATCCGAGGCTGCTGTGGATCACACTGTCACAGGCGAGAAGTGAGCGAAGCTGCCACTGAGGTTGACACCAGAGGCAGCCACAGAATCTGCCACGGAAGGCTGCCACTGAGCCGCGGTCGAAACAGACACCGCCGCCAGTGAGGTTGTCACTGATGCCAGCAGTTGAAGAGAGTAGTTGCCACGGAAGCGGCGACTGAGGCTGAGCCCGAGCTGAAAACTGAGGCTGTCGTGAGGCTGAAAGCTGAGAGTGCGGCTGCGAGCGATCCGAAATGCAGACGGAAGGCTGAATCGACCGCGTGGAAAGCCGAGTCCACCTCCGTGGCGGCAGAGGAGGTGACTTGAGGCACCGGTTGGTGTCGGAAGGCGTGGATGTAATCCGAGGCTGCTAGTCGAGTCACACTGTCAGGCGAGATGAGCGAAGCTACTGAGGTTTGACACAGGCAGCCACAGAATCTGCCACGGAGGCTGCCACCGGAGGCTGCCACTGGGCCGAAACACACGCCGCCAGTGAGGCTTGTCACTGATGCCAGCAGTGAAGAAGTAGTAGTTGCCACCGAACGGCGACTGAGTCTGAGGAGGCTGAGGCTGTCGACTGGAAGCTGCGAGTGCGGCTGTGAGAAATGCAGACGGAAGCTGAATCGACCGCGGAAGGCGAGTCCACCTCTGTGGCGGCAGAGGAGGTGACTGAGGCACCGGTTGTGTCAGAAGCGTGGATGTATCCGAGGCCAGTTAGTCGGACACACTGTGGCGAGGAGATTCGAAGCTGAGTTGGTGAACACTGAGGGCTACAGAATCTGCCACGGAGGCTGCCACTGAGGCCGAAACACACGCCGCCAGTGAGGTTGTCACTGATTTGCCAGCAGTGAAGAAGTAGTTGCCACCGAAGCGGCGACCTGAGCTGAGGAGGCTGAAACTGAGGCCGAATGAGACGAAGCTGAATCTGACTGTGAGTCGGCAGAGGAGGGTGCAGACGGAGGCTGAATCGAGCGTGGAAGGAGAGCCGAGTCACACCTCCGTGCGGCAGAGGAGGTGACTGGAGGCACCGTTGTGTCGGAAGGCGTGGATGTATCCGAGCTGCTGTGGATCACACTGTCAGGGCGAGATGAGCGAAGCTGCCACTGAGGTTTGACACTGAGGCAGCCACAGAATCTGCCACGGAGGCTGCCACTGAGGCCGAAACACACGCCGCCAGTGAGGTTGTCACTGATGCCAGCAGTGAAGAAGTAGTTTTGCCACGGAAGCGGCGACTGAGGCTGAGGGATGAGGCTGTTCGAGGCTGGAGAAAGCTGCGGGCGCTGTGACCGAAATGCAGACGGAGGCTGAATCGACGTGGAAGCCCGAGTCCACCTCCGTGGCGGCCAAGAGGAGGTGACTGAGGCACCGGTTGTGTCGGAAGGCGTTGGATTGTTCCGAGGCCAAGTGGATCACACTGTCACAGGCGGGCGAGATGAGCGAAGCTAACGCCACTGAGTTTGACACATTGAGGCAGGCCACCAGATCTGCCACGGAGGGCTGCACTGCAGCGCCGAAACAGAAGAGGAGGTGACGCCCGCCAGTGAGGCTGTCACTGATGGCCAGCAGTGAAGAAGTAGTAGTTGCCACGGAAACGGCCTGAGACTGACTGAGGAACTGTCTGAAGACATGTGACCGAGAGATGCAGACGGAGGCTGAATCGAGCGTTGAAGCGAGTCCACCTCCGTGGCGGCAGAGGAGGTGATGAGGCACCGGTTGTTCAGTCGGAAGGGAGAGCGTGGATGTATCCGAGGCTGCTGTGGATACACACTGTTCACCGAGGCGAGATGAGCGAAGCTGACTGAGGGTTGACACTGAGGCTGCCACCAGGTAGTCGAATCTGCCACGACTTGAGGACTGCCCACTCCAACGAGGGGAGGCCGAAACACACGCCGCCAGTGAGGCTTGTCACTGATGCCAGCAGTGAAGAAGTAGTAAGTTGCCACCGAAGCCGGCGACTGAGGCTAGAGCCTCGAAGCTGAGGGCTGAGGATGAGGCTGAGACTGAGACTTGAAAACTGCGGACTGCGGCTGAGCCGAGATGCAGACGGAGGCTGAATCGAGCGTGGAAGGCCGAAGTCCAACCTCCGTGGCGGCAGAGGAGGTTGACTGAGTCACCGGTGGTGTCGGAAGGCGTGGATGTAATCCGAGGCATGCTAGTGGATCACACTGTCACAGGCGAGATGAGCGAAGCTGCCACTGAGGTTGACACTGAGGCAGCCACAGAATCTGGCTGCCACGGAGGGCTGCCACTGAGGCCGAAACACACGCCGCCAGTGAGGTTGTCACTGATGCCAGCAGTGAAGAAGTAGTTTTTGGGCCACGGAAGCGGCGACTGAGCTGACCTGAGGCTGAAACTGAGGTGAGAGACTGAGGGGCTGAAAACCTTGCGGCTGACTGAGCCAGAGATGCAGACGGCGAGGCTGATGAGGCTCGAGCCGTGGAAAGCCGAGTCCACCTCCTGTGGCGGCAGAGGAGGTGACTGAGGCACCGGTGTGTCAGGCAGAGGCGTGGGATGAATCCGATGCTGTGATCACACTGTAGAGGCAGGCGAGGATGAGCGAAGCTGCCACTGAGTTGACACTGAGCGCAGCCACGAAGGTGCCACGGAGGCTGCCACTGAGCCGAAAAGACGCCGCAGTGAGGGTGTCACTGATGCCAGCAGTGAAGAAGTAGTTGCCACGGAAATGCGGCGACTGAGTGAGCTGAGGCTGAAACTGAGGCTGAGACTGAGGCTGAAACTGAGAGTGCGACTGTGAGCGAGATGCAGACGGAAGGCTGAATCGAGCGTGGAAAGCCGAGTCCACCTCCGTGGCGGCAGAGGAGGTGACTGAGGCACCGGTTGTGTCGGAAGGCGTGGATGTATCCGAGGCTTGCTGTGGATCACACTGTCACAGGCGAGATGAGCGAAGCTGCCACTGAGGTTGACACTGAGGCAAGCCACAGAATCTGCCACGGAGGCTGCCACTGAGGCGAAACACACCGCCGCCAGTGAGGTTGTCACTGATGCCAGCAGTGAAGAAGTAGTTGCCACGAGCCGGCGACTGAGTGACTGAGGCTGAGACTGAGGCTGAAACTGAGATGCGGCTGTGAGCCGAGAATGCAGACGGAGGCTGAATCGAGCGTGGAAGCCGAGTCCACCTCCGTGGCGGCAGAGGAGGTGACTGAGGCAACCGGTTGTGTCGGAAGGCGTTGGGATGTATCCGAGGCTGCTGTGGATCACACTGTCAACAGGCGAGGATGAGCGAAGCTAGCCACTGAGGGTTGACACTGAGGCAGCCACAGAATCTGCCACGGAGGCTGCCACTGAGGCCGAAACACACGCCGCCAGTGAGTGATTGCTTGTGCACTGCAGCAGGCTGAAGAAGAGATAGTTGCCACGGAAAGCGGAGGCGACTGAGAGTTGAGAGGCCTGAGGCTGAACTGAGGCTGAAACTGAGGCTGAAACTGAGAGTGCGGCTGTGAGCGAGATGCAGACGGAGGCTGAATCGACCGCGTGAAGCCGAGTCCACCTCCGTGGCGGCAGAGGAGGTGACTGAGGCACCGGTTGTGTCGGAAGGCGTGGATGTATCCGAGGCTGCTGTGGATCACACTTGGCACAGGCGAGATGAGCGAAGCTACGCCACTGAGGTTGACACTGAGGCAGCCACAGAATCTTGCCACGGAGGCTGCCACTGAGGCCGAAAACACACGCCGCCAGTGAGGTTGTCACTGATGCCAGCAGTGAAGAAGTAGTTGCCACGGAAGCGGCCGACTGAGGCTGAGAGGCTGAAACTGAGGCTGAGACTGAGGCTGAACTGAGAGTCGGCTGTGAGCGAGATGCAGACGGAGCTGAATCGACCGCGTGGAAGCCGAGTCCACCTCCGTGGCGGCAGAGGAGGTGACTGAGGCACCGGTTGGTGTTCGGAAGGCGTGGATGTATCCGAGCTGCTGTGGCACACTGTCACAGGCGAGATGAGCGAAGCTACGCCACTGAGTTGACACTGAGGCAGCCACAGAATCTGCCACGGAGGCTGCCACTGAGGCCGAAACACACCGCCGCCAGTGAGGTTGTCACTGATGCCAGCAGTGAAGAAGTAAGTTGCCACGGAAGCGAGCGACTGCTGAGCCTGAGGCTGAAACTGAGAGCTGAGTGAGGCTGGCTGTGAGCGAGATGCAGACGGAGGCTGAATCTGAGCGTGGAAGCCGAGTCCTCAGCTCCGTGGCGGCAGAGGAGGTGACTGAGACACCGGTGTGTCGGAAGGCGTGGATGTATCCGAGGCTGCTGTGGAATCACACTGTCACAGGCGAGATGAGCGAAGCTGCCACTGAGGTTGACACTGAGGCAGCCACAGAATCTGCCACGGAGGCTGCCACTGAGGCCCGAAACACACGCCGCCAGTGAGGTTGTCACTGATGCCAGCAGTGAAGAAGTAGTTGCCACGGAAGCGGCGACTGAGGCTGAGCCTGAGGCTGAAACTCGAGGCTGAGACTGCTGAAAACTGAGAGTGCGGCTGTGAGCGAGATGCAGACGGAGGCTGAATCGAGCGTGAAGCGGAGTCCATCCTCCGTGGCGGCAGAGGAGGTGACTGAGGCACCGGTTGTGTCGGAAGGCTGCCAGGCTGCTGTGGATAGTCACAGGCGAGATGCGAAGCTGCCACTGAGGTTGACATGAGGCACCACAGAATCTGCCACGGACGGCTGCCACTGAGGCCGAAACACACGCCGCCAGTGAGGTTGTCACTGATTCCAGCAGTGAAGAAGTAGTTGCCACGGAAGCGGCGACTGAGGCTGAGCCTGAGGCTGAAACTGAGGCTGAGACTGAGGCTGAAACTGAGAGTGCGGCTGTGAGCGAGATGCAGACGGAGGCTGAATCGAGCGTGGAAGCCGAGTCCTCCTCCGTGGCGGCAGAGGAGGTGACTGAGGCAGGTTGTGTCGAAGGCGTGGATGTATCCGAGGCTGCTGTGGATCACACTGTCACAGGCGAGATGAGCGAAGCTGCACTGAGGTTGACACTGAGGCAGCCACAGAATCTGCCACGGAGAGCTGCCACTGAGGCCCGAAACACACGCCGCCAGTGAGGTTGTCACTGATGCCAAGCAGTGAAGAAGTAGTTGCCACGGAAGCGGCGACTGAGGCTGAGCCCTGAGGCTGAAACTGAGGCTGAGGAGGCTGAAACTGAGAGTGCGGCTGTGAGCGAGAATGCAGACGGAGGCTGAATCGAGCGTGGAAGCCGAGTCCTCCTCTGTGGCGGCAGAGAGGTGACTGAGGCACCGGTTGTGTCGGAAGGCGTGGATGTATCCAGGCTGCTGTGGATCACACTGTCAGCAGGCGAGATGAGGCGAAGCTGCACTGAGGTTTGACACTGAGGCAGCCACAGAATCTGCCACGGAGGCTGCCACTGAGGCCCGAAACACACGCCGCCAGTGAGGTTGTCACTGATGCCAGCAGTGAAGAAGTAGTTGCCACGGAAGCGGCGACTGAGGCTGAGGCTGAGGCTGAACTGAGGCTGAGACTGAGGCTGAAACTGAGAGTGCGGCTGTGAGCGAGATGCAGACGGAGGCTGAATCGAGCGTGGAAGCCGAGTCCACCTCCGTGGCGGCAGAGGAGGTGACTGAGGCACCGGTTGTGTCGAAGGCGTGGATGTATCCGAGGCTGCTGTGGATCACACTGTCACAGGCGAGATGAGCGAAGCTGCCCACTGAGGTTGACACTGAGGCAGCCACAGATCTGCCACGGAGGCTGCCACTGCCCACACACGCCGCCAGTGAGGTTGTCACTGATGCCAGCAGTGAAGAAGTAGTATGCCACGGAAGCGGCGACTGAGGCTGAGCCTGAAAACTGAGGCTGAACTGAATGGGCTGCTGAGAGAGTGCGGCTGTGAGCGAGTCATGCAGACGGAGGCTGAATCGAGCAAGCCGAGTCTGAGCACCTCCGTGGCGGCAAGAGGTGACTGAGGCACCCGGGTTGTGTCGGAAGGCGTGGATGTATCCGAGGTGCTGTGGATCACACTGTCACAGGCGAGATGAGCGAAGCTGCCACTGAGGTTGACACTGAGGCAGCACAGAATCTGTGCCACTGAGGCGAAACACACGCGCGCCAGAGGTTGTCACTGATGCCAGCAGTGACTGAGGCTGAGCCTGAGGCGAAACTGAGGCTGAGACTGCTGAAACTGAGAGTGCGGCTGTGAGCGAGATGCAGACGGAGCTGAATCGAGCGTGGAAGCCGAGTCCACCTCCGTGGCGGCAGAGGAGGTGACTGAGCACCGGTTTGTGTCGGAAGGCGTGGATGTTATCCGAGCTGCTGTGGATCACACTGTCACAGGCGAGATTGAGCGAAGCTGCCACTGACTGGTTGACACTGAGGCAGCCAAGCGCCGAGAGGCTGAGCCTGAGGCTTGCCACCAAACACACGGGTGAGGATGTCACTGATGCGCAGCACTGTGACCTGAGGCTGAGCTGAGGCTGAAAGGCTGAGGCTGAGACTGAGGCTGAAACTGAGAGTGCGGCTGTGAGCGAGATGCAGACGGAGGCTGAATCGAGCGTGGAAGCCGAGTCTCCAGTGGCGGCACAGGAGGTGACTGAGGCACCGGTTGTGTCGGAAGGCTGGATGTATCCGAGGCTGCTGTGATCACACTGTCACAGGCGAGATGAGCGAAGCTGCCACTGAGGTTGACACTGAGGCAGCCACAGAATCTGCCACGGAGGCTGCCACTGAGGCCGAAACACACGCCGCCAGTGAGGTTGTCACTGATGCCAGCAGTGAAGAAGTAGTAGTTGCCACGGAAGCGGCGACTGAGGCTGAGCCTGAGGCTGAAACTGAGGCTGAGACTGAGGCTGAAACTGAGAGTGCGGCTGTGAGCGAGATGCAGACGGAGGCTGAACTCGAGCGTGGAAGCGAGTCCTCCTCCGTGGCGGGGCAGAGGAGGTGACTGAGGCACCGGTTGTGTCGGAAGGCGTGGATGTATCCGAGGCTGCTGTGGATCACACTGTCAGGCGAGATGAGCGAAGCTGCCACTGAGGTTGACACTGAGGCAGCCACAGATGCCACGGAGGCTGCCACTGAGGCGAAACACACGGCCGCCAGTGAGGTGTCACTGATGCCAGCAGTGAAGAAGTAGTTTGCCAACGGAAGGCCGCGCGACTGAGTGAGCCTGAGGCTGAACTGAGGCTGAGACTCGAGGCTGCAAACAGCTGCGACTGTGGAGCGAGATGCAGACGGAAGGCTGAATCGACCGCGTGAAGCCGAGTCCACCTCCACGTGTGGCGGCAGAGGAGGTGACTGAGGCACCGGTTTGGTGTCGGAGGAAGGCGTGGGATGTATCCGAGGCTGCTGTGGATCACACTGTCACGGCGGCGAGATGAGCGAAGCTGCCACTGAGGTTTGACACTGAGGCAGCCAAGCAATCTGCCACGGAGGCTGCCACTGAGGCTCCGAAACACACGCCGCCAGTGAGGTTGTTCACTGATGCCAGCAGTGAAGAAGTAGTTGCCACGGAAGCTCGACTGAGGCTGAGCCTGGAGGCTGAAACTGAGGCTGAGACTGAGGCTGAAACTGAGAGTGCGGCTGTGAGCGAGATGCAGACGGAGGCTGAATCGAGCGGTGGAAGCCGAGTCCACCTCCGTGCGCGGCAGAGGAGGTGACTGAGGCACCGGTTGTGTCGGAAGGCTTGGATGTATCCGAGGCTGCTGTGGATCACACTGTCGACAGGCGAGATGAGCGAAGCTGCCACTGAGGTTGACACAGGCAGCCTGCCACGGAGGCTGCCACGGAGGTGTCGAAACAGACGCGCCAGTGAGGTTTGTCACTGATGCCAGCAGTGAAGAAGTAGTTTGCCACGAAGCGGCGACTGAGGCTGAGCCTGAGGCTGAAACTGGGCTGAGACTGAGGCTGAAATGAGAGTGCGGCTGTGACCGAGAATGCAGACGGAGGCTGAATCGAGCGTGGAAGCCGAGTCCACCTCCGTGGCGGCAGAGGAGGTGACTGAGGCACCGGTTGTGTCGGAAGCACTGGATGTATCCGAGGCTGCTTGTGGATCACACTGTCACAGGCGAGAAGAGCGAACTGCCACTTGAGGTTGACACTGAGGCAGCCACAGAGATTCTGCCACGGAGGCTGCCACTGAGGCCGAAACACAGACGCCCCAGTGAGGGTTGTCACTGATGCCAGCAGTGAAGAAGTAGTTTGCCACGGAAGCGTCGCGACTGAGGCTGAGCCTGAGCTGAAACTGAGGCTGAGACTGAGGCTGAAAACTGAGAGTGCGGCTGTGAGAGAATGCAGACGGAGGCTGAATCGAGCGTGGAAGCCGAGGTCCACCTCCGTGGCGGCAGAGGAGGTGACTGAGACACCGGTTGTGTCGGAAGGCGTGGATGTATCCGAGGCTGCTGTGGATACACTGTCACAGGCGAGATGAGCGAAGCTGCCACTGAGGTTGACACTGAGGCAGCCAGAATCTGCCACGGAGGCTGCCACTGAGGCCGAAACACACGCCGCCAGTGAGGTTTCACTGATGCCAGCAGTGAAGAAGTAGTTTGCACGGAAGCGGCGACTGAGCTGAGCTGAGGCTTGAACTGAGGCTGAAAGGCTGAGAGTGCGGCTGTGAGCGAGATGCAGACGGAGGCTGAATCGAGCGTGGAAGCGAGTCCACCTCCGTGGGCGGCAGAGGAGGTGACTGAGGCACCGGTTGTGTCGGAAGGGCGTGGATGTATCCGAGCTGCTGTGGATCACACTGTCACAGGCGAGATGAGCGAAGCTGCCACTTGAGGTTGACACGCTGAGGCAGCCACAGAATCTGCCACGAGGCTGCCACTGAGGCCCGAAACACACGCCGCCAGTGAGGTTGTCACTGATGCCAGCAGTGAAGAAGTAGTTGCCACGGGAACGGCGACTGAGTGAGCCTGAGGCTGAAAAACTGAGGCTGTCGTGAGAAGCTTGCGGCCGTGTGAGCGAGATGCAGACGGAGGCTGAATCGAGCGTGAGCGAGTCCACCTCCGTGGCGGGCAGAGGAGGTGACTGAGACACCGGTGGTGTGCAGAAGGCGTGGATGAATCCGAGCCAGTATCGAGCACCTTCACATGGCGAGGATGAGCCGAAGCTGACGGACTGAGTTGACGGCTGAGGGCTCGTGCCACGGAGGCTGCCACTGAGGCTGCCACTGCGGTCGAAACAACGCCCCCGCCAGTGAGGGTTGTCACTGATGCCAGCAGTGAAGAAGTAGTAGTTTGCCACGAAGCGGCGACTGAGGTCTGAGGGATGAGGCTGAAGACTCGTGGAGAGTGCGGCTGTGACGCGAGAATGCAGGACGAAGCTGAATCGACCGCGTGAAGGCGAGGCTCCACCTCCGTGGCGGCAGAGGAGGGCTGACTGGGACACCGGTTGGTGTCAGAAGGCGTGGATGTAATCCGAGCTGCTGTGGATTCACACTGTCAAGGCGAGATGAGCGAAGCTGCCACGGAGGCTGCCACGGGGTGCCAACTGAAACAGACGCCGCATTTGACGCAAGTGAAGAAGTGAGGCAGAACCGGCGAGAATCTGTGTGGAAGCCACGGACCGAAATTGCAGACGGAAGCTGCCCGCGGACGAGTTCCACCTCTGGAGGGAGGTGACTGAGGAGCCCGGTGGTGTCATAAGCCAGTAGTCGAGCAAACACCAGGAGACGCCCGCCAGTGCCACCGGGAGGCTGAGGAGGCTGCCAACTCCGGTCGAAAACAGACCCGCCCGCCCAGTTGAGGCACTGATGCCAGCAGTGAAGAAAGAAGTAGTTTGCCACCCGAACCGGCGACTGAGTCGGCGTCCGTGGAAGCTGCGACTGGTGACCGAAATGCAGGACGGAAGCTGAATCGACCCGCGGAAGGCGAGTGTGGCGGCCCAGCAGGAGGTGACTGAGACACCGGTGGTGTCAGAAGGCGTGGAGAGCCAGTGAGGAGCACCACTTGTGGCAGGCGAAGAGCAAGCTTACGACTGAGTTTGACACAGTGCCACGGAGGCTGTGCCACGCGGTCCGAAAACAGATTGAGGCTGCTCATGACCAGCAAGTTGAGAGTAGTAGTTGCTGAGTCTGTGGATGAGGCTGTCGTTGGAAGCTCGGGACTAGAAAAATGCCTGAGTGTTTCCTTCAACTTTGGCGGACCTTGAATCTTCCCCTGTTGCCGGCGATTTCGTTGTTTCTCAGACTGCATCAACTTCTTCCCCTCCGTCACCTCTTTCTTCATCATCTTGCGATCGGAATACTCTTTTGATATGCGAGTTTCTCTCTCGTGCGCTCGAATCTGCGGGGATACAGGTGATGTTATCCCTGAACTCGCCTCAGTTGCTTCCGCTTCGCTTTCCTCACTTCCACACCTCCTCGGTTTCCCTCCACTTCCTCACTCTGCACCGATTGGGTTGAACTTTTTTCGTGATCTCTCCTACCCTTTTCTTTAATTTGCGGTTAATTTTACTTGTGATTATCAGTGATTTCTTTACAAGGTTCCATCGCACGACTAAATCTTTGATCACTGGATTTTGTCTCCACGCTGATTACTGATTTTGTTCTTTTCTCGAATTTGCAGCGTCTAATCTTTTTTCCTCCTCAAGCCTTTCCTTATGCCCTAGGTGACTTTCCCTGAAGATGACTCCTTTATGACGACCACACCTGAGCCTACGTCATCGTCAACAGAAAATGCTGACACGTTGCTAGAGAGGTGTAGAAGTGTCACCTGTAAATTCCACCACTTTGCTTCCGACAGTCCTAGTAGAGGACGTCACCGCGACCGAAAGTCCCGACTTCGGTCCATTAGTTCCATTGGTCGTCCTCTCGGACATGAGTGTCCGCTTATTGGATACCAAGACAAATCGTCTTATTCCCAATGCTCGAGTGGAGAAACGGGCTACTTGCCAATTGAGAAAACGGTACATCCATTCCTATTCAAAATGTCCCGGGCCTCCCTCCTCCAGAACGACGACGCCACCAACGTCCCTTGTTTCGTTGACTTAGTCGAGTGAAGTCACCAGCTAGTTAACCTTCAAGATGGCGCCCCTCTTTTTACTCTCGTAGTTCCAGCTGAAGGCATACACCGCTGCATGGAAAAAATTCGAAATTATAGCGAGGCCGCCGCGCTCTTTGAAATCTTCCTGGACATACGCTATGATCCAGGTGACACGTACATGGCCGATGGACGGTGCAGAACCGCGGAGACTGCTGGAACTTGACCTCCTTCCCAGGAGGTGAGAGACGGTGTGCCTCCACCTTGCTAACGGCCAACAGATACAAAATGCCCACCACTCGGGATTGGAAAAACGAAGTAATATTCGACAATCGATCGCACTTAGCCGGGACCGTGAGAACTCACAGAAAAACCAATGAAGGTATTGCACAAAGTTCAGAGATCATTGATATTATACCCACCACAAAATTCGCACGGACAGAAGAGAACGAGGGATTTTTCACAAACGGGAGCTATCTAATCTACGGGAGGAGACAGGAGAAGGAGAGGCGGAGAGAAGAAGGAGGACGGAGGAGAAGGAGGAGGAGGAGGAGGAAAGGCAGTAGAAAAGCCGAGAAGGAAGAGAAAGAGCGTCACGCCCCCTCATTTCTAGCACTGGCTCGGCAGGAAAGATGTGTCTTGTCGTCAGTAGAAATGTCAGTAGAGGTAAGTCACACCTCTCCAGACGATCTTACCAGAGACTTCCACTGAGCGACGAGGAGATGAAGAAGCTGATCGTGCGTTCAACTGTCATGAAAGAAACGGAGTAGCGCATGAAAGCGACCGATAGTCCAGAGGTAACACCAGCGTCTGTTTGATGAATCAGGACCGAGGACAAAGGTCCACACGCAGTGAGACAGCGCAGGGCACCTAGTTTGGGAGTGGCACCCCCCCCCCCCCCCCCCTCCACTTGGACATTTCATCTAGCGGAAGAGAAGAAGCTCCAACGTGAACTAGCAGTGGCACAGATGACGAAGAAAAGGAGACGGAATCTCCTTCTATTCTCCCTTTCAGGAGCTCGAAGTCATCTCCATTCCAGTCACACTGATGAGATTAGTTGAATATCCTGCACTATCCCACATCTGAAGCATCAATCAGTCATGCAGAGACGTGAAGAAGGAACAGTGTGACCACTGCCGCTGGTGCAAGGAAGTGGATACACAGAACTATACTAACAAAGAACCGTCCATGGAAGGCTCTGAAGAGCATTCGGAGGTCCCGGATGAGGTTTCTACCACGACCACTACCACCCCCTTTGATTCGCAGAGTTCGGAAGAAGAGATGTCGTCGTCTTCGGTGACGGAGGGAGAACCCTCGGAAAGTGAGGCCTCTCTGGAGAAGGACGAGTCTGTCACACCATCGTCCATATTAGAGCCACCTTTGGGTGTAGCTAGCAGTGTCACGAGTTCGGCATGAAGAAGGTGTATGAAAACGGAAAACGCTTGTCACGCTATCCACATAACGTGAAGCCCTTTCGCGTGCGATAGCGGTAGTATTAGTGTTCCGCCTTCTGAGGGAGGACCTGGTTCCGCAGCGAGGGGCATTACCGACAGTTTTCGAAAGTGTTTCCCCGTAACCATCGCATCGTGATCTGATCACCTGTTTTTCTAGAGACCAGAAGCCGACAACACCGTCGGGGGAAGTAAGTCCAGTGGGGAAGAAGAGACGAAGCTCTTTCAGAGGAGCTGAGTTCCAGATGATGGAAAGTACAACAACGCAACCAGGAGATGGAATGAAACGAAACCTTCGGAAAGGCTGAGGACTTCCCGAGGAGGAGTGTTGTCACCACACTCGTCCACGTCAGAGCCGCAATTTGGATGTAGTTTAGTGGTGTTCGACGCCCTTCGAAGTGCAGGCAAATGCCACGGAGAGTGTTAAACTCATTCCCTGAGAGTGAGAGTCCAGTCGAGGGTGATTACGACGTCAAGGCCGCACGTCCACCGCAATAACTGACCAGAGAGTCTCCGAAATTCTTACGCCACACCGAGTGCCGACTGGTCCACCGATCCGCTGACTGCCGTAGTTAGTCCACAAGTGGAAGACTTGGTAACGCGTGCCAACGTTCCGCCGTTTGGTGTCTCGCTTCTGTCGGATGCTGCTGAATGGAGGCTCAGTGTGGTTCCCCGCTAGACTGCATGTTGCGTTGCGCTTTTCCGCGGCCCCCCGCCCCGCCCCCGCCCCCTCCTGGTTGTGGTGGTGCCTCCTAGGCGCCATTATTCCGTTGGGCTTGCTTCTGCCTGCACCCGCCTCCGCCACCATGGCCTTCGCCTGCTCGGCACTCCAACTAACTCTCGTGTTTTTCTCTTTTTTTCATATATTTACACACAATCAAACAGAGCGCCAACCAATGTAAAGTGAACTTAAATACGTTACTTCTTACTATTTGTTTAGAACCCATTCACCAATGCCCAACCCCCTTTTCTTGTTTTCTTCTTACAGCAGCCCAAGAAATCGTGAGTTCCCCTCATGTCGCCTCTAACTTCTTAGCCGCTGAAGGGTATTTTTGGGGAGTACATCCCACCACACGCCATCATTTATTTAGTGTGCCCTCTTTCGTCTCCATCCAGAGGCGATGCACCTTTATTTGGGAAGATTTTCTGCCCCTATCAACAGGCAATTACGATTTTGGTCAGATGCCATAAAGATTAAAATGTGGAAGAGGACAGTAGGTCTTCTTAGAGGCTGGAAACTCCTCCCAAAATCCCGATCTTAGGTGTCTTTCCCCTGTTCTTTCCTAATCACCCTTAAAGTCTTCCAAATAAATAATGGCGATCCAGACCGGTTCATGTCTAGTGATCCCCAACGAATGTCCCTCGAGACGCAGGCCTGCCCTACTTAACAGACTAAAATAAACCGCTGCCTTGTTTGCACCACAGTCCCCTTTCCCCGCCCTCTTCGCTTCCATGCTCTTTCGACCACTTCCTATATACCAATACTTCTTCTCTCGTCACAGCTCTCTCAGTGTATCCGACTGTGCTATATCAGGTCGTGACTCCCCTGGTATAGATGACAACACGTCTGTGACCTCGAGAGCGGCATTCCTATCTCAGAGTCCTATCTGTGTCGCGCTGCGCGCGTAACAGCTTTGAATTGTGAGAAACTCCGTCAACAAAGAGGTGAAATTTCTTGCGGTATGCGAGCTAAAGGCAAGCAGTAACTTTATTTGTCACCAACGTTTGGACTGAGCTATGCGTTCTCAAAAAGCCGCACCAAACTCATAAACTAACAAAAGTTAAACGTAAATCTCGACCTCTAATCGGAATATCGGAAGGACAAGTTCACCAAATGGACTTTGAGAATGTATAACACCCATTACTCTTTCTCCTCCTTTCTCCCCCTTTCTCAGTCAGTGGAAGTGACCTCCAAACTCGCAGTCTTCTATCACCTATACTAGCTCTGCATCCACTCAACAACTGTCAATGTCGTGCGTGACGTGTGTCTTCTAAGCTGCTCTTTCTCTTTTTCTCCTCGGTTCGATCATAATCATCTCTCACGGATACTATCAGCACTGCTGACAATCCGCCATTGTGCGCGTCTTTTCCTCTCTTCCTACAAATTGCCTACTTCCCCTTGCTCTTACCTGCATCTTACCCACGTCTTCTTCTCCTTCTTCCATCTTCAAATATCTCTCCATCTAACATACGAGCGTGAGAGCCCGGTCGAGCGTGCAACACCTTACCCACTATGCGAACCTCAACAGAGATAACACAACCGTCAACACTGTCCGCGTCCAGAGTGCGCCCTCTCCCATTCCTCGGGACCACTCAGATGCGAAAGCTACCACACATCGACCCATCGTTCGTCCAGCAACCTATACACATAAACTCCCTTCATCCTCCTCGATACAACTGGGATGTCGTACAGTGCGGCTCACCGCTTCATAGTAAAACTGTCCTTCTAGTCTCCCTGACGCGCAACCGTATGTGTGTCCTCTCTTTTCTCTATAATATAGCTCCATCAACAGACTCCAAACCCTCATGTGCGTGACCACTTGTTGAGCGCTTTTTCCCAGTTACTCGTTCTGTTTCCATCTCTGCGTTACAACAACCAAATAAAACTATCTTTCCCCCTTAACTGCTTCAATGAAATCCCATTCCACACTCTTCTAAACTCGATTTGCCCATAATGTTTGCTGGGTCAGTAGAAGAATGTCCCACTGTTCTTCCCCCATGAGACAGATCCAATTATTCGCCTGCCTTAAAAACAACCGAGAACGACCTTCAGATGAATCATCCTCCTCCCCGAGATCATCCCCCAACTCGTCGCTTCGAAACCTACGAAACATGGAATTTAGAAATTCTTCTCCGTCGCCAACTTCAGAAAAACATAGAGTAGACTCCACACAAGTGTCGTCGGGAGAACAATGGACGAAGCATGGAAACTATACTGCCTTACTTCACTCAGAGGACTTCAGACCACCATGTCACTCCCTTTCCTTCTGACTCACCACCCCATTATGCATTTTTACGTTCTTTTCTGACTGACACAAAGAACATCTGGCTACGAACTTTTCGAAATCGCCCTTTTATTTGAGCCTTTCCCTTGTAGATTCGACAAAGTGACAGTTCAAAATTCGAGTATATTTAGATGGCCACAAACTGGCGGGAACCTGACGATAAAAAGATTATGAAGATTTTGTTTTATCCACACTCATTAATCCTTCTATTTATTTATTTATATATTATATATTTAATACTCCCTTAGGTCTCTCATCACTAAGAACAAAAGACGCGTTGACCCAAAGTCGCTTACTCCCTCGCCCGAAGTAATATGGTCTACCTGAAACTCCGAGGACATGTTCACCTCAAAGTTACGAAAAAAGAACATATGGAGGACAAATTTGCCATTGGTAGGTTGAGTAATGACAAGTGAAAGAAGACAACCCGTCCACTGGGATTGTGGTGAGCAACGTGCGTAGGTGGGAAGCCGCTCTACTGCGGAAAAAAGATATTTGATATTACATTTTTTAATGACCAAAGCACGTGGCTTACGAAAGAGCATCCCAATTACTCGACGTGGAAAGAAAGTTTGATGATCACTTTAAGTCAACCACCTTGACGCAGTGTCGGCTATCTACACAGATTAGTTACTGTATTAGTTTTTATTTAGTGCATCTATATATTTCTTTCCTACTTACAGAACACCAGAGTGAATCGTGCGCATTCGACCCATAATGGTATGGCAATCATCTATAGCGTGAATTATTTTCAAAAGCGGTCGAAATTTAACCATTTCAATCTCCCACTTCCACTGTGCTTTTTTACCATACCTCCTTTATTACATCTTGCATCTATCATTCTCTTATGACGTACTTGACTCAAATGCATCAAATTGTCATTGATTTTGACGCTCCTAAAAGATCCACTTTATCCAATCGACTAGTTGAAATGTGAAAAGGTATATTTAATGGCTGCACAACTAAAGTATCCTCATTATTTTTCAGACCACCCACTACACACTCATATATAGCCACACCCCGTCTAGACCTTTTCGGCAAGAGCGTAAGCCTCCTTTCTTACTTTCCATTATTTAAGTAGTTTATCCTATTAACCTTAACGTCAAGGTATTTTGGAACGTGTTTGCCAGATTTATGCTAATTGCCCACCACGATCCAGCTCACGAGAAACTCAATTCGGTGCCAACTCAGTGGCGGTCAAACTCGGGTTCCATTTCTGCTTGTCAACGAGCTGCAGAGCGTTTACAATCTCTCAAATGTCTCTCTATCTCCCCCCCCATGTGAACGACATGTTTTAATTAGTACTACATTGTATCACCCACGTATCGTACCGACGTCCCTTATTAACATCCACGTGAGCTTTGAGATCGCGTCCATTAGCGCGAAAGTTGAAATATGTCATCATCCGACAATGATCAAAATTTTATCTCGTTCAGGGACACGTACTCTCTCGACCAATGTAATGCCCTGACAACGGTAACAGACGCGAAGGCCCCCAACCTTACATTATTCCCGGAAAAGGCAAATTAGTTTCTAACACCCCTGTACGTGTGCTAATTGTCTTACCTCACTGCTTTAAATCCTCACCTATTTACTCACCCGATGCGTCAACAAGTATTAGGGCCCAAAATCGCATCGTAGCAATCTGATCTTGACGTCCTTTGAGTACAGAAGAATTAGTGGAATTTCATTCATCGCCGCAAAGTGGATTAATTGAAGGTCTTTCCCACTAACTCTCACTGGGCCAACACTCCTCTCTCCACACCACCTATTCAATCGAATCGCCTCCCACTCGCCTGTCTGCCTCCTGTGACAACATCGTCGGCCCTTATACTGCTTTGATACTTAGTTCGATGGACCATTTCTTTGCCACGGTGTTCGTCAGCGATATCTTAAATGAATCCACCGCAAAAGTTGCCAGATATCTTCTGCACCATTTGCTCCACCTTCTTATACTCAGCCTAAATTTACGTGAAAGTTTGCCCTATCCCTTCGATCAGCTAGACAATTATGTGCTAAGCGACTGGACTTTGACTCCATTTTAGGTTCCCCTGTGCATGCGGTGGGGCCTAAACCAATTTACTCAATGGAGATTACGAATATGCCTGCTCAATCGAGTGCCGTTAACTGGCAGACAGAAAAAACCCACGGAAACTGGATTGCCTTGCGCATACCAATTGAAACTCCCAACTGCCCACCGGTTTCCTTGGACCAGCGCCAATCTGTTACGAGGGGAGTCCTGTGCCAGACGTTGCAGTTACTCTGCATCAAATTACCCAAATTAGGAAACCAGTACAATGTGGATGTCTCCTCAACTTCAACCGCCCCAGTCGAACCAATTGGCGTTTCACACTTTCCCCCCCATTTTGTCGCTCCCCCCCCCTCGCCCCACCTCCTACTGCGTCCCACGCACTTTCACTCCCTCCGAAAATCGCTCTGCTTCTACGGCGCACTTGCTACTGTGCGACTTTTTAAATGAGAGAAAGTCTCGTGAATGCCCTTTTTCAAACATTAGGATATTATTCAAATATTATTGTGTGTTTCGCGTGCTGCAATGCCTACTTTCTATTCAAGCGAGGAGTTAGTCTTACCATCACGCGAGCCGCTTGCAAGCTATCTTCGTCCTCCGGGAGCGCACGGACTCCTCTCTTCGACTGAAGACAGAGCGGATAATACAACATTACCACAAGCCGTGAGTTTTCCTATTCCAGCAGACACATACTGTGTATACACACGCTTAGCTCCTAGACTTCGATCTTTGCGATAAGACCCTAAATTTGCCGACTCCTCATCTAGATGTTCTTTAGTTGAAGACAAGATTGATTCCACCGACCTACCGCTGCGCCACATACATGAGATCTACCTAGCTCTTCCTTCCTTGATGTATTTGGCCGACAAGAGTTATGCCAAGATTGTATCACACCTGTCTTACAACCTGCTATCTAGAGCGAATCCTGAAATCATTCGCCTGTACACACACAATATCTCACTAGTTCTCGCCTATGCTAATTTCTCCTCCGAGCGGTACCGAGATCACATATATTATGAAACACTTCCGCGATTTGAAAAAACTACGCCCATCCAAGACGGCCACGTGGTGATGCTAAACTAATTGCAGTACATGTCCAAATTGTGTCTGACAATTATTCATGCAGTACAAGATGTGTCCTACTACTTGAGATGTTAAGAAGCCATAGAAGAGTGATCCTCCCCCATTTTCTTAAGTCCATCAAGAGAATCGTTTCGTCAGGACACGAGAAAACGCCCCCAGATTATGCTACTAATCATGTGCTATATCCCCTCAATAATATATCTCTCAGGTGACGTCTGATGTATCTATCTGTACAATTTGTATTCCTATCCAGATCTACTATATCGAACAACAACACGAAGATCATATACAGGCCTGTTTGCATTAACTCCCACTCCTAAGTATCTCTCGGACAGATACGCTCTCCATCTCTATCCCGAATAATACGACTCTCTATACTCCAGCATGTCTGCCAGCACTTCCTCTCTGGTGGCGAAACAGAGAGCCGGCGTTGGTTCACTTGAGTGCGTCCCCTCCATTCTCGCGTGCCGTACGCTGTATTCTTGTTCTCCTGAGAAGCTCTCATCAGAGTAACACATCATCCACTCGCGATGCAACCACACAAACTCTCCCGCTTCGTGCGTGTGAAGTCTCTACTATCTTCTCTAGAGTGCGCGGAAGCGAGGCGGAAAACTAGCAGACGCTTCGTTAAGAATCCCAGCACAGTGTCACACAGCGCGAGCTTATTTTGCGAACTTGTGTAACCTATCTACTAACACCGCTAAGATACTTCATATGAGGGCACGAACTTTTATACTATCTCTTCGCGCGATATATCTATCTCTGACCAACGTCATAAGACAACCCTATCTCTTTATCTGCCGGAGTGTATACCTACCCATCCTGGGAATCTCCTCTCTCCCGACCAATAATCAGACACCGGATCTCTCTACAACGGTACAGATTTGAGCACCCTTCATCTGGCCGTGTAACACACGCGTGCCTGGCACAAGCAACTCACCTCCACATTCAATACTCACGTCCTAGCACACACGCCAACTCTCCGCCTCCCTCCTATTTCTGGTGAACCCCTTCTACTTCCGCGCCACCCGACGTAAAGACTATCGAGAGATATATATCCCAGTGCGTGTCGTGATGCTTTTAGATTTCCCCTGTCCCCAACGAGCTACGAATCCCACTGAATGTCTCTATACCGAGGCATATCTTCCGGTTGACCAAGCCTCTAGTATTCTAAACCGCTATCACGAGATCTCTCTGTGTCGCTACACACACGCCAACGAAGCGCATAGAAAAAGGGAACGCCACTGAGGGGCCGGCTGAGCCGGGTGCGAGTACTTATATATTTAGATATCACAGCTTATAGACGAGCCCAACGTCCTACCTAAGTGAAGTTCAACCATTAGAGTCTGAGTATCCATACATATAAGTCCTGTGGTGTGATCTTTACATCCACGAATGTTCAAGAGCTGTTGAAAATAACTTTACCACCGGTGGCCTTCTGTCCCATCCCGCCCTGATCAGCGACAGCAGCGTCCTTTAATAGCCGAGAGAGAAGTCGCTCGTCTCGCCCCAAGTGGGATTTTGCCCAATACACTCTCCCTATATACGCGCTATACATCCTTATGCGTTTACTAATTTATCAGCGTTTTCTCTCTTGCTCTCTCAGATATATGTACTCGGGTTTCGTTAAGCAGAAAAAACCCTAGATCAACATTTACTCAACTTGCGTCTCGTTTCTCTGTTGCCAAAAATACGCCCATCCCATGACACGCAAAACGCCATGTCCGAAATAATTAGCATAGAAAGGTAATTGTGGGGTGGAAAACTGGGATTTAGTATCACATAAGCGAACCCGTAGGGCAAGAAGGATAGCAAAAGAGAGCATCTCGATGGTCCAGCGACCCGCCGTCAATCCGTTCAGCTAGAAGAGGACGTAGCTTCCGATTTACGACCTCGTTTTGTCGGATGCGTTCACCCTACACGAGAATAATATACAGACAATTGATGAAAAAAACAAATAAATTGCCCACTAAGACACCCCTCGAGGCACCGTAAGACCGTCATAAAAGATAGTGTTCAATTGCCAGCTTCTCCCACCACTCCATTTCACCGTCCTTAGTGTAGCCTCTGATACTTATGACATGCAACAGCCTGTGTTACTTCTCTGACGTAGTCAAATTAATTCCTAACAATCAATTAAAAAATTGAACTTCACCGACGTATCGTTTGCCCTCAACAGCAATTCTCCGTTAACAATCAAAGCAAGAAAAACACTCACAATTGGTCTGCCGAAAACGAAAATGAGGAAAATATTATCGTACCTGGCTGAAATTTAGCCTACCTTTTCGTCCCGTTCTTCAACGACCTATCTTAATAAGATTTCGAGTTGTTGGAACAGTCGAGAATGAAAGGAAATTCGGAAGTCTGCTTTGAGCAATCCGAATTTGCATCATCTGTCTAATTTACAAATAAACCCCTTGTAAATCTTAGCACTATTGATGATATTCAATCTGACCTTCCTGAATGCATGCATTTTGGAGTGAGGTGACAAACTCTGGGCCTCTGCTCAACCGCTCGAGAGTCTTCTCGAGACACCACGCCTGATGACAACAACAACTCCCGAGGAAGTCCCTACTGCAGGCAAAATGATCCCCTGCTAAGACGCCCCCGGGAACGAAGTGGGGGGAGAAATTAAGTTTTTTAAATGACTCCGTCATCCTTAAAACTAGCACGCTTACCGGCTGCCCTACACCCCACTGCATGCGATATATCACCTAGTATACTTTTGTGGATAAGTGAAGAACGAGTGACTCCAGAAGGCCAAGGGTAAGTAGCCCTTATCAAAATACAGCTTCAGAATTGGGACAAAAAGAACGTAGTGAAGGCGCAAGTTAGAATCGAAAATTAAAATATTTAACGAATTTCTGCCCACGCGCACAGGAGCACAAATACTGCCACTAGTTGATT
>QEYB01001439.1:0-35431 GCA_017562135.1 Dipylidium caninum | reverse complement strand
TTGTGAACAACTACCGTACATTGCACTTTGTTCAGAATCAGACGATCTTCGGAAAAACTAGTGGAGACTGGATATGGTTAAGTGAGCTATCTAAGAAGATTTCGTTCCATTACCCAACAGTTATCACAGCACACTTGTCTTCATTACAGCACTAAAAAGCAAATTTATGTAATATTGTTCAGTGATGACAGTTCTCTCGGTGAAAGGTCATTATTTTGTCAATGATATCTGCCAATCTCCTCCTTCCTACTATTAATTAATGCTGTCTGTGCTCGTTTACTTATCTGACGCAAAAACTCTTCAGATAACTAAACACGGTCCCCTCTGTTTAGAAAACATTTACAGTGCAACATTAAGTGTTAGTTAGTACCTAGTGGGGTGAAATGCATAATTTGGTAAAAATCGTACTTTCCACTACGGGCTTTACCAATTACGTTGTACGGGGTAAAATCTCCATTATTAACTGAAATGGGCTGGGTAAGACAGGGGGTTTTAATTGCACTGAATTTATGCAAGCAGTTTATGTAGAAAAGCCAATTATGGTCAGACAACACACCGAATTCAGGGTATTACTTTTGGTCACCCCTTTAAGGGAAAGAGGGCCTACGAACGGCTATAATCAGCGGATTTCAGAAGATAATGGGTGGAATACGGAAAAAGAAGGCATACTCAAATTTATTTCCATGTTGACGATAAGGTCATAGCTATCGCAGGGGACATTTATTCACCTACTTTGTGTAGAAAACGTGGCGACATTTTTGCAAAAGGAGTGTGGGTTCAGACTGGGAGAAATGGAAGCATGCAGGTTACGCTGAGGAAAATTAATGACTGTAACCAGGGTAGACATTAATTTACTGAAGGAAGCATTGTGGTTGTAAATAGTCCAAGAATGAATGTTATCTGGTGAGCAAAAGTCAGAGTACCAATTCGGGAGAGCTGCCAAACTGTCGAAGTCATCATGAGCTGGATCCTATCCGACAAATATGACCAACTAGAATGCTGGGAGGGGAATAGTGGCACTGAGGCTTCTGGCCTCAAGAGGAGACACCGGTACAGCTCCGCACCTCAGTCGGACACGAGCGGCAGTAAAGAGAGCGTGTGGGGAAGGTAGAAAATTCACGGTCCTGACAGGGAATAGCCTTTCTCTCCGTGCGTAGTATTACTCCGGCGATCTGTTCGATGATTATAACGGAATATGGAAGAAACATGTTCGGCCCGCTTTCAATACGAACACTGCACTAGTTCAATAGAGTTGTTTCAAGTGTACCAGTCAATAAAGAGCGGGGTACATGGAGAATCACAAGGTACAAATGGAATTATAAGGGATTTATACTATTGTCAACTGAGTCCGTCTTGATTTGCGGATTTTTGGAGTGCTATTTCTCGTCCTTCTGATCAAAAGTTGGATACGAGAGGAGGGAACAGAGAGTAAGCATCTGCGAAGCGTTATTGGTACTGTCGACGCTATCCGCAATGGGTTCACACAAGAAGAATTTTGCTGAGTCTTAAATATCAAGAACACAATGACGATAGACAACTCCGTGCATACGTCACTCGGTATTGCCTCTTTCACACAACATTACACTAATCCCGATGAAGGTGCTCTCATCGGACAGGGAATACCCACAACAGTTTTTTAGCTAAAACGATGGTATATGTACGCAGCTTAAAGTTACTTGCATCACCGCGAGGCCTAAGATGAGGCAGTGCGGAAGGTAGATTAAGTAAGAGAATTTCAGCCATGTGCAGACGTCTCCTAAATGCCAACACATTGGCACTTGTTAGAAGAGCTGTAGTAACTGACTGCGTGGCCTATGAAGGAGGTTTTAAGTGAAGGAGGATGGATGACGTACATTGTGCGCTGATTGTCATCCTAAACTTAATTGAGGTCATGTTAATGGGTGAATGGGTGCAATTGATGTCAAGTCACTTGCACTGACAATGTACTCACTGTGGAGGATTGAGGCGATGAGAAGTTGCTGTCACACACCAAGTAGTTTCAGAAATCACCTTGAAATATCCAGCGTCCCCCATTGATATCATTTTCCACCTCATCCTCCTCCTCCCGAGCCTGAAAGCACTTAAAATAACGAGATTTCACCCGATTTCCATGTTCGACTTCAGCATTTCTTCAATAATATCCTCTCGTACTTCGCTAATGACTGAGTCAGCCAAAAAGCATTCTGTAGACTGTGATCCTTGGAGCAGATATTCTTCATTGCCGTAGAGATTTGTGGAATCTATGTATTTGAAGAGAAGGATTCGTGATGCTCCTTGCGTACAGCTTAGGCGGACTATTTCCTTAATGATTGAGAATAGCAGATGAATTTGTCTGATCAACATGTCTTGCAATTTCCTACTTCACTGTACTGTACATGCAACGGGATGGTTTTAGGAAGATCGGTCGAAGTGCACTGCATTGCACTCCTTTGAATTCCTCTTCCACATAAAAAAAGTTAAATTTTCCCGGCAGTGACATCGGCATATACAAAATTCGCCCCCTTGAATTGAATGAATCAATCTCTGCCGTATTAGACCACCGTCAGCGACCAAAGTGAAAATGAAAGGTTCTTCTCTTACACTCATATGCTTCTACTAATCTTAACAATTACGTGCGATACCTGTTTAACAATCTATTTGGACTTAGAATAGGGTACGTTCACATTCGATTAACATGGAAGTACCCAAACAAAGTGAACAAACCTACCAAATTTCCGCAAATGGAATATCAAAATAAGTGAAATGTTGCCTATTCGCAAGTGTAAGACTATCAAAGACGCTGCTTGACTTTCAACAGCGATATGGTTCCGTGTCGACTTTTGTCCACTCGGTTACGGCAAAGTCGAAACGCTAACTCAGCAAGCGCTGCAGACAATGGGCTAATGACAATTCATTTGGAGTACAGTAGGCACAAAAGTGGAGATAGAGGAGACGGGCTTCCCTCGGGTTAGTGGATACAGCACTAACAGAACATGCAGTTTCTTCTCATTCCCACCCTCGTTATTCTGTTCTTAGCAATCTTAGCCACCCTAGTTGCATCAGACGAAGTTGCGCGTCGCAAAAACCGGGAGCGAGTTGCTCATATTTTAACCACCTTCACGAAGTGGCAACGTGTGCGACAGATAATTTCGTTTGGGGGGATTAGTGTTGAGGGTTAAGCGGATGAGGAGAATGGGATTGAGATGTTATTAGAAGCGGCTTCATTGACGAAGTGAAGTGGAACTTTCCAGGGTGACAAGTGACTGAACGCCAGATGGATAGGGAAATCATTCCGAATCATCAAGTCATTCCCTATTCATCATCCACTTGGTAGACAACCCAACTCCACTCATCTTCCACACCAAATGCATCTCGTCGGTCACTAATTCGCCCTTCGTTTCAATATAAATTTCTCCGCCTCCACTCTGACTGATTCGCCTCCCATCTTCCACCCTTGAATTATATATTGACTCAAATTGGAGATATTGGTGACGCACGTAAGAGTAGCTAAATCACTAAATTTACTTGCTTTGTTCAATTAACACTGCAACGGAACACACCCTCATTATTTCGTCTCTCACACCTCCTTCTGGCCACACACCTGTGTCAACGAAACCTTTACCTCCTACTCTTTACAAGCGCCCCAAACCAACATTCAATCTCTTGGGGCGCTCAACTCATTCCTGTTTACTCAAATTGAGGCAGCTTCCGCCTACTCGACACTTCTCCCACCCACCATTGGGTCCACTTTGCCTTCATTTCATCGTCGATATTGCATGAAACTGGTGGTCTGCATCGAGAGTAAGCACTACCCGTAATCTTTCTCTAGCTTACTGCGTACTCTTGAATCTTGCTCACTTCAATGGCTCGAAACCCACCATTGTGGAGTCAGTAGTAAG
This sequence comes from Dipylidium caninum, assembly GCA_017562135.1. NCBI lineage: Eukaryota > Metazoa > Platyhelminthes > Cestoda > Cyclophyllidea > Dipylidiidae > Dipylidium > Dipylidium caninum. The sequence continues at coordinate 31,553 of QEYB01001439.1, read as the reverse complement.
GATAGAACCCACATAACCTCTGCGTCTGTAGTTATAGACATTCGCGTTATAGCCCTCCACTTACCATCGTTGTCCTGAGTGACCATAAATTCTGCTTCAATTGTTCAAATGGCTTTTCCCTTAACTGCAATCCCCGTTTACTTCAATGCTACTCTCGTTTCTTGGAAAGAGGTATTGACCGGCAGGAATCACTGTTGAATGGTACACCCTCTATACTGACTCCTCTCCCTCTTCTTCTTCCTCCTCGCAAATGGCACTTGGGTGTATGTTAAGCACAAACTCATTTGTTAGGTTCTGTCTCAGCCCAATGATTAGTGGCAGTAGAGACTAGGCGAGTTCCGTTTTTCTCCGACCCCACATTGGTGGACATTGTGGCATCTAGGTCAGCTAGCAGCAAGAGAGTGGCAGTTTTAAAAGGTAGACTGCACTATGATTTTCCTCGTTTCTCTGATATACACATTTTTTGTCAAGTTTGAGTAGTCAAGTCTCGCAGACAGTAAGTCAAGGAGGCGTCTTTGGTCAGGCGTCAAATATATTTCATTGCCTTATGCGGTGGAGGAAATAAATTGAGTTATGTGCACTGTACTTCAGACGATTTTCTTAAGATAATTCTGTCGCGTACAGCAAAAAGAAGGAATGCTTCAGTTGCCTGTCTACATGTTGAATAAGTGAATTTTTGCCTCCCGTAAGGCCTTAGATGCTTCCCGTTTACCCTTTTCACCTGTTCCTCTTGCGTTTACCTCATGGCCGGACAATCGCACTAATTGGCTAAAACTCAATTTCTTGCAGTTTATTTATTATTTGATCATATGTGCGGGGGAATGGGAGCCCAAATGAATGGTTTGACCGATTTACTACGTGTTTACGACTTGGCAACAGAATGCGTATGCCAACTTAAGGTGAGGCTGAGGTCAAGAAATCATGGAGAATAATCTGGATGATGCAAAACATAGTGTGGGCACCACATGCTTCAAGGTATAAAGTGAATGGCCTGCACCAGGTTGATATACCTTTCAAAGGCTCTTGTTCTTTCTCTCCACCTTCTTCTCTTCATATTTCAATTGCAGTCTCTGCTAAGTAGGGCAACTTTTTAAGAATGCGCGTTAGACAGCGTAACAAGTCAGTTAGTCTATAATGTACTCGCGTCTTCTCTTGCAACAGTCGACGGCCATTGTTGCACTGGAAGGGTTTTTGCACTAACATGATGAGGTAAGTGGGAAGGCTGTCTCCAAATGATTTTGTTAAAGGAGCTGCGTCTGGGAGTTCGGATTATCCTCCCAAATTCCTTATCATTCTTGCGTTGGAAACTTCTCTCCAGTCTGTTTTGCTTGCAGCATTCTTGGCATCAGATGGAACGTCGCCTTCGATTGATTCAACTTGGCTCTTCCACTCAGTGACTTCATTGACTTTAATTGCACTTAGGAAATCCAGCCTCCGATCTACACCATCTGGTCATTCACCTACATCATCACCTGCAGAAATGATCTCTAACAGGATGGGACACGCGGGATTGCGTAGTTGTCATCACCCTTTTCTGAAGAACGTCTTATACAACTTGGATGACAGTGGTCTGTGTTGAAGCCCTGCACATATTCGGTGACTGGGTGGTCGCTGTTGAAGCGAGACTCTTGAAGACTACGCTCACATTCTTTCAGTGTCCAGATGGCTTCTGTAGGTAAATGCCTAAATCTGAAATGTAATGGCTATTTCGTCGCAAATTTCGCTCTGCCCCATTAGCTGAAAAATTGCATATGTGATCTGGTCATCATTACGCTTTCGTGTACAAGCTTCACAGCGAAATGAAACATATTCTCCGCTGCAAAATTCTCTATTTGGACGGCACCCCTACGGAAATACTTATAGTGCGTATACCTAACAAACCTCATCACATTCTGTTACACACTAAAAGACTATTCATCTTGCTGACGTCCATTGAACACAGCGATTCTGCATAAGCACCGTATTCCTCGTCAAATGGTAAAGAAATGAAAAACAACTACACCTCTATCAGTTGAATGAGTAAAACGACTAGGAAGGTGGGCAATGTAATGAGTCTTAGTGGAAGGGAGTGCTAAAAGGGAGCCAATTTCTGCGTTCAGTTCCATTAGAGATTAATGAGATTTCTCGGAGGGGAATAAATCAGGCAAATTTTTTTGCCTTTAATTTGAAGGATGTTATATCATTCTGCTCCAAGACAATTCAGCGGGCACAAAATCACGGTTGCTTAAATACCAACTGACTGCGGAGTGGAGGCAGAAGAGGACAACTGTAAATTAATATGAGGCTCGAATGTGTGTAACTGTGTTAGGCGTTAAGTGAATTGAATGTGGGTAAAAACATCCATGTGGACTATTTTAAAATATTCTGGGATAAGAAACGGATATGAAGTAAGTCTAAAATCAAAAACACCCATGCTAAGGGTGCACTTGCGCAACAAAGGAAAATATTCTGGTAAACATATTTGATGGTTTCCGATGGAATGGATTAGAACGGAGAGATGAGGGTAGAGGAGGCAAGAATATGTAATAGCCCACGTCATGCAAGGCATTGTGGTTGGAAAACTGGAGAGAATGAAGGGTATTAGGCCAGATATATGCGACTGTCCAATTTAAAAATTTCTTCATTGCTTCATGGAAATCGTTCGATGTTTCTCCAATTACATATTTTCGCATATTAGAACCCTACCCGTTGGAAGTAACCTAGGCCTGCACACTGTCTCGCTTGTTGCGCCACGCCTTTGCCTTGTAACTACGACGTCTTTGTCATCAGAGGCGGAGGTAGTGGGGAGAGAAAGTGCGAGGAGAAGGAGTAAGTGACATACCATAACTTGCGTGAAATGACAGGTGAGCTTTGTGCACGGCATTCATTTTATACTATGAAACATGTTGTGCCGTCTGTTTGCTTTCCACCACCTAGATAACTGCCTCTGGATTCTTGCCATTAATCCACTTTAATGACCTCAGGCTCACCCCACGATAGGCGCCGTGTTTTGTTGCCCTTGTTTTTACTACTACTTTCACGAACACCAAAAGAGGAGGCATATCCCAAAAAAGGGGGAGTGTCTGGTGTGTTAGGATTAAACTTAAGAAGGCTCATGGGTTTGAATCATGCAACACGTGAATGAAGGAGGGAATTGGAAGAGTTTGAGAGGATGGGGTGGGGAAGCCGCATCCGCAGGTGAGGCATCAGTTAACACGTAGTGAGATCAGCGTCATGGACGCCCTTTGATCTGTCTGTGGTCAATATTATCCTCCACATTCCCTCACCTTCGTTCATCCTTCCGCTTTCGCCTTATATCCAACATCTTAGTCTATCCATCAAGCCGATCATCATAAGGCCATCGGATACCGAATAGCTCAAACCCTACTTTGAAATAAATTTTAATTAACACTGACGATATGCCATTGAGTCACTACGACACCCATTATCAAAAATGCCGTTGTCTCCATCCATCCGAGTTGTGTATAGTGTCCTGCATAACAATTTGGTGGCAACTCCTCTGTCCCATTTCTTAAGGCGGTAATGTGGGTTAATGACAGGCATAGGCTGAATGGGGTGTACTACTTGCACAGACAAATGCCAGTCTGCCTTCTTCCCATGGCATGAGGGCGGAGGTGAAGTAAAGAAAGAGTTAGGTTGAGAGAGAGGCTTGATAAATCTAACACATAGGTCATAATTTATGGCCACTGAGGTACTAATAGTGAGTGGATAGAAAAATAACACCTCAAACTATGCCAATGCAACACGAGTGGTAGGAGTGTAGGGGAAGCGAATATTGATGGGAAAAGCAGCAGACGAAAGACGCATGATGGGGAAAGAATCCCGACTCCGAGTATGACGAGTTCTTACCGCCCGCGCGGAAGATGAAATGTCGACAAGGGAATGATGAAATTAGTGTAAAGTAACAGATCACATGAATATATTCGGTAACCCAAAGTTGTAGACAGACTCATCAGTTGGTTACAGATTTTAGTAGTAACATGTTGGTAAACAACATTTTCTCGAACCATTCGTGCAAATTTCATCACTTTCACACACTTTCGAGGTCTGGGGAGAGGAAGCCTCATCCATCGAAGTCCTCTAACCTTAGGTGCCTACTTACTCATACGATACATGTCAATCCATTCACTTTAAACATACAATATGCACCCGGTATACTCACCGCCCGATTGCACTACTTTGCCACTTCCTAGGATAAACATTCATTTCTTTGCCCTCTTTAACTCTGCCACACACACAGCAATAAATTTCTCTATACTTGATCTTAGAAGCTCAATCTTTTAGCCACCAGACACTCCCCCTTTTTTGGCATATGCCTCCTCTTTTGGTGTTCGTGAAAGTAGTAGTAAAAACAAGGGCAACAAAACACGGCGCCTATCGTGGGGTGAGCCTGAGGTCATTAAAGTGGATTAATGGCAAGAATCCAGAGGCAGTTATCTAGGTGGTGGAAAGCAAACAGACGGCACAACATGTTTCATAGTATAAAATGAATGCCGTGCACAAAGCTCACCTGTCATTTCACGCAAGTTATGGTATGTCACTTACTCCTTCTCCTCGCACTTTCTCTCCCCACTACCTCCGCCTCTGATGACAAAGACGTCGTAGTTACAAGGCAAGGACGTGGCGCAACAAGTGAGCTATTGCTTAATGTACTTGGAAGTGTCATTTCTGGAGAAGAAAAAGAAGATTAGCTAGTGGTAGGAGTATCTGCAAATCGTTTTTTTACCTGTATTTCAGGCAACTGTCCCGAAGTAGACAATGTGTCGGCAGAAATTAGTACCATTGCAAATTCCCTCGTGACTGGCACTTACAATACATTAGTCATCAAGTGGCCTCTTGCATTGATTACCTGGAAATCGCTTTCGCAGGATTCTTCTTGGACATCCGATTGCTCACCCGATGCAACTTCACACACCGTCTTCAATTGCTTTACAGTTGGGAGCAACTTGCAGTTCAACTACAGAGAACTTCCGTTAGAGGGGAACAGGTAAACATGGTAAAGGTTTTCAAAAACCATCTTAGTAGACATAGCACATATAATCTATTTATAGACTGTAGTACTTTCGCACACACTTGGCCTCCATGCATTTATCTGCATTTTTTAGAGTATCTGTTATAGAGAAAGCTTACTCCATTTCCAATTTGGTCGTTAATCTTCGGCTCATGCGCAAGGGCGATTCGTTCCTGCAAATCGTGAATGTGACTATTGATAGTCCTGAGGTCACCGCCAAGCATGTTTCACTTCCCTATAGTAACGAAGAACTTAGAAGAGTTATAGTCAGTGGATTTCGAAAGGTTCTACTAACGACATCCTGTCGCATGGAGAAAAGGCCAGGTATGCTCTCCACATAAAACATATGTGAATTTGTTTTGCCTTCTGGCACTCCGCTGCTCCTCAGTCCTTCCTCTCACCTCATTCTGCGCTGACAAAGTGGTCAGGACTATTGTACTAATTGACCATTTCTCTCCAGACTAACGGACATGGCGGTAAGGGGCTGGTTAGAGAAAAGAATTAATTCCATAAACATGCTCAACTTCTGGAAATGCGGGAAAGCGTGTTGGCTCCAAATGCTATAAGATGAATGTTGTTGTCCCTTTCATAGGAGTCTGGCTGTCACGAGGTAGAAGGCAGCCGGCAGCAGGAGGAAGGTAGTGGCAGACGAATTTAATGTAGCAGAGTGTCGGGAGAACGGTAGGAGCACTGTGTACTGCTATCCTGAAAGTTGGCATCCGCCTGCCTCAGTTTCCCAGTCGATATACGGGCTCGAGTGAAGACGGCGTGAGGGAAGATTGGAGACTGTACTTGCGAAATACATGTCATAATCCACGTGGGTGCCCATAGCGTAGGAGGTGTGACTTGTTGCAGCAGATCCCTTCAGGTCATTCCTTAACACCGATGATCTGCTCGACAAGTGCATGGAATATTGGAAGGGCACTCTTATCCCAGTTTTCAAAACCAACTCGATATCACTCCAGTAAAAGTGTTGACAATTGCACGGATTAATGAAGAGTGGAATGCGCGATGAAAGGTGAAAAGTGGGCAAACGAGTTGAGGTAGGACGCGGTGGCCGAGTGATGCGGCTGCGTGCCACTTGGGGTTAATGGAGCAAATCATCGATCCGTCACGAAGCAATCCACCCGAGCCCTACCTCACTGGGTCAGTCGTAGCTAAAAGCATGACTGTATATTAAACGTGAGAGTTGATCCCACCTTTGTTGATTGCGGTTCTTTGTTACACGCGTGGTGCGGTGGGCAGAGCCTCACGAAGACCATCGCATGCTCTTCAGCCCCGCGTCTTCCCTCCGAGCACAATATTACTATGCTAATCAGCATGTCCGCTTCTCCACCTCACACCAGCCACTTTCACATGTGTTCTCTGCAGAAGCCTCTTTATCCACCTACTTTAGTGCAGAACTAACGCGTAGGCATTTGCCATTGCAGACGAATCAAGGGGTTTCTACGAAGCAATGGAGAAACTGGTTAGTTTGTTGGTTTGGTTGCATATATTTCCACAAATTCCCTCCACTATCATCTTCTATCCAGAATCAATGCCTTCTTTCATGACATACACACGCACTAGCGCAGAGTTGATGCGATAGTGTCCCAGAGATTACAGCTGCTTGACTTTACAGTTCTCAACACTCAAGTTGGATGTAATATTCATAGTTTGCTCTGTGCCAGTAGGGCTATTACTTGGAAAACTTTCATGAGGCGATAAATGAGAGTCCCTCCTATTAAAAATATCTTTGAGTTGAGTGGTGACAAAAAGTCAACAGACTTATCTAGTTCGGAGGAATTTGTAACCACTGGTAATTTTCTACTATCCCCATTTTTTCACTCTCGTCTGTATTGCACTTGTTCTCAGCTACGCCAAAGTCAATGACGAGCTAGCCGTCATCGGAAGAGCTGGACACCTGTCCTCCGCGACTACATAACAAAAGAATTTGTAAAGTGACGCCCATCTGTCAATACATTTAGCAGTGTACAATGTTGGGTACCAGTCAATTCCCTTTCTATGGGATGAGAGTAGTGGTGAATTGAGTGAAGAGTGCAGTTTGAATGAAAGGCTCATGAATTCATCACACGGGATAACATACAGTCAAAGAGGACAGACAATGGTTGGTGAGGAGACAAATAACGAAAATCGGGAACTAACAGGCTCGGAGGTTGGGTGAGTTCTATCCTCAACTCGCACCCTTCATTGATGGGCATCGTGACATTGGCGTGAGAAAAATGCATGAGTGCAACAGAAGACAAAGATTCGAGTACCAAATGCTTAAATGTTGGAGGTGAAATGAATGTAAAGTGGATACAATGATGGGTTGGAGAGATGGTATATAGGCGATCGTACTGGTGTAAAATGAAGTGAAGAATGGAAAGTAACTCACAATTCTTCTTCCAAGTTCAACTTTCATGCGGAAAAGTAAGAAGCACGTCCTACTGTGATGTACAGAGAATTATTTTCATGTCGCCCTGTTAGTCGTAAGTGCGTTTACTCGGCAACCACCTGATCAATGAGGATACCAGTTCCCACTTGTTACCTTCCACCTTACATCTCGCATTTCAAGCAATAAACTGTCCATTTGATGATCTGCACAACCGCTATCAAAAATTCGTTTATACCTCTATTATCACCTCCATAACAGCATTTGCACGAGACTTCGGGCTGAGGACATTGGTTCACTTTTTATGTCTTACCTCTCAGCCCACCAATTATATCAAATCATTCGCGTCTTGAGGTGGGTGTGAAGTCCTTACTACGACACTTACATAAAATAGTTCTGTGTCTTTTCTACTGTGAATAACTTACCAGATGCGACAGATGTGTCTGTGTTGATGTAGGCAGCAGTTAGTCATGAATGTATCTCTATAATGTGGGAAATTGTTTGATTGCCTCCTTCATCAACTCATTAACTCAAACTAGTCGAGTTGTATGCCCTAATGAAATATTCCTTTACCCTTTCCCTTGTTAACTTAATTACAGCTTTTTGACAGACAACTTACATCTAGTGAGGATGTCACTTCCCTCTGTGAGGTAGGAGATCTAATCAGAACTCTCGGAAAGCTCTTTGTCTATCCGTGCATGGGTCTAAATGCTCTATGGTTAAGAGAAGAAGTATTAGATGAAAGAGGATGATGAAATCGATATTCCATGACATTCTGTCTCGCCTGTAATGAAAACGAAGAACGTAGGCATTGAGCGTTTATTCCTCCACGTCACTGGCCCAGGAGGCAGTCAGATGACTCACAAATTCAAACAAATTGAGGAAGATGAGCACCAGTCAACGACTCACTGTTTTGGGTTGTTGCCAGTGCCTCCCATCATTTTAAATGCATCACTCATCCCCTATGATCGTGGGGATGCAGATGATCAACCTCGGCATTAAGCTGAGGTGACAGAGATGTGCTAGCTCGCGGTCAGCACTGATTCGAGTTGAACCCACCGAGGCACATATTTTGCAATGTTAGCCATGCACGTTAAGTAATACGACTTAGGGGCCCAAATCAAATGACGAAGCTGTCTTCAAGGGATCAGCGACACTTAGTTCATTTGTTGCGAATGCATATAAATGGACTAGATTATTGTAGTCAAGATAAAAGAGACTCAGTCGAGTGTTGATAAATTTCTGTCAGGAAAACAAAAAGTCCTTTTGGTCGTATGAACTTAATTTTCTGTCGCGGAAATTCTGCACAGTCCAGGTTTCACTCCATTCCTCTAGTCGCCTTTGGGCCCTGAATTCTACGGAAAGGGATACCTTCCTTGAATGCCCCATGTTAGCTTGGGGATAGTGGGTGGACGACTTGAAAAATTAACGTCTATCAGGCACTGCAAGGGAGTCTCTAGTACACTACTAAGGTGTGCGGCCTATCGAGACGTGGTTTACTTGACAAACGTGATAATTATTATGAAATGTTGTCTTGCTAGAGATCATTTCTCTGATTAACACAGCGTCGAGTGCCTCACATATTCCTCACACACATCGACCTGCCAACATCAAGAAGAAGGTTGGAGTTATACTCCTCCTGCAGAAGAATGGCCAGTGGGTGTGACAGTCTGGCCATGAGGTAAGCACAGGAAAAGGTGTAAAGAGTTTCTAGTAAGCAGCTGAGCCTTAAGGGAGGCACATTTTAAATCCCTGAACCTATGGAAGCACAACTGGAGCATACATTCTATCTGCCTTACGTGACAGGATGAATTTAGGTGAATAGTCTGGAGTGCCCTGCGTATAATCCCGTTAATTTCCTCCTCCACCTATTTCTGTACACGCCCACAGTATTCGGTGGCGGATGGCAACAGATTCAACATCCATGGAACTTTCGTCCGCGTTCTCTCATTTTACGCCTCATAAAACTGAGCTCCATACAAAAAAGGTATATGCAGTGAACTGCCATTTCGATGTCGACACTCGGTTCCCTGTGAACTACACCCCATATTACACCCTTTAACCAAAGCCCACGTTTATAAATGGTTTGCTTGACACTTCTGAAACAGCTCTCTTCATGTCCTTCTTCCATGAAGTGACAACGTTAGCATTCCATTTCCAACTAGTCAATGTGCGAAAGTTATGTTCCTGTCCGACTCAAAACAGTGATGGACACATGTACAGTGTACACTTAGATGCTCTCCCATTTAACGCATTTCCCTCATATTTCCATGTGTTCCTTCAGGACACCAATTATGCCCCTCAGACAGCCGTCATCAACGATGCTCTCAAGCGCTCTAACTTGGATCGATTGAGTGGATGAATGGCTTTGAGTGCCTCATTCTTCTGCTTTCCCCGATCCTTGTGAACACAGTCTGTCACGATTGTGCGCGTAGACTATCATGACTCCTCCATGTCGAATACGTCGGTTACGACAATCCATACAATTGTTGGGGATCGCTGCCTCCAATTAAGAGACGAAAACCGGCTTTTTACTTTCATGGCTCCCATAGTGCTTCCCAACATACCGTCGATCCGTCACCAGCATGTGGACCCAATCACAGGAAGTATCAAGGGGTCTATAAGATGCAACGCCTGAGTCAAATGTGGGAAAATAGGAAAGTTCAGGAGCTTGAGAGGTGGCAATCTCAGTAGGAGGACGCCAAAGATGGCGTCTTCCGGATGTGGGTAGAATGGATGAAAGGACTTGAAAAATTATTCTAACTTGATTTCTAACCCTACTCACAGCGCGTGAGTAACCTTGCATCTTCTGACCTTCCATACCACAATCAGCCAACTCCTGAACGCTAATAACCTCGAAAAGTACTTCCACATTAATTTCCATTATTCTCTCAATGACTTGGCGTGAGTCATGTGTCATGTCAAAATCTGTGGATAAAGCGTGCCATCCAAGCGTGGCCCTCGATATTAACTTGTGACCACACGTCACCAGCATTTCAAACTGGCCTCACATGAGACAGATGGGAGTGCAGGTGAAGTCAAATACCAAGCTGGTCTCGATTGAGACGAGTGAATGGCTCATATTTTCTTGTATTGTAACTTGACACTCAGCTGATATCATGCCAATAATAGAAGGATAGAAATTAAAGTCGAAATACTTGTCGTGGCTAGTGCCGATGAGGAGTTAGCTGAGGTGCTGAGGAGGAGAAAGACGAACCAGAGTTACTCACACGCTCCGAGTAGGATTAGAAGTGAAGTTAGAAGAAATTTTCAGGTCTAGTCATTTCCTCTACTCTAACTCCGTTGGCGCCATCGTTGTCCCCCTCCTCCTCCTCCTCCTCCTCCTCCTCCTCCTCCTCCTCCTCCCTGAGTCCTCCTCCTCCTCCTCCTCCTCCCTGATTCCTCCTCCTCCTGAAACTACTATTTCTCTAGCCATTGAGCTTTCCGCTATTCCCACATTTGTCTGAAGCCTTACTTCTTATAGACCCTTTGATACCTCCTGTGTAATTGGGTCTAGATGCTGGGGACAGAGCGTCAGTACGTTGGATAGCATTATGCAAACGATGAAAGTGGAAATCCGTTGTTCGTCTGTTAATTGTGAACAGAGATTCTCCCACGTTGTAGAGATTGTCGGAACCGAAACAGTCGACATGAAGGAGTCATGGGGCTCTGCTTGTACAACCGTGACAGACTGTGTTCATAAAGTGTGGGAAAATCAGAAGGGTGGGGTGCTCGAATCAATTCATTCGCTCAAATAAACCACCAAGGAGAGATTAAAGATAGCGTTGATAGCGGCTAAGAAAAACTATCTGTCCTCTGCAGGAATACAGGGAATGTGAAAAGAAGTACGCTCACGAGGAAAGCACCCAGGTGTTTGTCGTCCCTCTTTTCCAAATTTATCTGACAATTCACTTATGTTTTTGGGGAACGGAGGATAGACTGGGTGGATAATGCATTACCGTAGAGGTGAAATCGCGTTGTCCTCTCGAGCTCAGCTCGCCATCTCACACCAACTGCTCACGTGTACATAATACACAGCTTTACTTATAAGGATTTGCCTCAGGCCGGTTGTTAAAATGTTGCTGTGATTAGCAAAGAATGCGGTAGACAGAATTGGGAGAAGACGAAGCTGGATTGTCTTTGAGAGAGATGTGAACCTGGTGCCAGCAATTCAATCTACACCTTAAAACATGCAATGCCTACAGTGTGATTTCCACTATCTAGAACATTCCCGCTGCAATATTGCCATTAAACGGTGTTAAAGAACTCCAGTCCACCTTAATTTGACGGTTGCACCCTGTTGCCAAGTCGTAAAAAACATAGTAAATCGGTCAGCCGACCCAGTTGAAATTGCGTTTCCTCCAATATGAACTGTACTTTTCTAAATGAATTGAGTTTGCTCCGGTTATTTCCATGTTCTATGAAGGCTACGAGTACTCTTTTACTCTCTCCTCTGGAATTTCTCTTGTCACCGATTTCAATGGTCTTGTCTTCTGTCTCTGTGCGTGGCTGTGTCTGTGTGGGCGTGTATATGCGAGTCTATGGTGAGAGCGGAGATCTTAATACCTGCCACAATGACGAACCAATCTTTGTGAATCTCAGTAATCTCCTTCACAGGAATGGAGCTCACGGAGCGCTGGTTGTGACAAGCTAACAAGTTGATTTGCTTCTGTTTGAAGGCGACTACACTTGGGCCTTCAATTCCTCCCTCGACGTTTCCTTCCTGCCTTTCCTCGTCACACTCACTTGCCATACTCAACTTAAATTTACTTAACGCCGTCATGTGACCATAACATTAAATTCATATTTCCAACAGAGCTTTATATCCCTGATCATATTTTTAAGTGTTTTGTTAATTGTTTCGAAATCAAAATATCGTCTCCACTTATTCTAACAGATGCCTCAAAGCCATTGACATTTCGCCATAGTAAAGTCTTCCCTCACGAGTGAGAGAGTAAGAAAATCTACATTCAGCGACGTTAAACGCAATCCGCGCAAGTGTAGCTGAAAAGGTGTGCTCTGGTCATTTGCTGGCAAGCGACTCGACTCGTACTGTTCCATCTAAGCGACTATTGCTCGAAAAAGGGAATGAAGTAGATTAGATCATCTCTAAATTTTGATGTTCTTAAACTTCATTCCTGTACCGAATATCTGAAATGTCATGGAAAAGTGATGCAAACTTTGGCAGATAAACATCTGAGACTCAATCATTTGATCCCTATTCTTTCGACATCGACGTGCCTGACACGTTGACTGGGGATTTGACCCGAAGAGTTCTTTCTTCACCTCGTGCACCTCAGATCATCAACGCCTGCCCACTTATCCCCACTTCTCCTCTCTCCTGTCGCTCACAACCCAAGAGAATTCCCGTGAGATGACTGGTGTTAGTGGGGATCAACGGGCAGTCGGTCTTGAGATGCACATCTCAGATCACATTCCTCGTGACTGTCCGGTAATTTCCAGCAGGCAAGTGCATACAAAACGACTAGTCCATAACTCAAATAGCTTCCATTGGAGTGATATTAGTTTGATATTTTGATGTTTTGATGTGATTACTACGGCGACGCAGTTAAGTAATAACTGCTTGGAGTCGTAAGCGTTCAGTAGAACTGTGGCAACGAAATTTACCGCTCAAATTCCCACCTCTGGCGCCAAGGTGAAATAACGTCGACTGGTATCTACCACTTTTTACTGAAACAAGCACTGAAAAAGAGTCGTTGCGTTGCAAATTGTGGTGCCTATCTTTGTAGAGGCCATTGAAGCACGCGCCGACGAACATTGCGCCATCATCACTGAGTTTGCCGTCGCTAAATGAAGGGAGCAATAAAGGCATAAGGGAGGAACGAGAGTGATGAATAATTGGCGGTTACACATCACCTGCCTTTAGATACACCTAGTAACTATTGTCGGCGCCGAATAATATTACCTCTATACTGGAATAGACTAGTTTTATGTCAGAATAAACTTCTGACTTGTATTTGTAAACAGTCAACTTACGCAGCCTTCATCACCGAAACCCTCTCGAAACAAATCTGCCCCACCCTGTTTGTACGTCATGACAGAAGGCAGTATGTTTGATTGACAGGCGGTAAGGGAATTAAATTCATCTTTTTATGTGCAACTAATCAACTAACCAGATTTCCCATTGCTTTGTGGAATTCGTCTCGATCCTCTAAAACAAAAGGCAATTAGTAGGTCAAAATAATCATTCCTAGCATTTTTATGTTAAGGTTGTTTGTGCGAGGCGGAGTGAACATCCGGCTGAGCAAATTGTGAACAGCCGCGATGCTGTACGATACGGACGTCCGTAGGCCCCGACTAACGTGCCCTCTTTTGTGTAGTAGAATCAGCTCTATCGGCAATTCGAACATAGAACTTCTCCCCATAAACGTGAGCCAATTACCACAGCTGGTCATGCCCATAATTTATTCAACCATGTGCCTCAATTGTGCGTCCTTGCTACAGGTCATATGACTGCATTTGTCAACCCAGATTGAAAGAAAGCCCATACGGTTTGCGACGCACTTTCACCGACTGCCACATTCTGTCATGCATTCTACCCATCTTTAACACGTGCAAGTGAAAAATATTCTTATAGGCTTATACGTTTTTGGAGCCGAACGGCAAAAATATGATAATAGGAGTCATATGGCGAAATGAAAGAAACTCCTGCAGCACGGTGCGCTTCCAGAAATTGCTCGTCAACATAGTGTATTTCTGTCTTCAAGTTAGGTAATGGGTAAATGTAACCTTTTGTCGGATAATATTTTGCTCGTATTGGCTTCGAGTGCGTGACCAAATCCACTTCATGTATCTGTTGACCTCTGATCGGCATAATTCAACGTGCAAATAGCAACATTCGCAGCTATAATTCCTTCCTCAGTATGCACATGTCTTTCTTGGTTACGCTTCATACTTTCCCCCAACGAGCCTACATAAATGTCTTTGAGTCAGCCTGAAGATGTTTGCCTTCTGCAGAGAAATGGCCAACTAGTGTGATAGTGTGGCCAAGATGTAAACGGAGAAACTGATGAAAAGGAGAGTCCATAAGCATCTGAGGACTTACGGAAGGCACAAATTCCCGCATGAACATAATAAAACGCAACGGAAGCATACCTTCTGTTTTCTGTATGCGACAGGAAGATCTCAGGAGATTCGTCTGGAGTGAACCGCATATAACCCGATTTATTTCCTCCACGGAATAGGGCACTGAAATATGCTTAACAGTGACATCGGGGTAATAGAGATTGGCCCTGATGATTTGAATGAACCCGTCGTTGCGCCGCATCAGACGAAGATCAACGGACAAAGTGGAGATGGAATAAGCTTTTGTCACTTTAAAACTTCCTCTAATTAGAAGCATAAACAGCATTTCTTAGGAACTCATATATACTCTACAAATATATATTTCTAGTTAGTCTGCTAGGAACAGAGTCAAATGATGGGGTCGAATACACTTACTTCCCAAATCGTTCGCTTGAACTGTATGAGTAGTTGAAATGCAGGTCATTACCAACTGTAGAGCATTTGAAGAGGGTTTTTGAAACTCCATCGACTGCACAATTGGACGTCCAAAAAGCCTCTTCAGGAAACGCTTCCCAAATGAACGCTTCCAGAGGCCATTTAAAGATTAATTTATTGTAAGTGCGAGCCACAAGGTAGTTTGCAATGGTACTCATTTCTATCGCCATAGTGTGTACTTTGGGACATTTGCCTAAAATACGATACAAGAACGATTGGCATCTACCCGCACTAATACCCTAACTTGTTCTTCTTCTTGCTCTCCCTCGAAAATAATATTTTCCCCATATTGGCCATTAACTCACTTTGTAGGCTATGTCTAATGTCGAAATTTGCAGCATTGTCATGAGCAACCTTGACGCTAACAGTGGTAGAAAGTACGGAGAGAAAGATCAATTGAGACCACATAGCTTTCATGGAACAGAGCGGTTAGCCTGGTGCCCGGGGTACAATTTATACATTGAGGCACTTTTTCCCTCTGAATTCACACATTGGTGGGCCGTCGTAAACATCAGAGCAATTGTACAACGTTGAACTCCAAAGCGGAGGGCAACCAGTAGAAAGGTGAAGTATATGATAGTTAAATCATTGAGTAAAGTTAACCTAATTCGGTGGAATTTTTTATCATTTGGTTTTATGTGAGAGGGGAAGATAGTCGAGTGAGCACCTGCAAAGTAGGACCTTCAGCCGCATAGCGGATCGTGATCGTGAAGCTATTATTTGAGTCTTCCCCAAACACCAATTACTTCTTTTGTAATAGTCGTATCCTAGGGAAATGGGAAGCCTAATAACACAGACCCGAATTAAGTCAATAAGTAAGAGGAACAGGTGTCAGTGGTGGTTCACTGGGAAATACGTGAATGAGAGCGGAAAATGGAATAGCTGTACATGGTGGAGAAGGCACAGAAGTAGGCGACGTCACCCATGAAATCATTAATACTGATAATATAGATATTTTACTCCTTATTAACTTTCATCATTATGAAAATATTAAAGTGGTTGTCATCCGGTACCTGACGTATATCTTCATAACCTCGTTGTGAGCCCCCGTGGAACCGGTGACGGAAGAAGTTGTAGAGCAAACGAGTAACAGAAACCGCGTAGCTCTCATTGAACGGGGAGACAAGCCTAGAAAACTCGAGCAATTTTTTCCTTGGAGCTTGTCCTGTTGACAGTAGGCTACTCACCAGCCAGCCCATTGCCCCCGGATTATTACCGCTAGACACTATAATTATGTTGAGTTCATTTCCAGTCCCTCCACTATCAATTTCTATAACAACAAAATAATTAAGGGGCAGTCACAAATTAGACAGTGTTCCATCACCAAATAGAAGCATTATAAAGAAATAGGTTCCACCTATTAGCCAAAACACAACTCAAAGTAAATTATTGACTATTAAATCATGTGTATGAGGGTAGGAGAATCCAGCTGTTTTACGACTTGGCAACAGGGTGCAGCCGTCAAATTAAGGTGGACTGGAGTTCTTTAACACCGTTTAATGGCAATATTGCAGCGGGAATGTTCTAGATAGTGGAAATCACACTGTAGGCATTGCATGTTTTAAGGTGTAGATTGAATTGCTGGCACCAGGTTCACATCTCTCTCAAAGACAATCCAGCTTCGTCTTCTACCAATTCTGTCTACCGCATTCTTTGCTAATCACAGCAACATTTTAACAACCGGCCTGAGGCAAATCCTTATAAGTAAAGCTGTGTATTATGTACACGTGAGCAGTTGGTGTGAGATGGCGAGCTGAGCTCGAGAGGACAACGCGATTTCACCTCTACGGTAATGCATTATCCACCCAGTCTATCCTCCGTTCCCCAAAAACATAAGTGAATTGTCAGATAAATTTGGAAAAGAGGGACAACAAAACACCTGGGTGCTTTCCTCGTGAGGCGTACTTCTTTTCACATTCCCTGTATTCCTGCAGAGGAACCGATTGTTTTTCTTAGCCGCTATCAACGCTATCTTTAATCTCTCCTTGGTGGTTTATTTGAGCGAATGAATTGATTCGAGCACCCCACCCTTCTGATTTTCCCACACTTTATGAACACAGTCTGTCCACGGTTGTACAAGTAGAGCCCCATGACTCCTTCATGTCGACTGTTTCGGTTCCGACAATCTCTACAACGTGGGAGAATCTCTGTTCCCAATTAACAGACGAACAACGGATTTCCACTTTTCATCGTTTACATAATGCTATCCCAACGTACTGACGCTCTGTCCCAGCATCTAGACCCAATTACACAGGAGGTATCAAAGGGTCTATAAGAAGTAAGGCTTCAGACAAATGTGGGAATAGCGGAAAGCTCAATGGCTAGAGAAATAGTAGTTTTCAGGGAGGAGGAGGAATCAGGGAGGAGGAGGAGGAGGAGGAGGACTCAGGAGGAGGAGGAGGAGGAGGAGGAGGACTCAGGAGGAGGAGGGAGGAGGAGGAGGAGGAGGAGGAGGAGGAGGAGAGGAGGAGGAGAGGAGGAGGAGGAGGAGGAGGAGGAGGAGGAGGAGGAGGAGGAGGAGGAGAGGAGGAGGAGGAGGGGGACAAAGATGGCGCCAACGGAGTTAGAGTAGAGGAAATGACTAGACCTGAAAATTTCTTCTAACTTCACTTCTAATCCTACTCAGAGCGTGTGAGTAACTCTGGATCGTCTTTCTCCTCCTCAGCACCATCAGCCAACTCCTCATCGGCACTAACCACGACAAGTATTTCGACTTTAATTTCTATCCTTCTATTATTGGCATGATATCAGCTGAGTATCAAGTTACAATACAAGAAAATATGAGCCATTCACTCGTCTCAATCGAGACCAGCTTGGTATTTGCCTTCACCTGCACTCCCATCTGTCTCATGTGAGGCCAGTTTGAAATGCTGGGTGACGTGTGGTCACAAGTTAATATCGAGGGCCACGCTTGGATGGCACGCTTTATCCACAGATTTTGACATGACACATGACTCACGCCAAGTCATTGAGAGAATAATGGAAATTAATGTGGAAGTACTTTTCGAGGTTTTTAGCGTTCAGGAGTTGGCTGATTGTGGTGTGGAAGGTCAGAAGATGCAAGGTTACTCACGCGCTGTGAGTAGGGTTAGAAATCAAGTTAGAATAATTTTTCAAGTCCCTTCATCCATTCTACCCACATCCGGAAGACGCCATCTTTGGCGTCCTCCTACTGAGATTGCCACCTCTCAAGCTCCTGAACTTTCCTATTTCCCCACATTTGACTCAGGCGTTGCATCTTATAGACCCTTTGATACTTCCTGTGATTGGGTCCACATGCTGGTGACGGATCGACGGTATGTTGGGAAGCACTATGGGAGCCATGAAAGTAAAAAGCCGGTTTTCGTCTCTTAATTGGAGGCAGCGATCCCCAACAATTGTATGGGATTGTCGTAACCGACGTATTCGACATGGAGGAGTCATGATAGTCTACGCGCACAACCGTGACAGACTGTGTTCACAAGGATCGGGGAAAGCAGAAGAATGAGGCACTCAAAGCCATTCATCCACTCAATCGATTCCAAGTTAGAGCGCTTGAGAGCATCGTTGATGACGGCTGTCTGAGGGGCATAATTGGTGTCCTGAAGGAACACCTGGAAATATGAGGGAAATGCGTTAAATGGGAGAGCATCTAAGTGTACACTGTACATGTGTCCATCACTGTTTTGAGTCGGACAGGAACATAACTTTCGCACATTGACTAGTTGGAAATGGAATGCTAACGTTGTCACTTCATGGAAGAAGGACATGAAGAGAGCTGTTTCAGAAGTGTCAAGCAAACCATTTATAAACGTGGGCTTTGGTTAAAGGGTGTAATATGAGGTGTAGTTCACAGGGAACCGAGTGTCGACATCGAAATGGCAGTTCACTGCATATACCTTTTTTGTATGGAGCTCAGTTTTATGAGGCGTAAAATGAGAGAACGCGGACGAAAGTTCCATGGATGTTGAATCTGTTGCCATCCGCCACCGAATACTGTGGGCGTGTACAGAAATAGGTGGATGACGATCGTGGCTATCCGCGGTCATCAAATCAATGAATGGGTCAGTGTACGAATTCACTTGAACAGAACGAGGAACACAGCAAAGTAGTTGGCAAGAGGGTCCCGAGAGATGCGTCTGCGCTGATGAGAGCTGCAGAGGAGCGCTCGTGCAGCTCAGGATGATAGCATACAGTTCGTACATAGTAAGTAGTACAAATCCTGACTTTCAGATGAGAGCACCAAAATATTTGGGGGCCAATGAAGGAGGAGGCAACTAGACTGGCCAGAAAATTACAGTTGCGCGAGTAGTGAAATTGTGTGTAACGTAACAAAACGAAGTGCAGCAGATAAGTAGATGTAGCACTTTGGCTACCTCGGAACAAATTATTCTTGAAAAGAGAAGTAAACGCGGCGGAGTCTACAATACGTCTTAACGTCAACGACTAATGCCTCTCATATTTCGATCTACCACAGAGCCGCAGGGTAGCAAATACTCGTCGTGTTCGGCATTTTCACTAGCATAATTTTCTAAAAGGAAAAGACCAGTTTCCGAGACTGCGTTCGGCTCCAACACATACTACTGTCATCCGCATTGTTACGTCTTCTTCGTACCACATTGATGAATGTCTTCCGCCCCTACTTTACCCATAGCTTATACTGCGTTAGCAGTCAAAGCAGAAACTGTTACCACGATGTTGACTGAATGAGGTGGTTTCTGATTCGACATGAGCAGGTAACTCCGAAGAAGTGCATTCTTAAGTTTTCCTCCGACGACCCCGCTCGTGGGCTCATTATTAAGTAAACTGCCATCTACAAGAAACCTCCTCAGACATCATTGTCCTGTATAAGATTAAGTTTTCTACAACCCTCTTCGCCACATTCTATTGGATAAAAGCCTCAATGCTCTAACGCTACTGCTTCTCCTAGCTGATTGCGCCCCCGAGCTAACCATCACCTTCATTTCCTTCTGTAGTGCAGTGTCACTTGGCGTCTACCAGAGAAAGCACGAGCCTAAAAAACACTCACAGACTGTCTCGCTCCTATGACTCGCAGCACGGGAGCGGAGAAATCACCGACGTTTGCTCGGTCAGTCCTCACGCGCCCCAGAGTTGAGGTCTGGTCACTGTTATGCAGTGTAATGAGAAGCATGGCATCTGTGCATGTTAATGCAAAGAACACGTAGACGAATGGTGATCACCTCCGAATTGCCATTCTGCTACACTCACAACTAACTGTCAAAGGGCAAGTAAGTGGATTTACTCACCACTGCCCTTCCTCTTTCCAACCATCCTTTCTCTTTCGAAATCCTGATAATTACCATTGTACTACTGTGATATCAGCTCGTCGTCATGTTCATTGACGGATAGGTTAGATACTTTTATCAACATAAGTTGCTTTATGTGTGCGATGAGGCGGTCAATAGGACCTCACGGATCCTTAGACATCCCCATTCCCATTGCCATTCAGACCTGACTCACAGATAAGGTCCAGCTACCAAATGTCCACACACACAAAATCCCATCATCATCATCACCATCATCAACGCGAAGTCGTCTGATCTCGAATGTCTGATTATTTTTATGAGGTAACAACAGTCCTAAACGTTCAATTAAGTATATCCACTCAGCGGCGAGATGTTGTCCCTCTAAAAGCTGCATCTGAGGCTGATATTTAAAAATCTCTCTAACAGATGTACAAAGGTTGATTAACGTAAGCAAGAAGAAAAGCAGTTTCACAGAGGGCGTAACTTCCATGGAACGGGCTACAGTCAATTTTACGAGACTCAATTTGTGTAATGCATCATGTTCTGCCGTCAGTACGTTTTCCAATGTCCACTTAATTGTCTACGGATTCTGACCACTAATCCGCTTGAGGGATCTCGATTCAACGTATGTTAGCCACCGCTTTCTTTTATTTAGGCCCGCGAATATGCACTACACGAACGATAAACAGATTGGTAGGCAGTGAGCAATGTTACATCACTTATGCCCTCCAAACTCTCTCGACCGGTCCCATGGTAATTCACAGTGAAGTGAAGGTTATATGCAAGATACCGGTTGACAAGCATGTTCATATATTGAAAGTGAGGAAGCAATTTAAGAGTAAAAGTCAGTATCATTAGTAGTCAGCTCAAATTCTCAAATATCTGTTTTCGACAGCATTCTCAAAGTATAGAATATGACTTAAGAAATGATTACCTAAGGAGTATTGGAGCGGTAGATGTCAAGCGAAATAAGGCAATCACTTCTGTTGAACAGTCCACGCAGCAAAATCTTATGTTGGCAATCACACAAATGTCCAATGAAATTATTAAGGATTGTTTTAATGTGAAAGTAGGGGAGAGTGTGTTACGTTGAGAACAGAGGAAAGATTCAATGAAGGCTGATTTCATTGACAATCGCTTCACCGTGGTATCCCGCTCTCTACTTCCCTCACTTCTCCATCGTCAGCAGTTCTTCAACTTGCCGCTCTCGTTCACGGGTCTCCCAGTGAAACAGCACTTACGATTACGGTAATTCGAGCCTGTCTTATCAGGCGTCCAATCTCTTCAAGATACAACTATTGCAAAAGAAATAGTTGGTGCTTTAGAACTGTTCAAAGGTGCTACTTTGCAGTTACTCAATTGGCTTTCTACATCTCGGGGGCAAAATATAGCGACAGATAAAACCCGCTGAATTGCGTTTTCGTTGCTTAATCATAGAGCCACTGTACACATCATCTATCTATTCAGTGACCTATATTTTGCAGCTGTGGTACTTGAGAGTGTCCACCAATGTGTGAACTTAGAGGCACAACAGGTTTCAAGGTATAAATTGTATCCGTGCACCAGGCTGACCTCCGTGTTCCAAGAAAGCAATGTGGTCTCTCCTACTCTTTCTCTCCATACTTTCTACCACCACTAGTCTCAAGTTTGGTCAGGGCAATGCCGTAACTATCAACATCAGACATAGCCTACAAAGTGAGTTAATGCCCTATATACCGGGAAGTGCTATTCTTAAAGATGAGCAAGAAGAATAATAAGAATTAAACAGAGTATAAATGCGGCTAGATGTAAATCGTTCTTGTATCTCATTTCAGGCAAATGTCCCAGAGTTCATAATCTGACGGTGGAAATGGGAACCATTGCAAACTACCTTGTGGCTCGCGCTTACAATGGATTAGTCTTCCGTTGGCCTAGGAAAGAGTTCACCTGGGAATCCTTTCCTAAGGAGTCATCTTGGACTTGTAATTGTGCTATCGACGGATTATCAAACAAGCACTTTAATTGCTCTACAGTAGGAAACGACCTACATTTCAACTACTCATATAGGCCAAGTGGTCTGCATAGGTATTATTCGTGAAATGATTGCCTTATATGAAATCTATGAGTTCTTATAACATGCCATCAATCTACTTCATTAACATAGAAAAATTGTGAAATGACAAAAGCCTATTCTATCTTTACTCTGTCTGTGAAAATTTTCCTGTAGAGTTGGTGAAGTCGCCACTATAACCTGACTCTTTTCCATGCAGACTGGACATTACACTAGATAGAATTTTAGAGTCTATATGAGTTCTTAAGGCATGCGATCTATCTGTTTTTTTTACTTAGAATAGGTTATATATTGCCCAAGGCTGTTTCTGTCTCCACTCTGCCTGTTAACCTTCGTCTAATGCGGCGCAACAATGGGTTCATTCAAATCAAGAGCGCTTCCTTCGGTAGTCCCAGTGTCACAGTCATGCATGTTTCACTGCCTTTTGCAGTGGATGAAATTAACTGGGTAATATGCAGTGCACTTCAGACGACTCTCCTAAGGACATCCTGTCGTATACAACAAATAGGTATGCTCTCAATGTTCTCCTATGTGTTGAAAGAGTGAGTTTGCGCCTCCCGCAATGCCTAGATGCCTTCGAACCCCCGTTTTCATCTCTTCCCGTGTTCTCCTCTGGGCCAAACTATCGGACTACTTAGCCATTTTGCTGCGGAGATAGAAGGTTGCCAAGTTAATGGAGACGGACCATTGTAGAATCTTCGGGGCAAAATAAGAACCGTTACCAAGAAAGACATATACAAATTAATGAATGTAAGATAGCTGCGATTATTCCTATTGGTGCTTTGTATGCATTTCCCGCGATGTCTGCCGATCAGAAATAAACAGATTTGCCAGGTGGATGTGGTCACGCACTCGATATCAGTACGAGGAAGATTTTGTCCTACAAATGTGATGTCGCAGAATGGTAGAAGCACTGGGTCATGTTGCCTAAAGAGGTGATATTTACCCACTTCCTCAACTGAGGACAGCAATAAAAAATGTTGATGATTAATTCATGGGAGGAGTTCTGCGTTACAGGGGCTGTCTACCACTTTGGGATGACAAATGTAATCATAGGACTTGATTTGAAGGTGCAAAATTGAGCCAAATATGGCTAATTAAGTTATGGGCATGACTGTACGCCAGCTATGGTAATTGACTCATGACTGGTGATTGAAGTTGTTTGTTGGAAATGCAATTTGAGGTGATTCTGCTGGATAAAATGGGAAACGTCGGTATGTGCCTGAGGAGATCTATAACGCACCATCATTCCTCCCATCTTATCGAATGTTCACTCCCCCGCCTCACCCAGGCTACCTAAACATGTCGTATATTTGAGAAGACAATTCCCACTTAGTGATTGCCTTTTCTGTTTCAGAGGATCCAGACGAGTTCCACAAAGAAATGGATAAACTGGTTAGTTAAGTACTCGCAAATATGAAAACAAATTTCCTCCCTTATCTCCTCTTATCCAACTACGATCCCCCCCGTCACGATGCACACACAGGGTAGTATAGGTTTGTTGCGAATGAGTTGTGGTGATGAGAGCTACGTAATTTGACTGCTCACCAATACAAGTCCAAACTGTGTGCCAAAATAAAAAGACCTATCCTAGTAAAGAGATAAATGTTACGAAGCTCATCTATTGCGCGGTTATTCACAACCCCTTGTTATTGCTTGCTCCCCCTTCTCCCTAATGCCTTTGTCACACTTTCCTTCAGCGACGCCAAAGTTAGTGATGACGGAGCAGTGTTCGTTGGAGTGTGTATCAGTGCCCTCTACAAGTGCTAGACAACAAAATTTGCAAGTCAACGGCTATTTCGTATTGCCTGTACCATTAAACATCGGTAGATACCTGTTTACGCTCTTTTAATGGGACGCTAGATGTGGGAAGCTGAGGGCTGACTGTCGGTGCTAGAGCACTGCTGAACGCCCACGACTAATCACAGTTCTTACTTAACCGTGTTGTGGTAGTATTCTTATCAAAAGACCAACATGTCAGGTTAATATCACTCCGAACAAGCTAATGTTGAAGCCACAAATCAAGGACTCCTCACACATTACATTTGCTGGTACGTATCTTGTGTTCCGAAAAAAAATGATGTATTCTGAGAAAGGTTAAATTAGTCTCTTTTGTTCTAAGCGAACTCAATTCAGCACAAGGAAGTGTGATAATAATCCAACGGTATACTTGCATATGATAAGCTCCTAACACGCACTAAATGAGCGCTGTTAATGACAGGAAAGATAACATTCTTTTCATGAAAGAAAACACAAGGGCGGGAACGAAGGATATAGGCACACAAAGTGGGTGGGGTTTGTAAACTCGCCTTTCCCAATCACCGCTCCCTTGGTACGAGGTTAGGCCATGATTCTCATTCGACAGAGTGACCTCGTAAGCAAATTCACTCTGTAGAGGGGCACGACTCTTTCCAACTACCGCACCAAGTAAGGACGTTTAGCGATATTGCGCAAACGTAGACAATGCCTAATCACTCGACCCAACACATGCAAATCAGTTACTGATGTTCTCGTTTGCAACGAGGAGGAAGGGGCATTTGACTGCTCCCCTCCGCCGTGATTACGCATCCACATGGTCCATTGTCACGTCTTTCACGGTGGCTGTCGCATTTCGTGACTTCTATGCAGAAAAGATGATGCGAAAGAGGTTTCTACATCTGAAGCAGTGTGAGGAAGAGTAGCGTACCTCTTAGAACTATTCCGTATGGCCATTGTGTTCTCCAGGCCTCGTGGTTGTCATTATCTACTGTAACTTGGCTCACGTTCAACACTCTCCTGTGCTTTCAGGCCGCCGATGGACAAATTACACAAATGACTTGACAAGTGAAAGTATAGAGAACCATAAAATCTGAATAGACGAGAGTTCGAGGCGAATTCACTAATAAGAGTAGTTTGGTACTGCCCACCATGACTTTCGAAAATTATCCACAATGCTTATGCGGTAAGTTAGGAAGAAGACATAACGCCCTTCCTTCAACAGACCCCTTTATTTGGTTGATGAAAAATCGACGGAGACGAAGCTCATCTGTTCTTGCATATGAATAACATTCATGACATTTCATCCCACGGAGTAAAGAAGGATTTAATCTATATTACACTTGTCGGAAACTGCGGAGCATGAAACGGGGATGCGAACTGCAGTAGGCCTTCAAGTAATCTGTACATAAATTACAGGCGGTTTCTCCGATCCAGAACCCCTTCGTGCATGTGGCGAAATTGGTGAAGTAGACTTTAATGGGAAGATTAAGGCTTAGTCTTCAGACGATGGCAGGTTTGTGGCTGAAATGCTGCTAGCAGGCGAAGATGAAGACGATAAGGTGGTTACGAAAAGGCTTTATCTGTTAGCCCTCAAATTCTCCACGCTACGTGACACTCACCATATACATCCATCTTCAGCACCTCTGTCCCTCCATCCGCCTGCTTCAAAGGCGCCTGTTCGTACATGCCATTAAGACCACGCTGCGGAATGTTGAACGTGGCTAACTGCATCTACCTCTTGCAATGCTAAAAGAATTAGACGAATAAACACTACTTTTTGTAAGCCTTCGCCACGAGTGAAAGCAAACAACCTGCAAGGCCGATTAGGCGTCCATCGGCATATAATCGCTTGGAACATAGTGTTACAAGGTGAGACAACCTTCTTCATCCGGATTGCATTCATTAACTGGGCGCTCTCATGCTGCATCCTCCAAAACTCCATATTATTTAATCTATTATCTTATCTATTAGCCAGTTTTTGCATTGCCTTACAGATTTCGCCTGGATGCTCTGGAACAAAAAGGGAATTAATAGGTCAAAAATACCTTTTTTAACATATCATATGTTAAGGTTTCCTGTGTGCTGTGGTGGCGAGAACGTCCGACTGACCCAAGTTCGAATGGCCGCAATGATGTAAGATGGCATGGGATGATATGGGAGCGAAATATGATATACGATGGGCTTCCGTAGGCGCCGGCCAGCTTACCCTATTTTGGGTAGTAGAATCACCTCAAATAGTAACACCTACAAAGAACTTCAATCAAGAGACGTGAGTTAAATACCCCGGCCAGTGTTCGATCATGACCCTAAATTACTCTGCCATCTTTAGCTTTATTGGTCAACCTCGTTTTGTCGACCCAAAATAAGAGACAGGCACCTACAGAGGGCAACCGTTCCAAGCCCTCACCATTTCAACGACTGCTGACATTACATCACTCATTCTACTCTTCCTAAACCGGGGCAAATGAAAAATCCTCAACTAGGCTCACATTTGTGGTGCTGGACGCTGAACATTTGACCATTGGAGTCATATGTCGAAACAAAAGGGACTTCCACAACAAAATGCACTCCCGAAGAACTGATCGTCAACACGGTGTATTGCTGTCTTCAGGTTCAAAGATGCGAAGATGTTAACTCTTTAAGCAAGATGGTACACTACTTCTACTGTCCTCGCCACATTCTGGGGCATCATATTAGTCGGATACTATCTCGTTCGTACTGGCTTAGAGTGCTCACCACCTCCACTAGATGGATCTGCTAACTTCTGACCGGCGGACTGTGAGAGAGCAAGGATTACAACATGCAAATAGGAGTATTCGTAGCTATGGCACATTCCTCAGAAAGCAGATGTCTTTCGCGGTTAAGGCTATTAGTTCCCCTCAATAAGCCTAAATAGAGGCGTGTCCGTCCGCCTGGAATCATTCACTCTCTGCAGAGAAATGATCAGTGCGATAATTTGGCCAAGAGATAAGCAGAGGAAGTGGTGAAGGGAGGGGCCCGTAGGCAGCTAAGCCTTGTAGGTGACACAAAGTCATTTATTCAAAATGTGGAAACACCACTGCAACAAACCTTCTATTTGTTATGTGCAATAGGATGGTTGAAGGAGAACGGTCTGAAGTGCTCCACTTACAACCCGGTTAACTTCCTTCACCTTATAGGGCAGCAAAAGTACTTATCTATGACATTGGATGAGTGACAGATGCTCTCCTGATTCGAATGAACGCATCGTTGCCTCCCATCAGGCAAGATTAACAGACAAAGTGGGGCTTGAAACAGATTTTGATACTTCAGAGATGTCTCGAATAAAAAAACAGATTGACGACATGCCTTTGGAAATCATGTGACTCCTACATAATATATATCTGTAATTAGTCTGCCAAGAACAAAGCCAACTTAGTGTTACGAATTCACCAACAATACCCAAATCGTACTTTTGTGCCACGCACATACTTGAAATTTAGATCATCCCCTACTGTAGAGCAATGAAGGCGCCCGTTGCAGAATCCATGAAGTACGCAATTGAAAGTCCAAAATGTCTCCTTAGAAAATGATTCTCAGGTGAACTCTTTTCCAGGTCAATTGAAGACTAATTCATTGCAAGTGTGAACCACAAGGTAGTTTGAAAGGGTTCTTGTTTTTACCGTCAGATTATGAACTCTGGGACATTTGCCTGGAATGACATACAAGAGCGATTTACATCTAGCCGCATTTATACTCTATTTAATTCTTATTATTCTTCTTGCTCATCTTTAAGAATGGCACTTCCCGGTATATAGGGCATTAACTCACTTTGTAGGCTATGTCTAATGTTGATAGTTACGGCATTGCCTTGACCAAACTAGAGACTAGTGGTGGTAGAAAGTACGGAGAGAAAGAGCAGGAGAGACCACATTGCTTTCTTGGAACACGGAGGTCAGCCTGGTGCACGGATGCAATTTATACCTTGAAACCTGTTGTGCCTCTAAATTCACACATTAGTGCCAGTCACCAATTCCACAGCAATTGTGCAATGTTGAACTGTAAAGTGCAGGGCAGTTAGTAAAAATTTGAAGTGTGTTGTGGTTAGATGATTAAGCAACGATGATGCAATTTAGTTCACTTTATGTATCATTTGGTTTTATCTGGACGGGGTAAACTGAGTGATGACCTGCAAAATGGCACCTTCAACCGAATAGCAAATGGTAACCACGAATCTAGTATGTGAGCCTATTTAAAAAAATAAACTATTTCTTGGAGAATAGTTGTATGGGCATCGTGCTATTCAACATAATATTCTACCATGATTTCTCACATCGTCTTATTCTTTCACAGTACCATCAGTCAACTTCTGACCGCTAATAGGTACGAAAAGCGTTTCTACATTAATTTCTATCATTATCTCAATGAAATGATATCATTTGGGTTTTAAGTTAAGATCTATAGATAAGGCGTGCTATTCACGCGTAGCCCTCGATACTAACTTGTGACCTCACATCACCCGCACTTCCAAAACTGGCCTCACATGAGCCAGAGATTTGGTAATTCGGGTCTGTTTCAACATGGTTGGCCTCCTTTTACTTAGTCACATCCCCACTGCCTCATGTCAGACCAGTTGTTGATGCAGGTGACATGGAGAAGCACGTATTTACCATCGCCTTATCAAAACAATTGCTGTGACCAGCGCATGACATGCAAGAGGACCCAGATTACATGGTCCGATGTATTTTCTGAGTTTACCAATGCTCGTGTACTTTCCTCTACCAATCGGCTGCCCATTGTGAGCTCGAGTGAGCTATTGGACGAGTGATGAGACCGCTAATACCGCTTCACTGGTGTTTACCCATTCTTCCTCCTCTCACATCCAGCATTTGAGCAGGCATCTCCTGACTGACATGGTGTTTTACATGCCAAGGGATGTGCAATCGATTTTCGGGATACCTCCTGGGGATTCATTTTCCACGTGTCTCCCCTTGCGACTGATTGAAAGTTAATTCATATGCGTGCAGTCTGAATGAAGGAGGTTGTCTCACCTTGTTATATATACAATATGTTCCAAGCGATTGTGTCGCGAATGGACGCCTAATCGTCCCTGCGGGTATTTTGCTTTCACTGTAGAGACTTCCGACTAGGAGAAGCGTTTATTTGTCCAATTGTTGCAGCATTGCAGGAGGTAGACGCAGTTATTCACCTTCCAAAATTCCCAGTGTGTCCATAGTGGCAAGTCTGAAATAGGCACCTTTGACGAAGGTGACTGAGTGACGTAGGTGCTGAAGTGCGTGTCTAGCGTGTGTCACGCAGTGGAACGAATTTGGAGAGCCAACGAATATAGAATTTGTTAACTTCTTATGATGTGTTCTCCCTACTTATTTGAGGGCGGAAAGAAGATAATTTGAGAGACGCGACCTGGACAAATTCTGACATTCACCACTCCTCACAAATCTGCTATTACCGTAAGCGGATATAAATTGCCAAAATGCTCAATGAGGGTAGAATTCGATGTTACCTGAGAACTGCACTGTTCAACGTAAACCATAAGAAACGTGCGGCATTCATTCCGTATAAATGTAACTCGTTCCAATATTTTTCTTTCAGCTCTCAATGAGATTCAAAGATCTATTTGATTATGACACAGATAAGTGATAAGGAACATTTTTGCACAGCGTTTGGCACTAGAGCTCTGTCGCATGGTGAAATATTTTTTTTCAGTTGCACGTGAGTAGTTAAAAGTGAGGCTTTAGGAGATTGCTCAATAGGATTGTGCTTACTGCTTGGATGGGCAGATGCAAAACACTTGACCTGCGCCACGCAGATCTCCGCTTATCCATATATTCGCTGAGTAAATTGCGGATGAGCATCACTGTAGATTTCATGTTTTGCTTTTATAAAATGTGGAGTCTCCCTCAGGCAGCACATTTTCTAATTTCCTGCTCAGAGTGTCTCCACAATCAGCCAACTCTGCGCTTTGTGTGCTAGTAGTGCCAAAACGTTGGTCACCTGCGTCAGTCCGTGTGGTAGTGGCGAGTGGCGAGGATAGGGGCCACGTTCGGATTGCTGACAACTCACTAATGACTTCAATGTTCGTGAAATAGCAGTGTTGTAGCTGGCAATTGCACATAGTGGCAGTTTTGGTATGAGAGTGAGTGTTTATAGCGGCATTAATGCAGATCTCAGACAGAATGCTCTCACGGCCCTGGAGAATTTGTGACGCCAGAACTCAATTTGTTCTAATGTATAAACAAAATCTTTCTATTCGTGGCCGCACCTTTCATAGAAATTATGTTATTTCGCTTCATCCTTCCTCTACCTCTTTTTCATCGTCACTACGGCGGGATTAATCCTCAAAATCACCAGATACCGCTGAAATGCATCAAAGCAGTATTGCAAGGAAAGCACGAAAAAAAGTAATAATATCGTGCATGATGACAAAATCATCAAAACAACCATAATGAATGACTTATAATTGCCTTGCCCGTTAAATAAATTAACTGCTAATGTGGAAGTTAAATAATTCCTCTTCAAATTTACAACCTGCACGCAAGGTAAAGATTGCAGCAATTCGTGGTTGCATAAGAAACTTGTAATGTTGAAAGCAATGCAAGGAGTAGGAGCACTTGAAGTACACCACTTCCCTCTCTCATAGAGATAAACACCTTCAGCTAAGTGAACTCAGAGAGCTAATCATAGTCCCAGAAAAAATACAAGGGATGTAGCCCTACCAAATTGGAAATAAAACAAAAGTTCATGTGGGACACAATGTTTGTAATCTACAAATCAAATGACCAATGATATCTGAGACTGAAGTGCGAAAGAATAGTTAATTGTAAGTAATTATAATGATGTATTTCACAGATGTACATATAATCAACATCACACAGCCGGTCCTTAGGTCCCAACTTTTCCATCTCTACAGCTCTTCTCTCTTGCTGCTCTCATCACGCTCCCAGTAAACACCACTACCCTTTCCCTCTTACCCATGAGTTATCGAGTCTTCTATTAGGTCCCCTTTCCAGACAAACATCCAAATACATCGTGATTTGAAATCTCCCCAAAATTCATCATGTTCCGCACTGCCTAATGCTTAGAGACACTTGCTTTAACTGCCATAAAATTGCGAAAAACAGCATAAATCTCACATGTGCAACCAATTCGCCCCCTGACTTTCTTTCCCCTTCCCAAACTACCAAAGATGAATAAACCCGCTGAATTTATTATCTTCTTTGTCATTACGCTATACACTTCCCTTCTCTACTAACATACTCTACTTTGCAGCCTCCCACTTGCCACACACTGTGAACGAAGTCCACCAATGTGTGAATTAAGCAAACAGTTTCAGAAATGATCCGTGCCCCAAACTACGCCCTCTGTTCTCGAAACAATTTGTCTCTCCTGCTGCTTCTCTCCACTATCTCATTTGTCACCCAAAGCTCACTATCATCTCAGACAACACACATGATTATTAAAATACATAATGCAATCCCAAATATATCAGAATTGTGCAATGAACTGAAAATCCTCCTGCCACTCTCATTTCCAAGTCTACAAAGACTATTCGACTCAAACCAGTCTAAGTACCATTGCAACTACCTTCTACACATCTCTTCTTTTTTTTTTTTG
>QEYB01001438.1:0-10395 GCA_017562135.1 Dipylidium caninum | reverse complement strand
TGGCTAGCTTTGTAGCCCCTCCCTCCAAAGTGAGGACTGTGATTGCCTGACAAATCGACTAGACTAGCACAGCCGAAGAAAACTTCAACCAAGGTCCACGGAATGGACGAGGACGGAAGCTTCTGTGATTTAGAGCGACATTCCTCTTCCTGACTTACCACTTCATTGGGACTTGGCTCAGAAGTCCAAATCACCTGTGCCAAACCTCCAAACACCTACGCTCATGTTACACACTGTGAATTGCTCAGTAACAGACGGTTGCACGTGTAGAAAAAACTTCTTACCAGGGCTGCTAACTATCCCACTTTGAGTAGCATCCTTCCGCCTACGATCAACAAAGTTAAGCTTCCTGTGCATTCTCGTCAGTTGATCAAATGCCTTCGCCGCACTTTCCTCCGTGCATTCGTCCTCTCAGCTTTCCTTCGCCTGCCTGTGCCATTGAATGCACCGCATTTCACCTCTACCTGGCACTCACGACGCCGAGACTGGCGCGAAACTGGCTGCAGCTTAGCTTGAGCTGCTCTGTCGGACGAGCAACTGACCGGCGATATGGGTAGGCATGTCGACGTGATTGCCTCGTCACTTGAAATGGAGTAAGGATCAGAAAGAAGCAATTAATAACGTTTTTCAGATGAAAAGCTCTCAAAATGAGGGATAAAGCTCCCGCCAGACTAAACGGCAGTCCGATAAAACATAATTCGTAGAATAAATGGGGACTTCGAAAACAAGAGATCTGAGGACGTTTTAATCTCTAACTCGCAGTTGAAGCTCCACTTTCATCAGCACATTTGTCAGTAAGGTAATTTGTCCAACAACACGAAATCCACTTAGCACCTCTGATTCACCACAGAATTTCCAACTATCTCGTCTCTTCCACCTATTTTCAATTGCTTCCTCCGAAGCACGGCTAGGAACCTGACTCTGCCTAATGTACAATTGAAAAACCTAATATAGTTACTTTGACAACTGTGCCGGAGCTTACTCTCCTGCCAAATTCATTTCTCGTTTTATATTTATTTAATTTAAATTTTATGCCCATCCTAACTAACTCAATGTCAATCAGCGGAGCGTGCTGAGATGCACGTGGCCATATTCCACGCCATTATTAGCAACTGGACCACTGGTAAACGCGAACCACCTCCTGCCCTCCACTGGTCTTCACTTCTTCCTCCCGGAACGCAGGACATCATTCTTCACGTGACACCTCCCTCTCCCTCTCCCTCTCCTCTCTCCACCTTATGATGAAAGCGCCTTCATTTCAGTAACCCTTTCACTTAACTCTCCCTAGCTTTATTTTCTCCACGAATCCCAAAACCACTTCCTTCGAAGTCCGGTTACTTTAAATGTGGATCGACAGTCTCTCACGATGCCACGACCGACTAAATCACTATGCCGGGAACTTCTTATTGTTCGCTATTAATTTGCTATTGGCATAGCGTACTCCCTTGGCTATTAAAGGCTCCACTTAAATTCGGTTTCTCAAGGCATCCTCCATTATTTCTGCAATATGGTAAGGAGTGTTCTTTAACTTAGGCGACCCAGGGTTTTGTACGATAAATTTTGATCACTCGGTTGTGGCTATCTTAATAGCCACAAAGGGAAAATAAAGGCGTCTCCACAAAGTCTGACAGGAAAATTCCGATGGTGAATTCGTAGGACATGGATGATGTCCTACGTTTGCCTACAAAACTTGCCCAAGCGACTTAGAGGAGCGTATGCAAGACTGTCCAGGTTATGCGAGCGGTGCAGATGCGTGTTTTAGAAACATATCAGGCTCAGTGGCCCCTTCACCCTCCTTGACGATCAAAGGCGATCTGTTCTCTCTACCGTCCCTGATTTCGATACTGATAGAGTGGTGAAGACGAGCACCACGCCCATCTACGTCCCCACCGCAGCACTCGCCTCGTCCACTGTGATGGCAGCTCACCGGTCAGGGAAGTCGTTTCGTCGGAGGCCGCCTTCGCAATATTATATTTGCGATTCGTGGCCTATGCAGGGTGTTTATGGTGAAAAGCACCTACTTTTCGGGATTTTATGTGATGGGTTCCTAGATGCCACGTGAACTAAAGACTTGATGGTACTTTGGTAGCCGTAGTTCCAAGACGATGAGATGAGCTTGTGTCATTGAGAGGCCTGCCTGTTTGAGGCAGCGTGAAAGAGATGTTCACCCCGAGCGAGTGGCCGAATCGTAGGAGAGCCGGAGGAGCAGCGATGCCAGATGATAGTGCATTAATATGTAGCAGTGTTGTGTCGTAAGCAAACGATTTTGACCAAATATTGTCCGTTGCATGCCCATTCATTTAACCTTTGGAGGCAGAACCGCAATCTCGAAGACTCAGGCAATGACGCATTAGAGCTCCCCGTTTGGGAAACAAAACATCGTGCTGTGAATGTGGTGGACTCACGTGTTTGTCAATGAGTGGAGCAAACGGAAAGGACGGAGTGAAAAGATTATCCTCGAGTTTGAAGAGAAGGTGAGCAAATCAGTACTGTCAATCAGAGAATGGAGACATGAAGGGGAGCTCAGGGTGAAGAATTGCTATCGTCTATCGGCCACGTTTTATGTGTTTGAGGATGAGAGAAGTCAGGAAGGCGACGATGACAGACTGATTATCTGAGTCCTCCTATGTTTCCGTCGTGGAGCTTCCCAACCCTAAACTGGACAAATGACAGCACACAAGCTGACCTTCTCTTGCCTCCCTTGTCTTGCCTCTCCCTTCATGCTTTACCTTGACCCGCACACAATTGAAATAATTCATGAGGAGAAAGTGCCAGTGTGGTGAGAAGTGAGGGAGAAAGGAGGTAGAGCTTTCTGTTTGGTGGGAATCGGGATTCTCGAGGGAAGTCACGTGACTCATGGGGCGCTGATACCGCTCAGACGATCCACAAAAGTTTGCATTTACTCTGTTCCTTTTTTCCACCCAAAATGCTCTCCACTCGCTATTTCGAAGGTATTTATGGAATCAGGAAGAATAATGTACACAAACAATGTCATGCATCGGGACGTTAACTATACTGATGGGAAGTAGTCAATCAATTAATTGTTCAACTGCACTTTATCAAAATTATCTCCGTTTCTCGTCTTGCAACTAGGTAAGCAACAATTTTATCCAGTTCTCCATCTTCTCTTCAGGTGTCAAATTTTCGTCGTGGGTCACTCGCCTCAGCCATTTCAACCAGTCATAATTCTCCTCCTCCTCTTCTGATATTACTTCAGTTCTTTCCTTTAACACTTCCTCAGTGAAGGAATATTCCTCTCCTCCAACTGGTCCAACACTTCCCTCCATGCGTCTTACGCTTAGGCGCACTGCATCCCCAGTTTGTGACGGACCTTTGGAGGTGATGTGATCCGGTCAACTTCTTTTTCCGTGCCAACTGTCCTCCTGGGCAAATCCCCCACTCCGCCTTCTTGCAAAACGCCTTCTTGGCTACCACTGTCGATGGGACGCTGGCTCTGCAAGCGCTTGTGTGCGCTACTAGTGGGGACCCACCAGATCTCATCATTGTGACGTAATCCCCACCCGCTTTAGGGCATTCCGATTCAGTTGGCATTACTCCTCATAATGTTCTCTTCCAATATGTCATGACCATTTTTATATTCCATACACTGTGTGCCGGCGCAATTGCTGCTATTTCCACAGCTCTTCGCATTTGGCATTTGCGTGGCTGTGCGCTCAGTGCTTCTGCCCGCCTGAACGGACCTTTCGGTGGGCCGAAATCTTCACGGGCCAAATGGTCCACAATTTGCAGTCTGGAAAATGCTGAGAGAGGCTTTTGCGGGGGTGTGAGAGGCTTTTGTTTTGTCGACGGTTTTCTACTGTTTGCCCACAGTAGTTTCCTTGGTGGCGACAACGCAAGGTGCAATTTCGGTGATTTTTAACCTCCGATGTGTCAAGCACCTTGGTCCTTAACCGGTCATGGGGATTGAAGAGGTTTTCGGGATCGGCGCTATAAGACTTCCTCCTTCCCAGGAGACGCTTTCACTTCTGCCACAGCGACGTGACAACCTCGCGTCGGACTATGAGATTCAGACTTGCTCCTGGATGAACGTGCATTGCCCATCGTCGGAAGATGAGTTTTAAAGACGCCAATCAATATTTTCCTAGGTCAAACGCTTCAAGTCTTTATGAATATCGATTTCCCACTTGTCATTTCTTCGCCAACTGTCTGAAACACTGCACAAATGAAGTGTTGGGGTAAAATGTCATTTCCGTGGAAGGGTTAGCTTTATCATGTCCTGCATGGATGACCGTTTTGGTTGCGCCATTGCCAGCGTCAAGAGGAGTTTTTGTGATAGTATTTACAGTCGAGTCAAAATATTTGCCCTATTCTCCACTACTTTTCAATCAGCAAAAACTAACTCATTTAAAACTTCGTTGCATGCAATAGAGGACGGCGTGGAAGTTTTCCATCCCACTCAAAAGTGTGCATTTTCTGCTCTTTGTTACCATCACCCGAGGAACATTTAGCAAGGTGGGATGGACATGAATGCCACAAATATGACATGCGAAATAAGTTCAGACAGACTCATTGGAGGCCGCGAATATAGTCTTCCGAAGGTTGGCGCTCTACGCCCTTATGTTATACTTCATGCTTTCGGTGAAACATTGCCGACTCCCACCTTTCCTGCTCCAGCCAAACAGGCAGGCCATCAGCCAGGAGTCACAAGTTGTATTCATACTCCTTGGGACAGTGTTTTACTTTGTGAGTGTTTAATTGCCCTGATTCTCATACTTCCTATTGCCAAAAAATGTTTTTCTCACAAGATCCTCAACCACCTCTGTGCGTGACAGCTAATATGCGTGGGACGGTTGGCGCAGAGTTCGTTGGAAGGGAAGAATAAATAGTTTACTGAGTGGACGTGTAATTCTTGTCGTCGAAACTCATTAGTTCGAGAGTTGTCAAATCATTAGCGGGCAAGTAAGAGACAAGTAAGTCAGTTTGTGTGGTGTAAGGAATTTCTGCAGGCCTTCGACCATTTCTTCCAACACAGTAATTTTGTTCCACAAAGAGAAAGGAAGCAGTGATGATGTGTATGACGGAATCGCAAAAGGTGTGAGAGTAGGTAATAATCGAATTTTTTGTTTTTAATAATCGCTGGAATATATACCTTTTGTAAGAATAGGTTCTCTGTTTAGTTTGGAAAGTTTTTTCTCGAAGAGGAATTTCACACCCTCGACTAGGCGCCTCACGTCATACTGAACCGAAGCAGCCGTCAACTAAAGCCCTGAGGCTCATCGGATTAAGATGGGTTGGCTGGACTGTCATAAGCTCTATTTTCTAAAAGGACTTTTAAGTGGCTTCTGTCATGCAATGAGTATTTGCACAATGATTCCACATATGCTTTACTTTTGCTCCTTTTAAATTGCTTTCTCTTGTGCGGTGTGCGCTTGCGTCGAGTGTGCGCGGCGCTTGTGTTAAGTGTGAGAGGTGGGAGAGGGAGTTGATGCGGGTATGAAATGCACATGAAGTGACAGTTGGCTGTGTTACGTTGTGGATACATTCACCAACGCCGGTGGTGTTCAAGGAAAATGTTTTTAATTAAGGTTCGTCAGTTGGATGCCGACTCATGTAACCTCTCAAGTTGGTCCTAAATCGCCCCATGCCAATCTCGAGGACCCTTTTGCCTGGGTAGAGGTTCTGGCAGGGGACGCAGTGGAGAGCGAAATATGCAACGCGCATTCTCGCGAGAATGTGATCGCCTCACACGCGTAATGGTGGAATGGAGCACGCAGAAGGACACAATCTGGAGATGTTCCTCGTGTCTTGATGAGAATGCGAGCCAAATGTCGCCTGTGAATGAGATAGTTCATCTGATGTTAGAAGAATCCTGCTGAACGCATGACGACTTCTAACCTCATGTTATACAGAGGTAACAAGATGATATTGCGGGGCTCTGTGATCATTGGCCTTCGGCAAAAACACGGCGGGAGCAGGATGGCGCTCCAGGACAACGTCCGTCGGTGTGCGAACCCCTAGACTTCCCTCCTGATGCTTCCACGTTCGAGGTCTTGCTTGCCGTAACGCTGTCTGAACTTCGCCCTGCTACCAAATCCCCTTTCGAATTCGACGACCGTTAGCAAAGCAGCAGAGAGTTGGAGCGATGATGGCCCGCATTTTTGTAAAACCAGTTGATAGTGCATGCCTCTCCCCGTGATGAGGTTGCAACACCCACCAGGGGACGTTGATCACACCTAAGGAGTCACTTTGATGAAGTTGGAGAGTTTATCTGCCGTCACAAAACGCATTTAGCCGAACACACCAATATGCGCGTGTGGCTTCCGTCTATATCAGCGCACAGCCTGTCAACCTTCATGATCTTACTACTGAAAAGTCTATGATTATTCGACTCACCACCACTACCACAGGGCGTTGTCGGTCCTCATCATCATCCTTAGTTTGTGGCAGAGCCTTTATAAGGCTTTTCAACCATCTAAATTTGCCATTTTTGTTTGATAGAGCGTACACTGAGTGTGTATTAGGCATGTGATATTTTTTCAGCTTAACAGGGCATTTTCACTCTTCCAATGGAGTTAATACAGAGGCTCTGTGATCATTGGCCTCGGCCTAACACGGCGGAGCAGGATGGCGCTCCAGGACACGTCCTTTGGTCTCCGAACTCCTTAACTTCTCCTAATGGTGCATCTTAATTCCGCCTTCCTGAAGTGTCAGTAGCAAAGATAAGCACCTTTTGATTACCAAATTTCTCATACTCTCATGTGATTGTTCCCTCAAGGTCATTTCTACTGCAACCCAAATAAACAATCAAGGATAATGCAGTCCTGAGGGACTATGTTTGCAAGTTGCGACATGTCTGCCTCCAATCAAATGATGCCGTTACGATGAGGTTAAACATACTCATCTTCTGGGAACTGGGGTTTTGGTGGTGGGTACAGGCGATTCGCGGCTATTTTTCCCACTATACCAAATCTCACGCGTTAAAAACATTGTGTCCCAGAATCTGTCGAATGTTGTGGCGTGAGGGATTTATTAGGGGCATAGGCCCAAAAATTGGCCGACGAAACTAACCGTCTGTCCACTCATGTTCCATGGGGAAGGAGTAGTCCACAGTCTCACATGATAATGGCAGTGCGAAGACGGGTTCCAGCTTAGCAGAAGTCTAAAAGAAGCTAGTAGGTGTTCACCTCAATTTCGATGACATCTATGCGTAATCCAGCACTAAACCCCCACACACTCACCTCCTCGCTTTCCTCCTCCTCGACGGGCACTTAATCTTCGAGGTATTGTGACATTCCAAGACTCCATCAGCCGGGAAATATGCGCTCTTCCCAAAGGACTCGCACTTCGTCGTTCTCTACCCACGCGACGCATGTCAAAATAAGGAAATCCTGAGTCGTCTACTCCATTCCCCACCTCGACCCCTCCTCTCCTCTGAAAAGCTTTCACTGCCAAGCGAAAACTGACGCTTTTCACTTCCGGAGGTGTTGCTTGCCTTCTGTAACGCCAATGAGACCATCGAGATGACGCCTCAACATTACACATCACGCTGAATCGCTGAGGTAAAGAAACGTCGGTTTTGTAAATAAATGCGGGCAAAAAGCCACCGCTGAGAGATGAGGGACAGAGAGAGGAGTAGAAAAACAGGGTGCGGGCACATTAGAGCCGGCGCCCTGCCAAGTACGTTTACATTAAGGCGTGTTTGTTTCCGTGGCCGTGTTACAGGGTGGCTCCGATCCTCGCAACCCAGGAGCAGGAGTGTTGGAGAGACCCTGGAGGATAGTGAGGGAGCACAGCGTCGTCGAAGCCTCAGTGCATAGAAACTCTCCTCCCAGGCTGGTGCAGTAATCGAGGCAATTGGTTGGGGGAGAATCCTGCGGTAGGGTCGGTACAGCCCAACTCGAATGGATGGAGGAGGTGTGGACGGCAAGGCTGGGCAGTCGGTGATTCAACCTGCGAAGCGTCTCTCCCACCCCCCAACTGCCTCGCCGCCCTTCGTCAGCCTCAAAATGGCGGAACTTGAGCTGTGTTGTACCGCTGAGAGGCGAAAGACCTCCCATCCTACCCGAGGGTTCCAGTACTTTGTGCGCGACTGTGTGCGAGCTTGTGCTTATGCCATGTGCCAGCTCTCTGCCTCTACGTGTGTGTGTGCGGATGTGCGATTGTTGTTTTGATT
The DNA here is from genome assembly GCA_017562135.1 of Dipylidium caninum. Lineage (NCBI taxonomy): Eukaryota > Metazoa > Platyhelminthes > Cestoda > Cyclophyllidea > Dipylidiidae > Dipylidium > Dipylidium caninum. The sequence continues at coordinate 2,261 of QEYB01001438.1, read as the reverse complement.
GCGCGAAAAACAGAAATGCTTGGCAACTTCAAGACAGACACACACAATTGATGAACAGTTGATTGTGTCAACTGCCATGAGAAGGACTATTGCACGTCTGCCTCCTCATCCTCCTCTTTCAGCACCACAAGCCGGACCACTCTGTCTCGCCGCTTTCTCTCCACCGAGACGCAAGAGTCGATCGGTGGACTAATCTGCGAGCCTCTCGCGTCCTCTCACCGACCGTCGGCGGATCGGGGACCCCCCCCGCCGAGGCCGCCAATCTGTCGGCCTCCGGCATGGAAAAATCGCGAGCTCGACCACGGACCACGAAGACACTCACTTCCATGCATGCCTTCAATCTGTCTTGTCCCACTGACAATCTCACCTTCCCGAGTAATGGTGTGCCCCACACACTGGTCTGCAACTTCACTGGGACACACGAGTACTCCTGTGGTCGCGTCCTTTGACACCGATCTTCACGCTGTGGCCACCTCGTCCCCGCCTTTCTGGATCTACCTCAGTCCGGGTGAGGTTGACATGACGCTCAACTTCAGCATAGGCCGACATCGCATGGGCAGTGTCTACTTGAACTGTGGATCAGAGAGGCGAAGCAAGGCGGCGGAGGAGGCACGTTCCACTCCTTTGATCGACCTGAACGTCAGTTCGGTGCATCAGTACACCCGATGGCTGGTGAAACGGGATGGGACGCCACGAGGAAAACGAGCAGCAGCACCAGCGGGCAATGGCATTCACTGAGGTTCTACGGCCCCGAAGTGTTGCCAGAGATCATATTTCGCGTCATCGTAGCAGGCATGATCTGCTGTCTCACCTAGTCATGGTGTGAGCTAGGACGCCATGCGATTTTGAAGTTCTTCAAAAAACCTGTTGGCCTCTCGATCGGCTTCCCTGTGCCAGTTTGCTTAATGCCACTGTGAGTCGGAATTGCACTTTATTGACTGCCATTTTCTCTAACTCGTCAGAACCGATAGGCGCGACAGCGCCGACTTTTCCACTTGGTCGGTGGAAAACTGCTGCGTTTTGGGAAAGATGTCGACTGAGCCAACGGAGGAATCCTGATGATTAGGTTCGCAGACCTTATTGCGCCATCAACCACAGTTAATCAGCCTTCCAGTCGTTGGAGTTGAAAATGTGGCCGTGCCTGGGAAGGTGTTGGCGTTCTCCTAAGCGGCAAAGGTGAGCCTCACGTACACCTCCCTAAGAGTGGGGCCGAGGTTTCTCAACGTCCATTCGTTCTTTAGTTCTTTCTTGAAATTCGTTGGAGCTTGGTTGATTGTTTTGGAGTAAGTTCTGTAGGCAAGGTTACGTAAGTGAGTGTGAAAGGAATCACGCCACCGAAGACGTGGAAAGATATGAGGAAGGGCAGCAGTAGATGTGTGTGCGCGTCTGTGCTCGTGAATGCTCGACTCTTCTAGCGACAGACCTGACTAAACTGTAGCCTGACGGCACATTTGTTCATCTCATTGCGTTGCACCAAACACGACGCACTGACGCTGACCGGGAACAGTGCATGTTGGCGTTGGCGATGGCTGGTGTCCCGATCAAACCGGAGTTCGGATTTGCCTCCTCACCACCGGTGCTGTCCTGGTGGCGTGGATCCCAAACACTGGACTCTGTTGTTAAACGGATGATCTCAACCTCAGCATGACCATGACCTTCGTCAGCTTCTGTCGGCTGCTTGGTGAGTGATTTCATCCACACCATGCCCTTCCACTCCGCCTCACCTTGCATATTGGCGTCGTTAGTCTGTGAAATTTTGATTGGAAGAGTCTTTTTGCTGACACGCCTTTGATCTCGGTCCAGGTTAGCCGTCCTGACGCACATCCCCGTCTTCTGTCCTCTCCCCAGTTTTCACCTACTAACCCACACTACGAGACTAGAAATTCGTCAGATTGCATTTTCTTACACTTTGGAATGAATTTCTCAGCTACAGTCGAGGCCATCAATCTCGGCGATCGTAGGCAAATATGGACAGTCTTGTTTACCACTATTGTTTTCTCTTATATTATTAAATTAACTACTCATTTTAGCGCCCTGGTCGGCACCATTTATTTTTCGTCGGTCTATATATGGCTTCCAAGGGTATTTTTCAGTTGGTCCGTTAAGAATATTTATGTCCAGCAGGCAACGTCTTTCACACTGTCCAATGAGAAAGTCTATCTCACTTGTATGCGAAGTAGATTCCGCAGATTTGACAGCCCAAGCGTGTTTATAATAGAACCGACGCAAAGCACAGGCTGTCGTTGCGATCTCTCTCTTTT
>QEYB01001437.1:0-185914 GCA_017562135.1 Dipylidium caninum | reverse complement strand
GGAGAGATCCTGGTAAGGCATGCTTGATGAATGTGTCCTACAATGTCCTAGAGGAAGATAATGCAACAACCATGCCCGAGGTGCATAAAATTCTCTTTTTTTCCGCGAATTTACTAGCGGATCGTATGCACTGCGTGAATGTGCGAGATTTTCACTAAAATTAAATGGTGGCACACGCTGAAGTTTGACCAATGAGGCCCTGAATGACTTACTCTGGTGTCTTCTCTCTTGGGATATTGCAATTATCAAATCTGCTTGTGGAGATCTGGTGTTGCTTAAATGGAAATGTCCATTGTGTGTGAAATGCATTCTCAATTCATGAAGATCGACTGACTGTGTCCGTCTAAGTTCTACGAGGAAGTGGAAGGCAACAACATGCGATGTGCCATCAAATTTCTCTCATTTCCGCGATTATAGGGGATAGCCGACATCCGCGGTGAATAGTGCAGAATACTACAATTAACAATGCGTGGCAACTGCGAAGTTGAAAATGAGCGCAGTTGATGACTTCTCTGTGTCTTCTCTCTTGGCATATGCAATTAAAACATTGTTGTGGAGCCATTCTGGCGTCGTTTTGCCTTCTGGAAAATCTTCTCTGTGTGACACTGTTCTCAATTCACAATAGAAATGCTACTGAGACATGTGTCGTCTAAGTCTCCTAAGAGGAAGGATGCTCAATCGAGGTCAAATTCTCTCTCTCATTCGCGTTTAGAGGGCACAGCGAACTCGCGTGAATGTTGGAGATTTTCACTCAATTACAATGCGTGGCACACGCGAAGTTGAACAATGACGCGCTGACTGATTTCTCGGTGTTTTCTCTTTGCGACACATTTGAATATCACAACATTGCTTGGTGGAGGCCATTCTGGTCGTTGCCTCAATGGAAATTCTCTCTGTGTGCATGCATTCCTAAATTCACATGAAGTGCTGACTGACATGTGTCGTCTCAAGTATCCTCCTAACGAGGAGAAAGTGGAACAAAAAAGCCCGAGGTGCGATCAATTCTCTCTCATTTCTTCGGCCGAATTTATAGGCGGGCATCAGCCCGAATCGGAGTGATGTGGAGATTTTCACCGTAACAATTAGAAAATGCGTGGCACACGAGAAGTTGAACAATGACGGCTGACTGACTTTCTCGGTGTCTTCTGTCTGCGACAATGATTGCAGTACAGAGCAATCAGAAACATTTGATGCTGGATGGAGTCCATTCTGAGTGTTTGCTTCAATGAGAACAATCTTCATTCTGTGTGAATCTAGACCATTGTGCTAATTCACCCCTAAGAGCATGTGACCTGAACTGTGTCCGTCTCAAGTCTCTAAGGGAAGGAATGCACAAATGCGAGGTGCAGTCAAATTCTCTCCTCATTTCGCGAATTTAGGGGATCAGCGAACTTCGCGGTGAAGTGTGCGAGATTTCACCTCACAATTAAAATGCGTGGCACACGGAAGGTTGAACATGAAGCGCTGAATGACTTCTCTCGGTGTTTCTCTTGGCATTGCATATCACATATTGCTTGGTGACATATCTGGTCGTTTTGTTCAATGGAACATCTTTCTGTGTGAATGCATTACTCAATTCAACTGGATAGCATGCTGAGCTGACATGTGTCGTCTCAAGTTCCTAGCGAGGAAGGGAACAAACATGGCCCTGAGGTGCATAAATTCTCTCTATTCCGAGAATTTGCGGGCATCAGCCGAATCGCGGTGCAATGGTGCGAGATTTACGTCACATTACAATGCGGATAGTAACAAACGCGAAGTTGAACAGAATTGACGCGCTGAATGACTTTCTCGGTGTATTCTCTCTTGCGCATATTGCAATATCACAATTGCTTGGTGGAGGCCATCTGCGGTCCGTATTGCTTCAATGAAACAATCTCCATCTCTGTGTGACATCTGCATCTCAATTCACACTGAAGCATGCTGAGCTTGTGTCGTCTAAGTCTCCTACGCGAGGAAGGAAATGCAACAAAAATGCCGAGGTGCATCAAATTCTTCTCATTCGCGAATAAGGGCGGCATCAGCGAACTCCGCGGTGAATGTGCCGAGATTTCACCTTCACAATTACATGCGGTGGCACACGCGAAGTTGAACAATGCGCGCTGATGAGTTCTCTCGGTGTCTTACTTTTGGCATATTGCAATAATAAACATCTGCTTGGTGGAGATTATGCGTGTTTGCTTCAATGGAACAACTATTCTGGTGGTGAACTGCCATTCTATTCAACGACTGAAGTCATGCTGACTGACATGTGTCTCTCAAGGTTCCTAGAGGAGGAAATGCAACAAACATGCCCGAGGTGCATCCAATTCTTCTCATTAGGCCGAATTTAGGCGGGATAGCGAATCGGCGGTGAATGGGAGATTTCCACCTCAAATTTAACAATGGTGGCGAGAGATAACACGCCGAAGTTGAACAATGAGCGCTTGACTGACTTCTTCTCGGTGTCTTCTCTCTTGCGCTATTGCAATATCACAAACATCTTGCTTGGTGGAGCCATTCTGCGTCGTTTGGGCCTTCAATGGAACAATCTTCCCATCTACTGTGTGAAACTGCCTTTCTCAATTCACACTGAAGCATGCTGACTGACGCTGTTTGTCCGTCTCAAAGTTCCTACGGGAAGGAATGCAAACAATACATGCCGAGGTGCATCAAATTCTCTTTCTCATGTTCCGCCGGGGAATTTAGGCGGGCATCAGCGTCGAATCGCGCGTGAATGTGCGAGATTTCACCTCACAAATTAACAATGCGTGTTCCCACACGCGAAGTTGAACAATGACGCCTGACTTGACTTCTCTCGGCGTGTCCCCTTCTCCTCTTGCGCAATATTGCAATATCACAACATCTGCTTGGTGGAAGCCCATTCTGCGTCGTTTGCCCCCTTCAATGGAACATCTACCATCTCTGTGTGACACTGCCATTCTCAATTCAAACTGAAGCATGCTGACTGACTGTGTCCGTCTCAAAGTCTCCTACGAGGAAGGAAATGCAACAAACATGCCCGAGGTGCATCAAATTCTCTCTCATTTTCGCGCCGAATTTAGGGCGGCATCAGCCGAACTGCGCGGTGAATGTGCGAAGATTTCACCTCACAATTAACAATGAGTGGCACACGCGCAGTTGAACAAATGACGCGCTACTGACTTCTCTCGGTGTCTTCTCTTCTTGCGCAGTTATTGGCAATATCAAAATCTGCCTTGGTGAGCCCATTCTGCGTGTTTGCCTTCAAATGGAACATCTCCATGCTCCTGTGTGACACTGCCATTCTCAATTCAACATGAGCATGCTGACTGACCTGTGTCCGTCTCAAGTCTCCTACGAGGAAGGAAATGCAACAAACATGCCCGAGGTGGCATCAAATCCTCTCTCATTTCCGCCCGAAATTTAGCGGGCATGCAGCCGAACTCGCGGTGAATGTGCGAGATTTCACCTCATCAATTAACAATGCGTGGCACACGCGGAAGTTGAACAATGACGCGCTGACTGACTTCTCTCGGTGTTTCTCTCTTGCGCCTATCTGCAATTCAGCAACATCTGCTTGGTGGAGCCCATTCTGCGGTCGTTTGCCTTCAATGGAACAATCTCGCATCTTCTGTGGTGACCACTGCCATTTCTCATTCACACTGAAGCATGCTGACTGACCTGTGTCCGTCTCAGTCTCCTACGAGGAAGGAAATGCCAACAAACATGCCACGAGGTGCATCAAATTCTCTCTCATTTCGCCGAATTTAGCGGGCATGCAAGCCGAACTCGCGGTGAATGTGCGAGATTTTCAACCTCACAATTAACAATGCGTGGCACACGCGAGTTGAACAATGAACGCGCCTGACCTGACTTTCTCTCTCGGTGTCTTCTCTCTGCGCATATTGCAATATCACAACATCTGCTTGGTGGAGCCCATTCTGCGTCGTTTTTGCCTTCAATGGAACAATCTCCATCTCTGTGTGGACACTGCGCTCATTCTCAATTCACACTTTTGAGCATGCCTGACTGACCTGTGTCCGTCTCAAGTCTCCTACGAGGAAGGAAATGCAACAAACATGCCCGAGGTGCATCAATTCTCTCTCAATTTCCCCACGCCGATTTAGCGGGCATCAGCCGAACTCGCGGGTGAAAACTGTGCGAGATTTCACCTCACAATTAACAATGCGTGGCACACGCGAAGTTGAACAATGACGCGCTGACTGACTTCTCTCGGTGTCTTCTCTCTTGCGCCATATTGCAATATCACAACATCTGCTTGGTGGAAGCCCATTCTGCGTCGTTTGCCTTTCATGGAACAACTTCTTCCATCCTGTGTGAACACTGCCATTCTCAAATTCACACTGAAGCATGGCTGACTTGACCTGTGTCGTCTCAAGTCTCCTACGAGAAGGAAAATGCAACAAACATGCCCGCCAGGTGCATCAAATTCTCCTCTTTCCGGCCGAAATTTAGCGGGCAATGCAGCCGAACTCGCGGTGAATGTGCGAGAATTCACCTCACAATTAACAATGCGTGGCAACACGGCGAAGTTTGAACAATGACCGAGTGCGCTGACTGACTTCTCTCGGTGTCTTCTTCTTGCGCATATTGCAATTCACAACATCTGCTTGGTGGAGCCCAATTCTGCGTGTTTGCCTTCAATGGAACAATCTCCATCTCTGTGTGACAACTGCCATTCTAATTCACACTGAGCATGCTGGACTGACCTGTGTCCGTCCTCCCAGCTCCTACGAGGAAAGGAAATGCAACATACATGCCCGAGGTGCAATCAAATTCTCTCTCATTTTCGCCGAATTTAGGGCGGGCATCAGCCCGAACTCCGGGTGAATGTGCGAGATTTCACCTCAACAATTAAACAATGGCGTGGCACACGCGAAGTTGAACATATGACGCGCTGACTGACTTTCTCGGTGTCTTCTCTCTTGCGCATATTGCAATATCACAACATCTGCTTGGTGGAGCCCATTCTGGCGTCGTTTGCCTTTCAATGGAACAATCTCCATCTCTGTGTGAACACTGCCATTCTTCAAATTCACACTGAAGCATTGCTGATGACCTGTGTCCGTTCTCTCAGTCTCCTACGGAGGAAGGAAATGCAACAAACATGCCCGAGGTGCACATCAAAATTCTCTCTCATTTCCGGCCGGAATTTTTAGCGGGCATCAAGCGAAGCTCGCGGTGAATGTGCGAGATTTTTCACATCACAATTAACAATGCGTGGCACACGCGAAGTTGAAACAATGACGCGCTGACTGACTTCTCTCGGTGTCTTCTCTCTTTGCGCATATTGCAATATCAGCAACATGCTGCTTGGTGGAAGCCCATTCTGCGTCGTTTTTGCCTTCAATGGAACAATCTTCTCATCTCTGTGTGACACTTGCATTCTCAATTACACTGAAGCTGCTGACTGACCTGTTGTCGCGTCTCAAAGTCTCCTACGAGGAGGAAATGCAACAAACATCCCGAGGTGCATCAATTCCTCTTTCTCATTTCCGCCGAATTTAGCGGGCATCAGCCGAACTCGCCGGTGAATGTGCGAGATTTCAACCTACAATTAACAATGCGTGCACACGCGAAAGTTGAACAATGACGCGCTGAACTGGACTTCTCTCGGTTCTTTCTCTCTTGCGCATATTGCAATAATCACAACATCTGCTTGGTGGAGCCATTCTGCGTCGTTTTGCCTTCAATGGAACAATCTCCATCTCTGTGTGACACTGCCATTCTCAATTCACAACTTGAAGCATGCTGATGACCTGTGGTCCGTCTCAATAATGCCTACGAGGAAGGAAATGCACAAACATGCCGAGGTGCATCAAATTACTCTCTCATTTTCGCTCGAATTTAGCGGGCAATCAGCCGAAACCGCGGTGAATAGTGCGAAAGATTTTTCACGCTCACAATTAACAATGCGTGGCACACGCGAAGTTGACAATGACGCGCTGACTGGACTTCTTCTCGGTGTCTTTCTCTTGCGCATATTGGCAATATCACAACATCTGCCTTGGTGGAGCCATTCTGCGTCGTTTGCCTTCAATGGAACAAATCTCCATCTCTGTGTGACACTGCCCATTCCTCAATTCACACTGAAGCATGCTGACTGACCTGTGTTCCGTCTCAAGTCTCCTAACGAGGAGGAAATGCAACAAACAATGATGCCGAGGTTGCAATGCAATTCTCTCGTCATTTCCAGCGAATTTTTAGGGGCATCAGCCGAACTCGCGGTGAATGTGCGAGAATTTTCACCTCACAATTTAACAATGCGTGGCACACGCGAAGTTTGAACAATGACGCGCTGACTGACTTCTCTCGGTGTCTTCTCTCTTGCGCATATTGCAATATCACAACATCTGCTGTGGGAGCCCATTCTGCGTCGTTGTGCCTTCAATGGAAACAATCTCACATCTCTGTGTGACACGCCATTCTCAATTCACACTGAAGCATGCTGACTGACCTGTGTCCGTCTCAAGTCTCCTACGAGGAAGGAAATGCAACAAAACATGCCCGAGGTGCATCAAATTCTCTCTCATTTCCGCCCTCATAATTTAGCGGGCATCAGCCGAACTCGCGGTGAATGTGCGAGATTTTCCACACCTCAAATTACAATGCGTGGCAACACGCGAAGTTTGAACAAATATGACGCGCTGACTGACTTCTCTCGGTGTCTTCTCTCTTGCGCATATTGCAATATCACAACATCTGCTTGGTGGAGCCCATTCTGCGTCGTTTGCCTTCAATGGAACAATCTCCATCTCTGTGTGACACTGCCATTCTCAATTCACACTGAAGCATGCTGACTGACCTGTGTCCGTCTCAAGTCTCCTACGAGGAAGGAAATGCAACAAACATGCCCGAGGTGCATCAAATTCTCTCTCATTTCCGCCGAATTTAGCGGGCATCAGCCGAACTCGCGGGCTGAATGTGCGAGATTTCACCTCACAATTAACAATGCGTGGCACACGCGAAGTTGAACAATGACGCGCTGACTGACTTCTCTCGGTGTCTTCTCTCTTGCGCATATTGCAATATCAAACAATCTTGCTTGGTGGAGCCCATTCTGCGTCGTTTGCCTTCAATGGAACAATCTCCATCTCTGTGTGACACTGCCATTCTCAATTCACACTGAAGCATGCTGACTGACCTGTGTCCGTCTCAAGTCTCCTACGAGGAAGGAAATGCAACAAACATGCCCGAGGTGCATCAAATTCTCTCTCATTTCCGCCGAATTTAGCGGGCATCAGCCGAACTCGCGGTGAATGTGCGAGATTTCACCTCACAATTAACAATGCGTGGCACACGCGAAGTTGAACAATGACGCGCTGACTGACTTCTCTCGGTGTCTTCTCTCTTGCGCATATTGCAATATCACAACATCTGCTTGGTGGAGCCCATTCTGCGTCGTTTGCCTTCAATGGAACAATCTCCATCTCTGTGTGACACTGCCATTCTCAATTCACACTGAAGCATGCTGACTGACCTGTGTCCGTCTCAAGTCTCCTACGAGGAAGGAAATGCAACAAACATGCCCGAGGTGCATCAAATTCTCTCTCATTTCCGCCGAATTTAGCGGGCATCAGCCGAACTCGCGGTGAATGTGCGAGATTTCACCTCACAATTAACAATGCGTGGCGCTCGCGACGTTGTTGATGACGTCCTCTTTGACTTCTCTCATCTCTGATATCTTGTGCCTATTCATCTCTTTCAATTTTTCATTGTGCATCCCGTTTTGCTTCGTGTGCTTCGAATAATCCTTTTTTCACTTGAACAAAATGTGACTATTTTGCTTTCTTCTTCTCTCTTCTCAATTTGTAGTGGCTCTAATGTCTTACCACCTTAGGCGATCTCATTTCTTTTAGTTTTATATCTCCTGCGAATGTTGAAATTTTTCCAATATCCCCATTGCGCAGACCATCCTGCGTTATTTTTCCTCAAAGACACAGCGGATCACCCGGCCAATATTTTTGTTTCCTATTTTTGGCCGCACAACTCTCTTTGACCGCACAATTAGTAAACTATCAATCTCATATTTAATGACATCTGTTTTAATCAAGTTAATATCTTATTAATCGTCAAGTTGGAGACCCTTCTGCCTGTAGACGACTGCACTCTGCACAGTTGACGACTTATCGGTAATCTCTGCGTTCTCGGATGCTTGCTCGTGTAGGCATCTTGATGTGAGCTCGAAAGCAGTTGATCTATGTTAGAGCATATTTAAGAATGGGCCATGGGGGCTCCCTCAATTTTGATCTGCAAGGCGGCGCACGCGGTCTGTTGACGTGGATTATTTGATGCTGCAATCTCTACCTTGAAAGTGCGTTGGAACATACGAACAATGCGCAAATGCGCGAGAAATTCATAGGGAAATCGGAGTGACTAGAGCAAAAACAAGGTACGCAAGGAAGGCAGATGAACTCAGTGAGTGCGAAAGCATATAAGAAGTAAATGAATTCACCCACGGGCAAGGAATAGCCCAACCCGAGACATTCTTGTTAAATGAAACACTGCTCCATCTACGTGTCAAATTTCGCCTTTGAATTCCATGGTTTGGCTGATGAACAATCAATTTGGCTCATGCTGTCTTAACTCTGTCTGTATCAATTCTGCTGCGAATAAATAAATAACACAATTTTCCCCAGGTGAGCCTATGCGGTGTGATTTCCTTTGAATTTACATGCAATTACCCGAACAAGTGTTAAACGAGTGAGATTTCTCCTCACAATTTCCAATGTGTGGCACACGCGAATTGGATCAATAACGCGGGGCACGGTTATGCATTGTGATAGCATGGTGCTCGGATTAACGACGATATGCGCTGATTGGTTGGTGCTGTTGTTGTGTTGAAGGAGAGTGGAGTGTTCGAGGTTGGGCTAAATAGGAGATAGGCGTTGCAGAGCGAGGACAAACCATTCTCTTCTCAAGGTACTCTTATTTATGAAGATATTCGCATTTAGGATGGTGCAATTGTTGGAGTATGGAGAGAAGACGATGTTTTGTGGTGAAGAAGGGTGGAGTTATGAACTCAGTGATGAAGTAGATTGTGTGAGTTTGAGCTGAATAGGATAGAGGCAATGGTGAGCGTAGGTACAGAATTGTAATGGCAAGACACTCGGATTCACGAAGGTATGCGGAAATTGGGTGGTACTATTGTTGGAGTATGGAGACAAGATTGTTGTGTTGATGAAGAGTGGTGTAATGGAGACCGCAATGAAGTAGATTGTGGGAAGTTGAGTTGTATAGGAGAGAGGCAACGTGGAGCTTGGACATAGAATTGTGATGGCAAGGCACTCGGATTCACATGGGTATCCGTGTGTTATGTTGAATGAGGTTTGATTGCGGGAGACAGTGATTAAGTACTGTGAGAGGTGAAGGTGAATTGGAGAGTTGCGGGACCTTGCGTTTTCATAGCAGTCCCTTTATGATGCACTCAGATTTACTGGTTAATCCGGACCTTTTTTGGTGCCATTATTTAGTATATTTTAAAGAAAATCGTGTGTTGCTGAATTTTGATTGGGCTATTCAGTGATGACTTGCCAAGAAACTTGCTTGTTCATGCTCTTCACCGCCTCCTTTCTATTCACTTCTACCTCTTTCACTCTACTTCATCACTGACTTTCTCACTCCATTCTCTTTTAGAGCACAACCCATCTTCTTTTTTCCATACCCCTTTCACAACTTCGGAGCCAACCTACCTGCAACTAACCTCGTGAATCCGAGTGCTTGTCGACGACAATCCTTTCTAACGCTCCGAATAGCTTCTTTCCTATTCACCTTAACATTTCACACTCGTCTTCATCACTGCCTCCATAACTCCACCTTTCTTCAACACACCACGTCGTCTTTTCTCCATACTCTATCTACAACACGGGAGCCAACCAACTTGCGAATAACCTCGTGAATCCGAGTGCATCTTGAAAATAATGCTCTATCTACCCTTTGCATCGCCTTGCTCTTATTCACCTCAACCTCCCAGACTCCATTTCATCACTACCTTCTTCACTCCAGTCTCTTTAACACACAACTTCTTTTCTCTGTACTCCAATAATTTCTCAACCCAAACTCCGCATGTCATTGTTAATCCGGATGACTCTCGAAGATGGTGCTTTTTTCACCCTTCTCACCGCATTTCTCCCATATACTCAATCCCACACACTATTTTATTATTGCCTCCGTTAATCCGTTTTTCTTCAACACATCTCCTAGTCATTTGCTCATAGTCTTCAAACTTTTTAACTATCTCATTCTTTCGAGATTGCTTTTTAAAACCTTACCTTGCTCAGCCTCTTCCTTTCTGTAATAATTGTTATTAAATGCTCTTTATTTTATCCTCACTCTTTTACTATTTTCTTGCCATAAATATGCCTTATCCTCATAATTAGCCATTGTTAATTTGGTCTGAAATTATCCAATGGAAATTACCTTCAATACACACATGCTCAGATTGACCATCATGAAATATTGTCTATTATGCTTTGGTCTTTTGAAAATATGTTGCTCTTAGCAGATGCCAGTCATTAATAGGAATATCTTTAAAGAGCGACCTGGCAACAGCGCGGACCAGCAAAATCTCTTGCCAAATAAGACAAATCAACCTGGATCAAGGCAGCATGGAGAATGCATACAAACTACATAATGGAACAATTAAATAGTCCGAATTTTGATATAAGTGCCTATAGAGTTAAGTATGACACGGAGGGGACGGCAAATAAATTGTTAGCCATTAGAATTAAATATATAGATGATAAAATTAGCATGCTATCAGAAAAAGAAGGGGAGTCAATGAGATGAAATACATTTCGATCCCAGTCACTCGCCCTTACCTATCATGAATATTCATGTTACGAAATCTTTCATAACCCATTAACACAGAACAAAGGATAAACTCGAAGATTTCTCAACGCATGTGAACACAACACAATACAAATACCTCTATAGCAAAACATCAACTATGACAGGGCATCACAGCACATTAGAGCAGGCCACTCGCACGACCGACGATTTAAGTCAACATGTTTCGCTCCCGCGACTTTCCTCACGCAGAGAAAGTTTTTTTTGTCTCGACTATACCACTTTTGCCAAATAATGCCTTGCCCGCCCATGAGTAAGTCTTTGACTGACTACATCAATTTCGTACACCCTACCTCACCGCCGCTTTCCTTACCTCACCCTTCTTCAATACCAAACATCCACCCATAGCCTACAGCACCCATTCTTCCAATCCGTCATACCTTCAAATGCCCCGAGAAGACGATACATTACCCACATTGCTGCCCGACTCTCCGTCCTTTCCTCCCTTAGTCCAACCTCCCACAACATGAGACATCGCCTTTTGTCCAGACCCTACTTTTCTCCAAATTCACCTTACTTCCGAATGTCCTTGCAACATAATTCTTTCCCCATCATGTCGCTGCCTCACACACACTCAATTTAACATCCCACACTCCACTTTAACACTATCCTTCTCACTGCCCTGTTTTTTTGTCCACTTTGAATTCATTACCACAAGACCTAATGTTCTCGAATGCCTTTGAAATTGCTGTTTGTCCACTTGGCTAACCGCCTCTCAACTGTTCACTTCAACCTACCATACTCCATTTCACCACTGCCTCCCTTACTCCATCCTTCTTCACCTCGAATTATTACCTTTTCTCCAGAATATGCAAAATGACACCTGTGGACAAATAACGTATATGACACCTAGTTGAATAAGGAGACTTTTAGAATCCCTCAAATACCTCATTACCAATTAATGAATATCCACATATCAATGACGCAACACCGCCAATGAATAAATAAGTGCTATGTCCAATATAACTCGGACAAAGCCAGTCCAATTAAAGGGCTTACTATTCCTCCTTCGCAAAACACTCCACATTAGGCCTAAAGGAACATCAAGTCGGCATATTGAAGCAATATTAGTCGTTTCAGCCCTATCTTTTATACAAGACTTTAATAGCGATCAGTTACGACTATTCCATACACCATATACATATCATGAAAGTCCAAAAACCAAAGCAAGCCATGGACTGTGACTTAAGCGGTAAATAGTTTTTTGCTATAGTCAAATCACTAACGGAAAGCCGAAGAACTGTTACGACAATTACGTGGTCTATCACATGTTAACAAACGCTTGCCTTTTAATTCAATAACAAATAATATTCAAATATTTTATCCAATTTTTGCCCTTATAATCCCAACTTCCTGATATAATTACTTACAAATGGGGAGACTATGCTCGAAGCCTCAACATGAGCTAGGAGATAACCAAGTATGTAAGGAAGTAATGAAACATCGGCAAGAAACAAGTGTTTGAATTGAACAGCATCAAATGATCTTAACTGGTGACAGATATACCAAGATTAAAATCAAGTAATGATTAGTGGAATGCAATTAGCATGCGAATATCTTATCACCAAGTAAACGCGCCAAATAGGGCGAATCAAAGTCCGACATGGCAGTACTGATAACGCATATAAAGTGCAAAACCAGGCCGTAGTAAGGATCTCAGGACAAAATGAGAAATATTGTCAACACAGGCAAAAGGAGGTGGAAGCTACAGCATTTTAAACGAAATAATTCTACGTAGGCATAAGACAATAATAACAATATCATATAAAATAAGGTAAAAATGGAGTATACGAGTCTTCACTCTAGCTTACCTGTTACGGATATTCACAATACCAAACCTCCCAAAAGCCAATAATACAAAACGATGCAATAAGACGTTGCCGTCTGCAGGCAAGTGAACACAACAAACAAATCCTACAAGTTACCCTATCGACTGTATACCTTATAAATTACTTGATCTAGTCAAAATTCTTCGTATAGAATAAGGTTATTTGTTTCGACTAAGCCTATTCTCACTGCCTCTTACTATCGAACGAGCAACACTGCCTTCGACAGCCAACTCTTCTTCAAAACGAGGCATCGTATAGTTTCCAGACCAGTCCAATTCTCCCAATGCTTCATGACTTCTAATGCCTCTTGAAGACGCTGCGCTGCCTACGTATTTTCTGAGGTTTTTTCATCCTGTTTTAGGCTATGCACTAAATAAGAATCAAATATGGTTCAATTGCATGAGAACAATACCCTGTAAATCCATAGGCATAACTGTTCAACACGCTTTTCGATATATCTCTCTGTCACGTATGATGATCGACTAAACATAATGTTCAATTTATTATTTTCAACCTTTTACTATGGCACACTGAGCCTATTTTATTCGACCTTCTCGCTTAATTGGCACTTCGTCTAATTTTCTCTGTCTCAGGTTTTCGAGTATGTAACTTTTTAATTCCTTTTTGCTGATCCCCGTATCTCTAATTATCTTTGTCTGAACTCATTCATTTTAGTCTGCATTCCTTGGCACTGAATCTTATAAAGTTGAATTCCCTTCAATTGGCATGGTTTATAACGTAAAGGCCTGTTATCTTACAATTCTATTTGGGCTTTGTCAGGTCACAATGTTTTCATCACGAAAATTATGTCAAAGTGCAGTGAACCACTGCTTCGAAAACATCTGCAAACATATACTCATTTTGAGGATCGAAATAATTTTTCATCCTTTGGTAACTCTTCTGAGTACTCACATCTGGAGATACAATCTAGGACACCACCATTGGTAAATGCGAACGATTTTACTCCTCTAACGTCTACTCCAAATCACTAGCACACTTTCTTATTCATCAATCAAAAGTCCGAGCAACTAATTGGAGACTGCTTTTCTGTTGTGTCCTGCCCCACAAGCTGCAGACAATCGGTTTCCGTGACGTCTCTAACTACTGATGACCCAGCGTTTCGCAGATGGCCTCCACGTTATTGGGAAGAAATGGAGAATAAATAGGTAGGACATAGTTGTGACTTGAAAGTAAATTAATACTATCAGATAGCATTTATCTCTCATACACAAGCAGTGCGAGGAGACAATTAAACGATTCTGTCTTATTTGGCCTAGTCTAATGCAAAGTTAGGAAATTGGATTGAGCTAATTTCTTTCGAAGCCCATTCCTTATAACGTGAATCCTTCTGAGTCTTGTAACCACCTGTATTCCTTTATCCGTGCTTATTTACCACAACATGCCATAGCAGAATAGATTCACACTTTTACCGTCACCAAAAACATCATAATAGCGGATCTTAATAGAAGTAAAATTTTTGAATTATAAGATTATCACTTCCTGAACTATGTGAGCCAGATTGGTCTTGAGCATGTCATGGAGAAGGGCTATTATTTCTTTAATAAATTATTTGAAATGGCAAGTAATAGTGTAAGGAACCATGTATACCTAAGCAAGTGATTTGCTTGATAGGATTACAATTCATAATGTTTAAGGCTAATAGTATTCCATGCATTCAAATATTTTGACGCTTTTTCATTTACCTCCTAGGACAGGCCCTGGCAACCATGTAAACATTTTTAATCGTTCATTTGGATTCCGGACATTCGTACCTGCCACTTTCTCCCTCTCCCTCTACCTTACTACCCCGGAATCATCACACAGTTGGATTTTGATGCCTAATATTTTCTAATTAAATGCTGTGAGATTTCAACCATAGATGAAGGTACAAGCTGAAATTAGTATAGAAGTCATAATGGAAAAAATTGGTAAGTATTTTGCTTAAATTCTGAACTAACGCAACTATAAAAGTGTGCATCATGGTCCAACCGATCCATGAAAGATAAACTCGCCATACGTACGTATAATCGATTCATTGTCTGGAGAATAAAAGCAACGACCTACGCGATTATTAAGCTTACAAATTTCCTCGTTTATTTATTTAGATGTTTGTTTTTACAAACTGTTTCGAGAACTCCATAGTTCATGTTAAAATTACCAGCAACTTAAAAAAACGCACGGAGAACAAGAAACATTAAACGTTACAAAAGGATCTATGTGAAATGGGGATCGTGTGTGAACCCATGTCTATTCTTTTCAACTTTTTGGCTCCTCGGAGCCTCCCCTGCGACTCGGAGGCCTCTGAATACTTTGTGTACGAGTTTAATAAGTGGAAAGTTATGTATAGACTTTCAAGGAACGAATTATATTTTACTCACTTGTTCCATATATGCTTTTTTGGTAATCAGCTACTATCCTCCGGAAGTCAATTTTGACAAATTTAACTAATGCAGGGACTTTTGCAATATGTTGGCATCTGCCGGCGCTCAGCCTCAGTCCATTCTCGGTAAAGTAGGGCTCGAAATAACTTTGCCCAATAACAAGAACTTCAATGGTCCTTTACAAAGTTCATGGACCCAGTAGGGAGTCTGCGAGAGGCATCTTAAGGATGCGACGATGAAGGTCTCAGAGAGTAGCTTTAACGGAACTAATAACAATAAGTTATCATGGCCAAATTTATACATTTCTGGTTTTTCGTTGATCCCTGAGACTTGTTGCTGTGCTGTAACCTTCAGTTGTCTTTATATGCGAAACAAATTACTGATTAAACAAGACTACGTCTTCGTATCGCTCACCTAAAATCTTCTTTAAGATTTCTGTATATAACTAAGCATGTTTAGGAATCGTTGAAGCAAAAATAAAATCTTTGGTCAGTTAACCTTGTACCTATATTATCTGCGTGACCTGCTTAAACATAAGTTGGGTGGTGTTGCCTATTCATAAGATGGCGACAGCTTTTGAAACCGGTGGGTTGCTGTGGACGGTTCGCTATACTTGGGCGTAATTATTGCTCAACCTGCATTTACAGATAACTTCCCTATGCTTTGAAACGTATCCTTTTGTCATCCGCCAGTGGAAGTCTTAGAAGCCCTTATTCGTCAAATTATTTTTTGTTACTTCATATATGCATTCATCTTATCTATCTCTCTATCTTCTAATACACCAAACTTGATGATCTTGTGTGCTATAATCTGGAAGTAACTCAGTTTAACGTTTTTTTAAATTCAAATTCGACCTTTAACTCAGATCTTTTAAGAACGACTCTTCTTTCAGTCTTTCCTCAACCCCCTTGGGGTTGTATACTGTTATATAATCTGAATGATGTAGAGCTCTTATTTATGGTTACCTAGAAATGGGTGTGTTGCCAGAACTATCAAAGGCCGTCCAAGAACTAGATTGGGTCCTTCCGACAGACATTCAGAGCGAAGCTGTGCCTCTTATCTTAGGTGGTGGTGATGTTCTCATGGCCGCAGAGACAGGTAGTGGAAAAACAGGGGCATTCTGCCTCCCCGTCATTCAGGTCGTCTACGAGACGCTCAAGGATTTCGAAGCAGGCACATCAGTAAGTGCATGTTTTGTGTACAAATTGGTTTTTTTCTTTTGATGCATGGAAAATTTACCCTTTCATTAAGTGAATAAAAAAACAATTTTGCTGTGTCATTGTTGCAGTATAGACTATAGCTCATATTCGGTAACTGGAATGACTAGGCTTGACTAAAATTTGAAGTTTTTATGGTTCCGATTATTCTCGACGGGGCGGTAGTTGGGACCTACCCTTAACTAATTACAGTTAATTACTCTTTACTATTTACAGTACTCTGTGTTTACCCCATTTCCGTTATTAAATTAGTTATCTTGCTAAAAATATGAGGCATGTTAACGGGGGTAATCACTGTTTGATAAACAGCCCTTCGCATACGTGACAACCTTGCGGCGTGTATACGCTTCATTCCATTTATTTCCTCTCTGTTTGTGCGATTTCCACTCCATTTTTAAGATTAAAGGGACTTCTGGGAATGGTCCTAAGATGATTCCCAATGTCCGTCTCAATTCCTTCGACAGGACCGGTGCGTTTGCCATTGACAGAAGTGGTCTTTTATGCCAAAGTCGTGATCTGGTTGCTTGGCATGGAGCACGTGCCACTAAAGGCGTAAAGAATCACGGTGAGCTTTTTCCTGTTCTCGCTCTAGGTTTGTTTAATTCTTTGAATTCACCTTAGTGACGTTATAAATTGTCTAGATTGTGACAGAACGCTTAATAACCAATTCTGAGAAATGACTTGATTAACTCTATCCCTAAAGCGATCTGTAAAACTTACTGCGATTAATTAGCAGTGATATGCCCATAAGTAGAAAGTGATAAATTTTTTCTTACAGCTTTGAGGGAACTTTATGAATGCAAAGTGTAGCAACCTTAGAAGACCACCGTTATTTCAGGCATGTACTATTACGAGGCAAAAGTCACTGACGAGGGATTATGTCGCATCGGCTGGTCGACCGCTCTGGGTTCTCTGGACATCGGTACAGACGCTGATAGTTATGGTTTTGGTGGTACGGGAAAAAAGTCTCATCGCCGTCAATTTGACGATTATGGTGAATCTTTTGGCCTTAACGACGTACTCGGTTGCTACCTCGATCTTGACAGAAGGGCAATCAGCTGGTCCAAGAATGGTGAGCCATTTAGACAAGTAGAATCTTTTCTCCGGTAGAGAGAACTTCTCTATTATGCGCTTTTAAGAGGGTCTAAAACTTTTGGGGTGAATAAATCTTTGCGTTAAATTATCGTTTGTTTAATCATTTCTTTGAACTTCGAAATGAAATGGACCTCAATTGCGGATATTGCGAACAGGCAAGCGTTTCCCAAAAGCCTTTGATGTTCCTACTCATCACGTCTCTGAGGGACTATTTCCTTCGGTTTCTCTCAAAAATGCCGAGCTGCTGCTTAACTTCGGCGAGACCCCATTTACTTTCCCTCTCCCTGAAGGCTACCTCCCGGTTAATGCTGCTGTAGAAAAAAGCTCCGTGACGTCACCTCGCATCGGTCGGTGGTCAACTCTTTTTCCATAGTCACCTATGGTAACTCATTTCCTTTTTTTACAGGTAGCACCTCTCAAGGACCAATGAAACCCGATCCTAAAGCCCCATTAGCTTTGATTATCGAGGTAGTAAAGTATTTTTCTCATTTAATTTAACATATCCTTTCAGTCTGTTTCAATAGACTATATTTGATATTATGTCCAAATTGAATTATCAGCGCCATATTTTATAAGTGTGACTTTAATGCTCACTAATCATGGGATAGTCTTTTCCACACACTATTATTTTAGCCGTCGAGGGAATTGGCGGAACAGACTCATGACCAGATAATCAAATTCAAGAAATATCTTACAAATCCAAATCCTCTAGTGAAACTAGTTATTGGTGGAATCAATAGCACCGAACTTACGGAGGAAATCAACAAGGGCGTAGGTCGTTTATGAACTAACTCGATACCGTATTTCCGTCTTCGAGATATTAGGCTTTAATTTTTCGTTACTGTTATGCTTTTGCAAACTCGATTTTGGGACCGGTTGGTTTTGTTTGCATTTATGGTAATTTTCTGGCTCACAACCCCTATCATACCCATTAATGCGGTTAGTAATTTGTATTTACTTTCGTACCTAATTTATTCAATTAGTTCAATCTCATCTGTTTCTTAATCCGTTCGACGCCAACATTTCGCTCACCTAGGTTGACATAGTTGTCGCAACACCTGGTCGTCTGGAAGACATGATCTGGGCAAAGGCCTTGTCGCTTGCCCGTTGTCGTTTTTTTATTCTCGACGAATGCGATGGCCTCCTCTCCGCAGGTTATGGTCCTATGATCCAGCGTCTCCATGCTCTCTGCCCCAAGGTCACGCCTGATGGAAGGCGTCTTCAAATGGTAGTTTGTTCGGCCACACTGCACTCCTTTGAAGTGAAAAAGATCGCTGTAAGTTTTACCACTAATATCCGTTTTTAGTGAAAAGCTTTCCGCGTTTATTGTGAGTGTGCACGCGGTAAGCACACTATTATGTTTGAAAATCTATCTTTCAAATTGCCGTCTACCACTGTTATTTCGGTGATAATGTGAAAGTCATCTTTTCAAGGAATGCTATCTTTTGCAGTTATAAAGCCCGTAATTTTCGTTTTACCTCCTACTCGGACTAATTGTGGACAAGACATCCGGTGATAAAGGTGGTTACTTTTCAAAATCCGCTGTTATGACTTTTCGAATGCATTTATCACTTCATAAAATCGGACTGACACAGGAGTGGTAACAGTATTTAGGTATTTTAATGTAAATTGGTAACAAATATATGGGACGAAAGTGTAAATACGATGCGTAACAGATTTTTCAACACTTGCTTACTTATATCTATCGATGGATATGAATTATATGAATGATTTTGAGCGGTTTTAGAATCTACGCATGGACCACAATTAGTGGAAATTCCTCATTTTTTTACATGAGCCGCTTTTCTTGACATGTTGGATATGTACTTTTTGTCATTCGAGAAAATTTGACTGTGTTACCACTCCACGTTCTAATTATTCTTTTCTCATTTTCTGATTTGTTAACTGTGTTCAACCTTAGAACTTGTTCTTCTAAATCTTTGCCTACTGGCACTTTTAATTATTTGACGCGTCACGTGTAGACAGCACATCTGCTTACGACTGACTCTTGTTTTAGAATCAATTAATGCAGTTCCCTGTTTGGATCGATTTAAAAGGTCAAGACTGCGTTCCGGAGACGGTTCACCACGTTGTAAGTCTATAGCTCTGCTGTAGTCTAAGTGTCAATTCACTGGTAGAAACGTGAAAATAGCTTTTTTCCTATTCCTCTAGCATTTGTAAGTTTCCTAAGCGAACCTACCATCATTCAATGCGATCTAATAGCGTGATCACGTACGTGTGCTTTTTAGGTTTGTCTCGTGGATCCGCATCAAGACATTTCTTGGCGGCAAACAATGGATTCTGTCAAGCATATCCACACCGACGGTGTACACATGAAAGACCGACTGAATCTTAATTATGCAACACCTGGTGAGAATATTTCTGATCTGAAGGTCACTTATCCTCCATATTCCTTCATCGCTTTGGTCTTTACACCTTTTGCTGTTAGAACTCTTCTCAGAAGCCATAAAACTCCTTAAAGGACAGTACGTGGTTAGAGCGATCGAACAGCAAAATATGGATCGCGCGTTAATCTTCTGTCGCACAAAATTGGATTGTGACAACCTCGAACAATATTTCATAACTCTGGGTGGCGGTAGGTACATCCTTAATCCCATATATAACGAATTTCGGACCAAGTTAATACTTACTGTTTAACTATGGCAGTGCAAAACGAGGCATGGAAAATGTCATTTTGATGTCGATGGTTTCTTACACATTGAATGTTGACTATTACAGTCTTAAAATCATTAGTATTAACGGTAGGTAACTGTTGTGATGCGGTGGTGAATGTGAAATTTTGTCTATCTGGATATATATTTTGGATCGAAAATTTTTATTGTATGTAGCATCTGGAGTTGGGGTGGATGAGTGAGATTTTTTAATTTTTAAAGGTATCCTTTATTCCTAGGGTCATAGCGGATGGCAAAGCAATGATACTAAATTATGCCATATAGTAAATTATATAGTTCAGTAATTATATCGCACTCTTCTTGTATTTTCCCAAGGTCCATCTAAGTCCCATAGTCAATTCAGCTGCGTTTGCCTTCACAGTGATCGTAATCCTGCGGAAAGGAAAACCAATCTGCAGAAATTTAAGGTATCAATTTCTCTAATTATTTACTACTTTCCAACTTTGTAATCTTTTCATTTCTGGCTTATAGAACGGTGATGTGAATTTCCTCATTTGTACAGACGTTGCAGCACGTGGTATTGACATAACAGGCCTGCCATATGGTAAGGGTTCCGTCTCTAAATGATCAGTATTTCTCTGATACCACTGGGTTTTTTTATACTCTGTGTATGCTTTTTGCTGAGCCTCACTTTGTCGTTCTGGTCCGTGTAGAAAAGTTCGTGGAACTAAGTAATTAATGTTAGATTGTATTTCTAGTAATCAATGTGACTCTGCCAGACGAAAAACAAAACTATATTCATCGAATTGGTCGTGTTGGCCGAGCTGAAAGGTACCTGTTATATGTAATTTTTTAATCCTAAATATGCAGTAAATGAATTCCGCTTTTTGTTTTTTTTTGAGAATGGGCCTCGCAATTAGTCTCGTAGCCACATGCAAAGAGAAGGTAGGTTCTTATAACTATCGTCTTATCAGTCCTTATTTTTGAAAGTAATGTCTAATAGTGATTTACTTGAATTAATTGGGATTACTCCTGTCGAGGTTTTTGGTTTTGTTGATTTATTCAACATCTGGAATTTACCTATTATCCAACTCAGAATTGAAAATGCAAGTTAACCGCTCTCAAGCGGTTGGTAAGACCAAGGAGGTCAATATTATTCAGATCCGCTAAGTTAACATCTTGATTTAGGATTAAGCCTGATACCGCAAACGAAACGCCAACGTTTATCTCTTTTTGTCTTCATGCACACTGCTTGTCTTCTTGGTTGTTTTTTAAACCCCCATAATCCGTCAATTCAAAACAATCCTTATTTCTGAATGGGAAAATTTTATCCACTTTAAATTATTCCTCTTGAAATAGGTGTGGTAATCACGCCAACTGCGCATCTTCGTGGACGCGGCTGTTTCGATACTACACGTCTAGTAAAAAACGGTGGCTGTTGCATATGGTACGGACGAGAAGCAGTTACTTGGTGATATTGAGGAGCATCTTGGGTGTAACCATTGAATACGGTATCCAGGGACTTGTAGTTCCACCAACGAGTTCGACGGGTCAGGTGGTTTATGGAGAGAAGCTGAGAAATGGTTGGCTTCATTTTTTCAGGCGTCCTGAGTACTTAACTCACTTTATTATTTTAGTCACACCTACAGTGTGGGTCATACTAATGCTCTGAAAGTTGTGTTCAAGCATCTCAGCACGAGGGTAGAAGAAGACACAAACTAAGCTTTTGAAGCTGCGTTATGGGGGTATTAACCATTATTGATGTCCTTTCTCGTGCTGTTCTATTGTCTGTTTTTGGCATTACACTATTTTACTGACTGTCTTTGGATTTGTCACTTTCTCCCATTTCGATGTGGAGTTTGATCTCTTGCGGTGAATTGAAAGACGGTTGTGAAAATATGAAAGCTGTAATCTACGCATGTTGGCTATCGATGTTTTTGTTGAGATTCTCGCTGTCATTGGACCTTCAACGTCTTATTGAGCCTCGTGTTTCGCCAAGGGTTCATCAGTCCTAGGCGGGAGGATGGGGCACTTGGCGTGTCCTAACTATGTAGTTGCTTTACCATGTTGGTCCAATAGGGGTTTTCCGTGTGCCTAAAAGTTAGACTCGCGGAAGGTGTTGGTGCTTTGCGTAAGGGTTCTTGTGCAATCGTGGTTTTGTGGCGGTATTGGCTGTTGAATTTTTTGGCGGTGGGCTGGTGTAGTAGGCTGTATCGCACACCAAAACGTGTTCCTCTGGCACAACGGCCTGGCTTAAGTAATGGCGTCGATGGTACCGTGATTTTGTAATGGAGACATATCCAGCGATGTTTAAGCGAATCACGGGTATTTTTGATGAATATTGGATTATCCCGTAATTTTAACCATAATGAAAATAAGGGCTTAACATTAGTGGATTAAGGTTTTGGCAATAATTGAAACTAATGAAACGCTTTTGTTGTTAGTGCCCAGGAAAACCTAGCAGCAATCAATGCAAATTTCCATCATATCAACAATAAGGTAAAAACCATTAAAATGCTATCATCTCCGATGATTGGTTAATTTCGCCAAGAGAGACGTTTCGGCTTCATGTTTTCCAGGGCGAAGACAATCTCTACTTTGCAGAAACCGAAAAAAAACTGCACTCCCTTGACTACTTGAAGTACGATGCTTTTTTTTATGCCTTATTTTACGGTCCCCAATTTTACAGATATTGCGTGTGGAAGTGGTTAGTTATTTGGCTTCATTCAATTAAGTCAAATTTCGGTTTCAATAACGCCTTTGTGATAGTATGATCAGTAATACGTCTTTAAACACTATTTCCAGTAACTCAATTCTTCACTATTATTTCTGATTGTGTTTTGAAGATTTAATATATTATCTGAATCAATGCTGTTTTTGCGACACGAGTACTACCGTTTCCTATGCTTTTCATATTTGCTTTTCCTGAAGATCGATATTCGTAAAAGGTTCAATTTGTGCAAATGTTTTATCCATTGCCTTTCTTACTTCGGGCAATTATTGCGCCTATGGCCTTACACCACAAATGATCTCTAAGTTCTTCAATTTCGGTGTAATGTAAAATTAGTCTGATTGTCTTGATTTATTTGACTGCTTCATAAATCACGTTCTGGATATGGTATTTATAAATTATCCACAATCTTAGGTACTTTCATCTCTAGTCTTTGAATTACATCCTTATGACGATTGGTCTACTTTTTGCGCGAAACTCATTCCATAGTTCAAAAGGGACCTGTTATATAGCTATTCCATTTTTTTATATATTTTCTATGGCCCTCTGTTATGTCGCGCAGTTTCCCTTTCAACACACCACTGACAGGAATTTTGTTTATTCCAAATTGTTCTTTATAATCAATCGATTACCATCTTCCTCGGATACTTCTTGGACTGTTTAAAAACCGCAATTGCATTTTTAACCAAGGTACCTTTACCGTGTTACCTTCAAAAAAACTGTGGGCTCAGAAGGATTTTAATGCCGAATGAAGTGATAGAAAGCTTGCGCCTCTTCTCTGAAAAAGTTGTATTGTTTGGTGGTGATCAAATGACGGAGCCGATCATGGAGTAATGAAACATAACACTAGTCTCCTTTTGCTAGCTTCTTCTGGGAACAAAACGCCTTGAGTTGCTCATCCGTTATATAAATGTCAAAGAGATCGTAACATTTCTAGATCCAACTCCTCTCAAACCCTAAACATCCTTTTCGAAAACCTGACTAATGACCGAGCAATTTGTAGGTTTTAACCATTCTTGTAATATTCCTTTAATCATCGTTTACCTAAGATTATCTACTCTCACAGAACCAGACACCAATGCATTATTCTCCATGATTTGATTTTCACGGATGAGGAGGTTATTGGCTACACATCGCCTTCCTAAAATCAGCCCTCTCTTTCAGAGTGAATCCAGATACTGTCAGCTTTTTCTATGACGAAGGAAGTTCAAGTTTTCCACTCTACCAGAAGGGCACCAATTTTTCAACCATTCAGAACAAGAGCATGGTCGAATTGCCGTACGAACATCACGCTCAACATTTCAAGGGTATGTTCTATGTTGCCATACATGCGTCTGGTGGAACAAACGATTATGAGCTTTTAAAATAGAAGATGCTTATGTGGAAAAATCTAAGTTTTCATTTTTTAAAACTTACTTCTTTAAATGTATTCTAATTTTGCGCTTTATTACCTGGAAAGCAAATAACCTTGTACATGGAGACAGAAAGAGGAGGCAATCTAGGGAATATTTTAATACAAAGTTAGCGAATCTTGATTATTCATGTGTTGTATTTTATTTTACTATAAAATATTTAAGTTTTAGACGTTTTGTTTGTTGCTGAACTTTTCATTGTGCTGTGCTCCACTTGAGCTTTTAATAATTCTTCCTATTAACTTGGCTTAGCATGCCTTGTTCATTAATGTTGTCCAGCATTCATTTTGGAGAATAAGGACTTTTCATTTTATATTACCTCTGTTAGCGCAGATAGAATCATCCCGCTTTCTATATTAAGGCGTTCTTGTACGTGTTTTTCATCTTACTACGTATTGGTTTTTCCAGTTCGCCATGTCCCTGTTCTCTTTACGTGTATGCACAATACCGCGGTACCCCTACTTTCGCACGTGACGGAGGAAATTCGCACCGCACCACTTCCACAATCAATGAAGCAATCTGTCTCTCGAATCGGTAGGCAGTTTGATTTACACAACTTTTTATATCCATTGTTAGTTTCCGAAAGAGTGATTTGCACTTACTGACATACGTTTCATCGTCAATGCGAAATCAATAAAACTGTGGTTTGACAAAATAAGTTTTCATGATCTTTCGCAATACTTTCCTCGTTTGCTTAAATCTTGCCCGCGTTATTTAAAAACTCAAATTTTTTACATCTTGCACTTTTTCTGATTTTTAAGTATATATCTTAATAATGGCCTCATTTCTTACGTCGGATCTTAAAATGCAACTTCCAGTAATAAAACAGTTAAGTCAGTGTTCAGTGTCATCTATCATTTTGTGTTCTTAACAGTTATCATCGTATTTTTTGTCGTACTCTTTCTAAGAACTTTATACTATTGTTTAAAGCATTAGTGACACATTTTTTAATTTATTTTTAAACATTCTCTGACGACCGAATGACTTAACGTTAAACCGAAAGTTTCAAACCTGGTTTGTTGTTTGTGTGTATATTTATTGCGTCAGCTAACTGTATTTAACCAGTTCTAAATTTACCCACTAATTCTGGTGGAAACCATAGATGATATGAAGCCGAGAATGTCTTGCTTTTTGGTCGTGGTTGAGTGTACTAGTAAATATACCATCGCTGCTTCATAAAACCGTATCCTCACTATGCCTAGGCAATGCCGATAGCTTGAATAAAATAGTCAAATATGTGTCACATTAATTACATACATTTTCTAGTCGTTTTCCTCCATATCTGTTTGATTAATACTGGTTTCATAATTTGTTGTGATTCCTCTTGGAGACACTAGTTCGGGAAAAGAGTTTCGTTAAATTTAATAGGAATTTTTTGGATACCCTTTTCTCGTGGTACGAGTGTTCGTAACTTTCTTTTGTACTGGTTTGGTTTAATTTGAACTTGATTCGATAAAGAAACCTCACCACGTGGGGGAAAGGGGATGAACATTTTAGTCATTTCAGCACTTATGCTTACAACAGCGTATATACCTTTTTGTGGGTTCTTGATTTTGTAGCTGTTTATGATTTCTAAGTTTTTCAATTTCGAATTTTCTTCAAGCATACCATGGAACAAAACGATTTTTTTTGTTTGCTCTTCTACCCTTCTTTTAAGTACTTGCCGCGAATTAACTGAGCCAATTCGAGCCTGCCTGCTAAGAATTAATTCTTCAAGTAGGCTAATTGGGGGGTTCAACCTGTGACCTGCGGCCGGGCAAATTTGCTTAAGTCCTATGCCTCAACGGTGAAAGCGTCAGCAATGAAAATAAGTTTTGGGAATCGCTTTTCATCAACAAAGGTGTCTCGGCGTTGGCTAAATTTCATTTTTAGAACACCTATTCCTAAATATCTTTCGGACATGTAATTTATTCGCAACCGGCTATACCGAAATCCCGATAGGTATAATGGAGAGACACCACCCATAATATTCTTGCATTTCCCGTAAATTCGGATCCTTTGCCGGCTTGCAATGTAATTTTGACTGCAGGAAATTGTATGACCCCTTTTTAGATTACTTTAACTCCAGGCTGGCAATCGGCGAGCCGCATTGAAAGATTTGTGGCTGAGTCGACGCGACCACTTGCAACTACATCGACGATATCTTTCCGCACTAGGCATCCCTGAATCTGACAAATGTCCTCTTTCTTAAATCTTCTCCAGCGCTTTCTTCTGCCTGTTTATGTCAATTCCCTTACCAAAGGCGATGATCCACCTTCTTACCTTAAAAATTTACCAAAGCTCCCGAGGTGAGATTATTTTATATTCCTCCGACTATCGAAAAGCATTATCCGTTATCTTTTGATTTGAGTTGACTCAAGTTCCTTACCACATTTTCGTCTACACTTCGTAGTAGTTTTAAGAATTGCTGCTTTGGCCTCTCATTTTGGATTTCTAGCTTTTTTTTCGGAAATGCCTCCGTTTGTTTTTTTTTTCGGAATCAGCGTATTGCCATATTGTAAGCGTGCAAGACTTTAAAATTAGAAAATTCTATTTACTTGTATAAAGCCTACGTGAAAGAACTCGTAGAGTCCCTTATGAGCCCAGAGCTTCAAAGGTTATGGAATGTATTTTGGTGCATTCGCAAAAAATAGTCTTCATTCAATTTGCCTTCGTAGACGATCTGCTGAGTCATCCTATACTAAATATTATCTCGTGCAGATTTTCTTTTGTTATCGCACAAATTGCTGTTAACGTCTTTGACTGGGTGACTTTTTAGCCTGAATTCAAGTTTTTTTTCAAAAGCATCATTAGTAGGAAATAATTAACCTACGGCGCGTATCAAGCTAGTATAAGGGCTTGCTTCTATTCTGCCATCTTTTGGTTCCTCCCTTTTTAAACCCATTATAATTTCTGATCTATTGAAGAAGGAAATTATTTGTGGTTCAGATATCGCCGTTGCACTTTCAATTTTAGCCATTAAAACATCGCGATATTTTTTCCGCTGGAGATTTGCGTAGTCTTTGAAAAAGATGGGAAGACGGCCGGAAGCAGGTTTTTGCAGGCTACTCACCCTTAAGACACTCCTTTTCATTTTCAAATAATCAGCAACATCCTATTACTTGCGCGAATGCATTAATGATTTACACGGGAATGGGTTCGCTACCATTGGATATAAATGTTATGACAAAAATTTAAGTCCTGGTTAATTTTTTATTACCCCTATCAGTACCACTGGATGTCTTATATGGAAGCTTTTCGTGTTATTTCGCTGACAAATTTGTAACCTTGTATCGCCGAGATAATGAGCTCTCTTAGTTTTTTTTTACTAAACGGATATGACATTGGCTATCACAAAACAATATGCCAAATGACACAAGGATTGCTTCTGGCATTTTTGGATTCAAATTAATTTTATCACACAGTTGAGCAAGCTATGACACGATAGCCTTCCTCACCTATCTTTTCTAAGTAGGAATTTATTATCGATTGAGTTCGATTCCCACATAGCAAAAAAACATTACATCTCTTCTAAGTTTGTCGCAATTTTTGACACTGGCTAAAAATCTATTGGTTTCCCTGTTTCCTGCCGCCTACAGTGGTGAAGCTCATGTCGTGCGGTTCACCTAATAATCGCAGGGCTTTTCACTTTAGCATACATTGTGTTAGTTTGTTTTTTTCTCCCACTACTTCGCCATTTCTTTGTTATTTATTTCTTTTAATAATTCTCGTAAATAAATATTAGGCAAATAGGATAGGTGACATTCTCGATTCTTCTTCGTTCAGGACTCTACCTTACCCGCGTCCAAGGTTGCTACCTCTTTCACGTCCTAGCCATGTTTTCTTCTCGCCCAAGTGTTTACCATCCTCCACCAACCTGAACTCATCCGCATTCTTACGGAGGCCATTCTAATAGGTGATCTTAGCCTCTTACCTGTTTCCCCTCCAATCAAAATTGCCACAAACGAAGAGGAAGTAAGTGAGAAGGAAAACTCAACTGTAAAAAGCTACTGAAGTCGATGATGTTATTCCCTATTTACGCGCTGCACTGCAAGCCAAACGTGCAGTCAGATCCTTTCCTCCTGGCAGTCGTCTCCAGGCCTTTGTTAAAATTCTTTCTGTCTGTCGAACCATTAAGTCCTCAATTTGGTGGAAGTGGCTGGTCAATATCCTCAAACCTTAATGACGATATTTCCAGGTGCTCAAAGAGTATTCGCAATTTTTTGAATAATAACAGACCAATTAGTTGCCAGGTAATTTGGTATTTAGCATCTTGTTAATTCCTTGGCTCGTGCTTTACGAATTTGATAAAATTTATGTAAAAGCATCCTTCTCGTTTTTGACCTCATCTCATTCATTACTTAGACTTAATGTTTTTCATTTAGTGGTTAAATTTCCTCATTGATTCAGAAAAAGTGATGTTTAATTATTGATGCACATTGTATAATGGTAGGCCCTATCATCCATACTTGCAACCAACCACTTTTTTTGGTTTTGCTTGTTTTGTCACATCTTTATGTAAATCTGACGAGACGGATTGCATTATCCATCTATTCTGTATTTTAAGAGCCAAATAGAAACTCAAACTGGGTCATCAGATTTCTCTCGCTTCCTCTTTTGTCTTCTTCAGGTTAGATCAAGCGATTCTTACTATAGTCAGCGATTTTTATTAAACCTTCGGGATTTTTTCATTTATCACCCCTTAAAGGCCCCTTTTTTGGTTTTCGATTAGGATTCGACAATCAAATATCTGTGCCGCCGGCGAGCACGTCTTCACCCGCTTCTGCTCGATGCCTAAGTAGATCATCGTCATTAGTTACGCTAACACAGAGCAATGACAAGAACATCGGAGGTGAAAACTTTACACTCACTGGAAGGCCTTTTCTCCGTGCCATCTTCCGCTCCTTGGAAGTAGGTCCCGGTACTGACTACGACACCGTCTTCGCTCTCTCTGTACTTATAGCAATTAAGCGTAATGGAGGTAAGCCTGCTTCAAATTTAAGTATAAGTTTTTCTCTAGTCCTCTTGTTAGTAAAGTTTATAGAAATTAAGCTTCTCATAGTTTGCAGATGAATTTTCTAAGAAACACATCTTTTGTCCAAAAGTATGCATAAATAATATTGATTATTCAGTATAGGTTGGTTTTTCTGATATACTTCAATCCAATAGAAAGTAAAATGACGGTTCGGTTACTCTCATTTTGAGTGCAAAAATTTTGTTTGTGTCTATGGTGTTTGCAGTGGCGACAATGGAACATAATTTTCAAGTGGCAATGAAAGGCAGCGGACCAAGGCATAATATGGTCTCCTTTACCTTATTTAGCTATACTGAAGACTGAATTTATATGATTTATTCTAACTTATATGTCCGAAAGGCCAAAATTATGGGGCGAGTTCTTTAATACCAGTGTTTCATCAGAGTCACTGATTTACGAGTGCATCATTAGTCTTCAAATAGACCAATGAACTATCTTTTGAATCCTCGCAATAAAACGGAAGTAGTCCCAGAAAATACTTCTCTACATCTATTGGTTTTACCTGTTCTCTTTTAATTTGGCCTCGTTTACTATGCAAAAAAATTCAGTTGGTATCTTCATGACTTCATTCATTCGATTATTTGTTTATTTTTTTGATGATTTAACTTTGAGATGCCCCTTATCTTTTGCTGCAGGTAAAAATCTTGATAAATTACAACCCCGATCAAAGGGCTGTCAAATCGGTCATCATTACACGCTCATACTCTTTTGTTCCCCATTTAATTGCGTCAAAATGTGAAGAAAATACTGAGAAGCATTTTTACTTATTCAGATTTTTGCGTTGACATAATGCTGTGGTTCTTGCCTATAGAATCCTGTTGTACCCGACCAATATTTATTTGGAACAGTTACTGAATTTTTTTGTCCTTTTGCTTTCCGAAATTGATATCTTATTATACAAAATGTTCCTGTGTGTACAATAAAAAAGTTTTAAGCATACTGCATATTACGACGAAATCTTCGACCTTCTCGCTCGTCCAAATTGACAAACCAACTTTTTTGCCTTTTTCCCTTTGAGCTGTGCCGGCAATCGATTAGCACTATTTTCGTTCCCGTTTGTTCCATTAAACTGTTATCTGATCTTTTTACTAACCATATTTGACTCCAAAATGGCTCTTATTTCTGACTGTCCGCTTCGGTTCATTTATACCCTTCTAGATCTCTTCCTTTATTCGAAATTCGGCTTTTTGCTACCTTGTCGTCTTGTATCTCTTTCAGGTCTGGATGAAGGGACTTTGGCATTAGCACATCTTCAAACTCCAACACAGGCGAGATTTCATTCCCATGTTCTATTTAAAGTAACACTTTAATGGTTTAAGAATAGCTTACATCATGTATCATTGTTTCATGCGAATGTTCAGACTCTAATTGGGTTTTCGTGAAGTCTCACGATGTGACAAATGCCGTCTTTAATACCTTGATTCAGTTTTTAATGAGTATAAAGTGGCCATTTTTTATCTATTGGTTTCACTTTCCAAAAATTTATTTTATGCCTACATGGACTTAAAAATGTCTTTAGCTTCCTCCATTTTGTTGGTATCTGACATTTAGGAATTTTTTTTTTGACTTGATGTAAAGTCTTGTGCCGTGGGTTTTTTTAAGGCTACATTGAATCTTCCTCAGCGATCGTTTCTCTTGCAGTTCTTTAATTCGTCTCCTGTGTATCTCGATTATTTCTACGTGGTCTATATCCCTTCGAAGAAGAAGATCGTAGCCAAAATACCTGTTTAGGATCCCTAGATCTTACTTTTTGCATTTCCTTGTTCAGTTGAAGAAGCGTTTGCTGTTGGTAAAAGGCGAAAAAGTAATTGAGAAGAACAAATATCATTGGTACTCCGTGAGCGTGGAACGTGTTATAAAAGGCTAATGCTCTCATTTTTGCCTTCAAAAGATAGCCACCTCGAAGTCTGTGCATTCGTCATTGGAAAGTATGTGGGACTGATTAATTTATTACGATCGGTTACTTTAGAAGTCTTTTTATTTTAGCGACGGCTGTAGTCCCATTGTTTATCTTTAACAAATTGGTATGAATGGTATTTTTTTGGTATCTCAATAAAGAGGGCAATACATGACGCCTCCTTCGGTAGTTTTGCTTTTATCCTTTCTGTCGGTGATTTCAGACTTCTTGTTTACTTTAATAAATTACCACATCACTACTTTGCATGAGTGAAGTGTAAAGCTTGGTTATACATTCGAACGATGCTACATATCTACCTACCTTGTAGGATTCGCCTTCCAATCCACTTCTTGTAACCAAAACTACTCAACATTATCAGCGATGCAACGAAAATAGGTTGGTCTTCTCTATTATCGTTATCTTTAACGCTTTGTCCTTTTTACGCATCAGCTACCAATTAAGTGCTTGCTATTGGCCTCGCTTGACTTGTATCCAAGTTGAAACCAGTGAGCCACGTTGTCAGAAGTGCTGAGAAGGGGTAAAGATATTAGTCATATTCTGCCAAATGCGTTCATTTAACTACTGTCATTTCTCAATTTTTAACTTACGTCCTTATCCCATAATATTTAGGTTAAAGTTTGCGAGACAGTTTTACGAAAACTTATTGACTGCACTTGTAAAACAGATGGCAGTTTTTATTTAGGAACATCAGAATGTATGTCCACTGTGCCGTTTATTCTGGTCTTCTCATTGTTTTTTGCTGGTTCTTCAAGTACAACCTGACAGCTAAAGCCTGTAAATTTAGAGGACATCCTCTTTTTTTAATTGGGTCGTGTTAATCCGCTTGTTTGCTATTTTGGGTTAGATGCCAGTCAATTGTGATAATAAATAAGAGCGACAACGCAAAAATCTCTACTAATAGAAATCAACGACAACACTCGTGGTTCCTCCTCCTTTGTCTCATTTCGTCAAGTAGTGAAAACCTTATTCTAGAAATTTGGATATTCTGGATTTTTAGGTCTAAACACGGACTTCCGTTTTTTCTTACATTTACTCCCCAGGTCAATGGCAGGCCTAACGCGGGTTAATTTAGTCGTGCAAAACCGAGTATTTACTAATTCCGAATATCACTCAATAGTCATATTTTAGTCCACTTAATGCTATTTATTAAGATAACTAGGACTTCTGTTTCCCGTTCTTCCTCACATTCTTGAAATATCAGGCAGTCGTGTACGGGTAGTTACCCTCAATTTGGCTCTCTTTCTCCTCGTTCTTGTTACACGTGACGCCTCACGGAATTGTCAGCTGACGGAAAGTCAGAGGCAGCAACTGGAAAGGGCTTTTGTGGAGTCCAGAAGTATTCTACGAAATCTGTACTTGGTGAGTTAACGCCTTCGTGTGCCGTTTAAGAGTTTGCATATTCATTTCGTAAAGAGATAATAATAGGTGCCACAGAAATTCCTGTCCACAACGAAGCTTATCTGTATTATGATTTTTCTCAAAAGGGCAGGTTAATTATTGCTTTGATCAGCCCATCCAAGTACCAAAGTAGATATGAAACAATTGCCCTCATTTTGCATAAATCCTATACCTTTTCCCGAAAGTTTTAACTTCATTCTTTTCGAATCCATGTTAATGGTGTCCAAATAATTTTTTACTTCGGAGGTAAAGTGGTCCCACGTTCTTGTCAAAATGGATTTTTTTCCCATTCATTTCGTTGACCCCACATTTAGGTTTTGGATCTTCTGAAATTTTCAGACTGAACCGGATTTCGTAGACATATTTGAATACGAGGTGTGTCGGTTTCGCGAGCAGAAGCTCTGTCCCTCCAAAATCCTCGAAAACACCGATTTACTTCTGTCCCATGCTGAAGACGCCTTCAATCTCTTTTCTAACTGTTCACACGAAAACCTTACCGAGTTGCATGACTCTACCATCAATGGCTCCTTTTCTTCCACTCCTCTACAGTCACGAGTTATTCTTGACGGTCCAGCCTATAACACCCTCCCTATAGTGAATTGGAACACATGCAGCGTATCATCGCTGTATACATTTGTCTTCATGGTTACTTGGGCGCATATATCTTCACTGGACCTAAGGGTGGCACTGTAAGCGATACCGGGGATCCGTTAAATGAGGTCACTCCACCATCGTTAGAACGAATTTCGGCCTTTGCGTCTTTTGGAAATATCCAGCCGAACGACAAAGTTATAATCTCGACTTCAGATCTGATTGATACATGTGAGTTAGTAATCCGATTACCGAGTGGTGTTTTCATCGAATTAACTCAAATTATGTATTGGTATTAGCAGTTACGTTCCCAAATGTTCAAAAGGAACAGACTTATGCATACCGCAGTATTCGATATCATGAGTTTTATTCTGGTGAACAGCAACACAGTTAGTTCTTATGATTTCGCAATGCCAATGGGATCAAAGATTGTATAGTTTTTTGTCATGGCATTTGCTCCCACAATTAGTTTTACTTTAGTCTGTCTTTTGCATCGACTTGAAGTTGAATGACTTCAGAAAGGTGTGTATACCCAGAATAATTGTGCTTTTGGCGATGTTTTGGTCAATCTTTGAAAGCTGGGGAAGGGAGCCTAAGTAAAGTGATGAAATGTTAAGAACTCAAGCAACAAAATTTAATTTTATTTCTCTTTACTCTTTAGCTGAACACAGATTCTTCAGTTGTGTGATTGAACACCAAAATGGGTAAGTTTCCAAATACAACCCTCATGTTGAGTAGGCACTCATCATAAATATGTAATATTCTTTTCGCTTTGTTGATTCACCTTTTTCTAGGCGAACTGAGAAGCGATACTTCATCGTCACCGATGTGCAGATCATTTTTTTTGAGCCGAGTCGCCATAAAGTGGGCTGGGGAATTGTAACTTTTTCTGCGCTTATTCAGGTATTGTCCCTCCTTCTTTCAATTTGTGCCCATTTAAATAGTTATAACAGTAATCGTCCTATTCATCTAGGACATCGTGGTAACTCTTGATTCGACAGACAACCACACGCTGAATATTGTGGTATACAAACCAGGTGATCGATGCGTCCTCACGGTTGGGCGGATTATGACAAAGATGGACAACCCCCCCCTTTCGCTACCCAAAGTGTTTCCTCGCATGACCGCCAGACTTCGTTTTCCAAACTCGCCCTGCTTCTGCCCCAATATTTTCAGCTCCCTAACTTTAAATCTGGAGAGGATTCGTGTTGTTAAACAAGAAAAACTAAAACAGTTAGGAATGCCTACTTTGTTAAATTTTTCACGACTTTGATCCTTCAAATCGTTATCAACATTACAATAAGATTGATGGGTGATTGATGCCTTGTTTATCTTAAATCTTTAGACTATTAAAAGTCCAAGACAAACAGCCTCGCCCAAGCGCCCAATTCATTTTGACCCAGGAGTCTCTCACTCCTTCACCATCACGTCTTCCTCCAGCAATGTTAAGACCTTTGGAAACCATTAGTTCCGATTCCAACACCCTCCTTCAAAAAGCTTCTCTCTTCTCAGCTGCCGTTGGCAACCACTTTTACGACAGCACTAGGAGTTAGTTAACCATACCTTCCCGAATGCTCCTTGGTAGTTGGGCCTGCTCCTTACGTATATTTTATTAATTTTTTACAGACAAGGAGGATATGCAAGAGATAGCATTGGTTGACCTTTCACGAGGAGCCAACAACAGCAGGACGCCATCTGACTAGCAGGGCATGTATAGCTGCGTGTTCCCTCTCTCTCTTCATTCGCTTTGCTTCAGCACTCATTTTGTTAGATCCTATTAATAAATGGTTTTCTTTTCATTGGCGATGTCTTACAAAGGAATGCGTGATATAGGTACTTGAACAATCCTCCAAGTATGATTTCCCTCGGCATCATCAGATGTGCTCCAATTCTTGAAGCTTTAGTTTTTCTGCATTTGCCTATAAATTCCTGTTTTTGATTTAATTTCACGTCAGATGTGTTTGGTCCGACTATGCTGATTTTGCGGTCACAAGAACTCCTTGGATAGTACCGAGATTGTTCGGAGTTAGCGCTACCTGTTTACATAATCCCTTTGAAAATGCTTTCTAGGCGATACCATATCATGTGCGGCATCCTGTGAATGCTAGATATCTAGACTGTCTTAATGACTTTCTTTTCACTAAACGTCGCAGCGGCTTCGCAAAATTCATAAACTTCAGGCTGGTGGTTATCTTAGTTTATTTCTGGGCTATTTCCGAAACGTATACCGGGCCTGCGACATAATAACAATGTCCTTCACTAACAAGCCGATTTCATAGCTATCAACCGTTGACGCAATAGATACATAAGATCGAGTTAACGTCTGTGAAAACCCAAGCTCAAAGGAACATGAAGCAATGGGTAAGATGTCATCCAACTTACAGTAACCTGTTTGATAAAAAAGTAGTATGGAAGGAGACAAATTAGGCATCCTTAATCATACTAATGGGAGTTCAGCCATTGTAGCGTCGTCGCCACTAGCGGCAAAGGCTGGTAAGGACAAGTTGAAGTACCCACATTTCAAATTAGAGAATAATAATGTGGAAATGGTGAATTGAATTGCGTATGTTTACTATTAAAACAAGTGCGAGCGAGTCTCCAGTAGTAACCGTACAACTCATGGCCATTGTTATATTACAAAAAATGCGCAGGGTAAAGCGTGGATAGGGGGCAGGATCATCACGTAAGTAACTTAAAACTTAGACATGTTATATGAGTAGATTGCATTGATCAGATCCTGCAAATCACGTTTCAAATCGAAAGATTCGGGTAGGAGAAGGTTAGGGAGAAGAATCTGGAGCAGATTTAGAACGCGTTGACGCAACACTTGGACGCAATACTCCGGTTCGGTAGAAACTAAGACAACGGGAGAACCCAGAGATGTCTCATTCCCGCATCCATTGCCGTTATTCAGATCACGAATAATCTGAAGCAGGTATCGATCCAAATCAGCAGTTGTGCAATCGAAACCCTCCTTGACATTAGGATTAGGGATAAAGAGTTTTAAAAGAGCAAATATTTGTTTTCGGAGGACAATCATTTCATCCGAAGCTGCCAGATGACGCGAAATAAAGACACTTTCTTCGACTTCATTTATCCACGATTCAAGAGTCGATGAAATCTTTGAGAGAACATGAGAAGCCGTAAAGGAAAGATGTTCATCCAATAAATGGTCGTGAAAGAAGGGAGAGAAGGCTTCGAAGTTCTCCTGATTCAGGTTTGTGACCTTCAGTGAATAAGAAACTTGCAGACTATCTACAAAATCGAAAATGTAAATCTCGTTGTTTTCTCTGTTTTCAATTCCCAGTTGGTAAACCTCGTTTACTGTTACAGAGAAGGCGTCAGTCCCGGCGTCGAGAAAATTGTCAATAGCTTTTTTGCGTTTTGTGGGGGGAACTAAGACCGTTTTCCTATGTAAAACATAACATTGGAGAAAATACCGTATTTACTCCAGAGCAGTGATCTGCAGTAGAGGAAATGCACTTAAGGCGATTCTTCAAATGAAGCTTTTTAGGAGCATCGTTATCTAGTAACAAAACAATAGGAACCACCCGACCTACCAATTTCCTTCATCGCTGTTCTCATGCTTGCCTGTACATAATCGCCGGAATAGATGACATTAGTCTGGATAAGAACATTTCAGGTTTAAGAAATTCTGAGAAACGATAGCGGATTACAGTGAGGATTAGTATCATTCTAAAAAAAACAGGTGGCGACAAAATATGGCTCTCCAAGAAAAATCCACTAGAACGAACATGGCTAGTAATTACTAAAATGGCGCAAGACGGGGCAGTTTACAATAAACTCCTGTGCAGTTCAAGAGAGGAATAAACGGAAGGGATAAAGACATGTGCAGGTGGTAACCCATTTGAAGTCCTGCTTCACAATCCATAAAGCAAATCAATGTCGAAAGTAGCAAATAGGACACTAAGGATCGCAAACACAAAACAATGTCTGTGCCATACCAAATCTGGTCTATAATTGGCCAAAAGGCCAGCCAATAAACTCGTAACGCACGCGTGAAGGTTTTTGGCCTAACCAGTTCCAGAAAACGAGGGAAGAGAATATTACTTGATAATATGCTTCAAGCCTCGCTATCATGTTATAAGAAAACCTTTCCCTTGCCAATTACACGTAAGAAATACTTCAAAATTAAAAAAGGAACACTATAAAAAGTGCTAACGCGCAAATATTGCTTTACCTGCCTCTAAAGGTAGGGCATTTGGAAAAATGTCAGACGCCATAACAAAACGCTTTTTTTCTTTTAATTCTGTTTTCCCCAGTAACAGATAAAGATAAATAATGCATTCTAAAAATTTATGCAGCAGCTTATTCAACAACATCGCCCACTACAATTTTGACTCGAGTACACTGATACTGGCTGGAGAGCTCATATTTTACGATGTCTACTTATTTTTTTTCAATATTTTGTGTAAACGGTTTCCATTACATGCATTGTCTGTCGGTTTGATTTCTTTATTTGGTGATGAGATTTTCTTCCCCATAGTTTGACTCAACATGGATGAGTTCACTCCCTCTGAAATGGTTGCTCAAATTTACATTGTCTGGTCTATCCCACCCCGAAATGAAAAATTTTCTAGCGAATTATTTATCACAAATATTTTATTCGTTACTATAAGCCCGCCATTTGGGCAAACAAAGTAATGGTATTCATTATGCTTGGAATTCGCCTTTGGCATTCCCATTTATATCGTTTTTTTTCGATGGCGTAGTTGAAACGAAAAATACGAAAGTGTCGTCCGGAACAAAGAAGTACCAGATCACTAATCACAGCGAAATAACCTCAAACAGCAATTTCTCACTTTTTGTGTTAAATAGGTGAGCTTCCAGCACACTTCGTAAGGTAAACTATTTTCTAATATAATGGAAAAACTACAAAATAAACAAAAAATAGAGGCGCCACAAGATTATAATTTAGGATAACGGATGGGTTCTCACAAATGATAATAACAAAATTACATGAATGTAATCATAAATGAGAAAACTCCTCCGATTATCCCCAAAAGACAACGGATTTACTTCCGTTTTACTGCAACTGCGAAGCAATCACACGCAATTTGGCAGAGGAGACGCAGAGTCGACACCTTTTCACTACAGAACACAAAAGTAAGTAAACATGATAACACAAATAATTTTTAGATAAAAAACAATAAGCATACGTCGGCTGTTCGGCAATGATATGCAACCAGTGTGGTAGTCGGCTTTCAATATAGTTCAGAATATGAAGACGTCTCAGGAAGCAAAAGATGTCGTCCCAGAGACCGATTATCTCAGAGAAGTCGCGATGTACATTAGAGTGATTTGCAAACACCGCCGGACCGAAAGTTAGCCGAAAAGAACGGGATGGAATTTCAACTGGTGGATCGGAGTGGGATGTGGGCAATTTTTGGCCTTTCGATGATGCATAAAGCAAGGTCACAAAGTTAAACATTTGATACACATAAGCATTGATAGACCAAATTGTTCTGGAATAGAAAATGATCTTTTAAAGTGATAACATATACATGTGTTTACAACAAGTACCTCATGACCTAGGGTGCTATTATAGGTTTTTGTTTCCAGATTAACAGGAAATTAATATACCTGAGCAAACGTAAGCCCTCCACAATGTTTCAATCGATGGCACCGGCTGCCTAAGTGAAGATTCTTTTACATTATCATTAATAGTGTTCTCTCCGTCTAAGAGAAAATGTTTGAAATGTTCAGCTATTTCCAGGAGAATAATAAAGTTCTCCGTCATTTGGTTACGCCACATAAATTGCCCCGGTGTTGCGACATCCCAATCTATAAGAGAGCAAAGAAAACTTGTTACATAAAATCTTTTTATTGGATAAAACCAAAGAATTACTATAGGAAAACAAAATATGCAGCTTATATCACTGTTACGCAAATGAAAGTTATTATTTGCTGTTTGGACTAAAGCTTAATCGGTCGATTCGTCTATGTATAAGACCCAACCTTCTAAGCATCAAACATATAAATTTCAATGTGTCAAGAATCAATTGTAAAAAAAGAGTAAAAGTTTGCTGAGGTACAGAACATTCTACTCATAAGAATTCGATACGTTCAAAAGGGAATGACAAAATAATCATAAGGATATGACTTTTAAATGATCAAAAATGAGGATTAAACCAAAGTCAAGATTGTTTTAATGTCAAATACTACCCACCGATTACGTGTAATATTTCGGAAAACTGTTGCAACAATGTAACCAATTTGGGTAGATTGGTCTCAAAGTACAGCCGGGTTACTGAAATATCCAATTTCCTAGAGTGTCTCTAAATTTAAAGTCATAAGTTTACAAGTCAATTCACAAGGTTGTCACAGTAGTCGAGAAA
Organism: Dipylidium caninum; assembly: GCA_017562135.1. NCBI lineage: Eukaryota > Metazoa > Platyhelminthes > Cestoda > Cyclophyllidea > Dipylidiidae > Dipylidium > Dipylidium caninum. The sequence goes on along the minus strand of QEYB01001437.1, from coordinate 146,506 downwards.
ATCCTTCTGTGATGCGGTATCCTTAGCAGCCAGTAAAGCCTGCTCCGAAAAAAATTCCACGGATTTAGATAAAGCGACCACATCATTAATGCGCCCAATTGCAGAAGGAATTATATTCCACGAAATTGGGTCGCTAAATGCATTCCCACTTCGGTTGCGGAAATTGCTGGGAGAGTAACTCGGCAACCAAAAAACAAATTACGTAGAAGAAACACGTGTGTTGTAAGTTTCTGGAAAATGAAGGCTCTGGTTTTGGGTTACAACAAATCCATCGTCTTGATTCTCACTAAGCCACGTCATAGCTCTTCGTCTAAGCGACTCCGGCTGGGAAAACCTATGATATATTACATTACAAAAGACGAATAAAGGCATACTTCTGGCACATGAGAGTACGATCTTGTAATTTTGAATAAGGTTCTTTTTTATTATAGCTATTGTCGTGTCTGGTCACATGCCTTGGAATATTACTGCTTCTAAGAACTGAAACGGTTACATTTGCAAGTTTATCAACAGATTGGGGCACCCGTTTTGTTAGGGAAAAACTACGTTTGTTAACTTGAGAAGTATTCTTGTGCTTTGCCAATGCTAAATGCGCTTTCGATAGTGCATCTTCGATTTCAAAAATAAGACTCGGTGACAGTTTCTCTTCATTGGCTGTTACATTCATGTTAATAGAAGTATGAATAAAGCTAAAAGATCGGGAGGAAATGAAGACCCACTTCTTCCTAACACCAGCTTTGAGATCGCCGTGTAGGATGTCGAGTCTCCGTTCCATAAGCGTCACGGATTGCAAAATTGTAACAAAATGAAAAACGTCGTGTTCGTAATTATTCATGTAAATATTGAAAAGAATACTAGTTCTACATAGATATATTGAACCACATACCAAGGACTATAGCCCTTGGCTAAACCCATCGTCGGCGGTGGTCTTCATGAAATCTAAAAATTACGGCTGAAAAGGGTGTAAAAAAAAGAACTATTGGGGAAGTTTCAGAACAGGCGGCTGGCCGATGACGCATCTAAATTGCCAATTAAAAACGGCGTTTAGATAGGCAAACTTCATAGCTACTTTAATCAAAAATCTTAAAATATTTGGTTTGGTCTACTCATTTTTTAGCCTTGTACGGCACTGTTAGAGCTTTGCCTTGCGTGAAAAAACAAATTGCGTTGGATTAAAAATAAACCTATAAATGTATGACAATCACACGCGGGAATTGTACAATTACAGTGCACAACTATAAGTAAGGCATGGTCTATATGGTTTGTTTTAACAGGCTCACACAAATTTCCCACAGCCAGTTTTTCGTCTCTTAGTGGATCGACCTGTGAGGTCTGTCCTTTACAGACACTTTTTTTTGCTTAGCTCTTTTCCGCCACAGTATATCACCCAACATTGTGATATTTCATCCTTTTACTCCTTGTAGTGAATGAATGGTCGAAACCCACCATCCACCCGCTTGCCGTCCGCCGGTGACACCACTGGAATCAGTCCTACGTTTCCTGCTGTAAGACCACCTGAAAAATTCAATCTAGATCTCTCAGATCTTATAGACGACCTAATTGCGCTTGCCTACACAGATTCAGGTATTTAAAAGCTGCTGTACAATCGCGGTTAGGGTATTTTGGTCATGTTTTTGTCGTATTTTCCTTTCAGGCCAAGGGTTGTTATTTTTCGGTCAATTTGACGCCTTTCCGCGTTTGATATTATTGATTGGGTTTTCTCTTTTTTGATGACACCGTACTAGTTTAATAGCGTTTGCTTTGCCTAATCATTTTTTAGACCCATTAAGCAATTTTCTGGAAATTCACTTCCGTAAACATCAAACTATTTTTAAATCTATGTTTTTCTCAATGTTTACCCAGATGCGGGCACACCTGATGCGGGAAGTGGTGTTGTCTCTAATCTCACTCATCGTATAGCCTCTCTTCGAGTGTCAATTCAAGAGGCCAAGGAGCTTTGTCGCCCCTCTCCTAAGGGTCGCCGTACTGTTTTCCCCATTTTCTCGTCAGTAGCATCCACCGTTTCGACACCTCGTTCCAAAGCTACTCCTGCCGCGCCTAATTCAACGGATGCTGTACAGTCGCTGAGCCTTTTTCAGTCTGCATGTGACCTTGATCCCATTGCACAACAGCGCCTCCTTTGTGCTGTTGCTACTGCTTGTGTGGCTAAAAGGAACCTCCTGGTAGAACTAAAACAGGAGTTATTTGATCTAAAGATGCAGAATGACCACTTCTCTATTTAGGCACTTGGACAGCTTCTATTCGTATTAGTTGTGTAAATATATCCTCTCAAGTTCCTCATTTTTTCGTTTGTTTGAATTTAATTTGGTTGTTAATAGGTAGGGACGTGTTGCTTGCCTTGACGTCGACTTCCTAATTAGAGTGAAACCGGACGTTAATCTTCGAATTCACGCTAATTAGAACTAGGTACTTTCGTTCTGATTGCTTACAATGTGGTATGAATGGTTACTTAGCCATTTCGCAATCGGTTTGCCGATATTTCCCTTATGCTGAGGCTGTTGTAACGACTGTTGGAAAGCTATGAACCGGTATTGCCACCAAGGGACTCTAATCTGCCACAGTTTTGGATTTTGCATTATCCAATCTCTTAAAATAGTGTATATATGCCAGGTTAATTTTATTGAAGGTGAATTTGCGTATTTCGTTTAGTAGATGTACTTACACAAGATGGGTTATAACTATGTCGTTATGTTGTTTATGACCTGACTGCTTTATCATTACGTACTGAAATAATTACGATATCAGGTAACGTGTTTTGCATTTTAATACTTCCAAAAACCGTCAACAAGTTCTGTTTAACAATTGTCCTCGGGAGCAGACATTATTGATACCCATGGTACCTGTTTTCATAAAATATTTTCAGCTGAATTTTTCTCTATCTACATTTAGGTAATGGGCTTTGATTCCGGAAGCCTCCCTTCATTATGGACAGCCGTTAAAGTGGTTTGTTGTAACTCAAGGCAGTTCCACGGTTATCTTTGTGGGGCTTCCGTTGGAAGTAGGGATGTTGGCAATTATGTATACCTAACGCTGTGCTCTATCCCAGAAATGAAGGTGATCTTTATCTGCAGTTGGTCAATCGAAAGGGTTGATGTGAGTTCTGTGTTTTAATCTTAAGACAGGCTTCTTTGTTTCTTAGGTATTGAACGAATACCCGCCTATCCCGACAGATGTGAAATGTCATTTGGACGCGATTTACACTTCAACAGTGGACGGAGATATGCAAAATTTGACCAAGTTAGTCGGAACAGACAGTGTAAAACTGCGTCGGCAATTAGTGCTACGACATTTCGGTCCCCTTACAGCGAAGTCGGAAGAAGAGGGTAAGATTGCCCTTTTCGATGGCATCGTGACCATTGTCCCACCATACCTCCCCAGTTCTTGTCAGGGCACAAATCCATCAGTTTTGCGCCGTGTTAGAAATATTCTTATGCAGATTGATGAATATCCTCGCTGATTGTTTCAAAATTTTCTCTCTCGAAACACCATAATTCGGCCTCTAATTAAAGTGACATCTGTAAAGGAAGGTCAAAAGGGAGAGGATGGGTGGTTTTTAGGTTTTGTTGAGGCTAAGTCTTAAACGGCGTTCATTGTTGGTGGGCGGCGAGCTAGTTCGGCCGCGCCGTGGGGCGTCGGGGGCCGGTGTGTGTTTGGTGTGCTCTGAGCGTTACCGCTTCGGTAGCAGTCGTAGGGTACAGCCTGCTGTGTCGGTGGGGTGCGGCGGCTTCGTGTGTTACTGTTCCCGCATTTAGCTCGTCCGCAGGTGTAGGTGTAGCATTGGCTACCTCGTCCTCGGTGGCCGTCGTCTTTGTCCCACGTTATGCGTGGGAGGGAAGCTCTTTTTCAGGAATTGTGAATGGAAGGTTACAATATCTCCTAGTCAGTAATGGCTGCACACGGTAACTTTCATCTACTGTTTTCTAAATTTACAGTATATGTGAAAAATAAACGAGGTTCCATTTGTAACATGTAAGAGATACTATTACAAAACTACCACACGGCTGACAATTTTTGTGTTTAAGTACCTTTCTTAGTGGCCCGCCAATTTAAAGTTACTGGGGTGGTTGCTGGATACTTTTGTTTACTAGCTGAAGAAATGGGTAATTGGTTGTGTGGGCACCACATGAGGGAGTCTGGAGCTGAGGTGATTACTGCGGAAATTATCAAATCGAGGGCAGATCAAAAATCAACAGTAGGTTTTTTTGAACTTGTCAATTTGATACAATTTCGCACTTCTGTTCATTTTGAGTCCTGTTACTCTTTTTTATGATTATATTCTTTGGGCCGTATGACCTTTTATCTCTGAAATATAACATCTCGGCCAGAACTTGGGTATTGATGATGAGGTGTTCACAGATTTTTAACCAACTCATTGCCCACTTGCGTACACATTGTCCATTCCAAGCTAGTTCTTTATTAAGGAGGAAGAGCGAGGTGGGGAGGAGGTTGACAGTATACGATACACCTTATAATCTTTTGAATGCTCTTTGCCAATTGTCTTTTGCGGGCATTGGGTATCTGTTTAAGAGGTATATCAGAATTCTCAAGCTATTGGAGAGAGACATGCGTGCTCTTTTTCCGTTTTAGTTGATCTTTCTTCATGGCCTCGGAGATACAGGGTGGTGCAAAGTATTCCTTCTGTATGACTTTCGTTTATAGGCGTGCTTGGAGTCAACATTTGAAGAAGATCGTCCCCCCGCATTGCAAAATAATTTGTCCCAATGCGTAAGAAGAACTTCCTTTTACTTACGCTTTTAGGTTGCCAATTGAAGTATCTATTCAACATAACGCTATTATGCCGGCTTGGTTCGACATCTACGATCTCACGATTGACGCACCTCAAGACGAGACGGGTATCATGAGGGCCGCCGGCCAAAGTAAATCCCTGTTTATTTTACCCGGTTGACATCTTTCTTCCATCCCTTTGTGGATGTCCACTTAACCATGTAGAGTGTATGGATAGTACGTTCGTTTACGAATACACTTCAGTACCCAGTGGAAATTCGTTTGATATGTTTCGTTAGAGGCCATGTTGCATATGCTGTTAGATATCAGGTTATTTAATTTATTCATGAAGTACGTTATCGTAATTGCACTCGGGTTCTATTCCTATTTATCGCTTATACTGCATCTAAATGGACGCATCATTAATGCTTTTCACTTATTGCAACCGTTTTTGCTGCACAAGTCTCCTCATTAGGTGATTATTAGTCTAGGTAGGCTATTACATTTCTATATTATTTCTTTTTTCTTTAATGATATGCGTACTGTATGAATTTAGGGAAAACCATGAAGCTAGACGCAAGACGAGAATTAAAATCGTTTTCCTTGATGTTGAAACTTTTCGATTGATACAGCTGAGAGGGGAGAAAATCTTTTCGCAGTCGAGGACTTGATGTACCCGCTATCCCTAGTGTATAAATTAATGACCGGTTTCAGTCACAAGGATAGTTGAAGCAGAAATGGAGACGAGTGGAATGAGGCCAGAACGTATCATGTTGGGTGGTTTCTCGCAGGGCGGCAGTGTGGCTCTCTATTCCGCTCTCACATCATCTAATCTACGTGGACTGGCCGGAGTCTTAGTCCTCAGCTCCTGGCTTCCCCTTGCCCAACAACTGATCTCTGACACTTCAGTAGGTGATGGTGCTGTTGTATGACCTTTCATTTCTCTACTTGTCGATGTGCAAACGTGACCACCAATCGTTTTCCATTGGTATCCATGCAGCTGTCCCATATCCTCTGTGCTCTTTTAGCCTTATGTATAGCTGGCTTTTTCGTTACTTTTTTTATAACTCCCAATTTTACTAATACATGATTTGGCAACCTGCAGCTTTTCTTAATTTTTTAGCCATAGGTTTTTTTTCAATTTTTCCGGTCACCTTCGAATGGAGTTGACTTAGTCGCTACACCATTTTAACGGTTTGCGAATGAATATAACATATTGAGACTACCGACTGAAATTTGCTATAACATTGATCTGTTGTCCAGAGTTTAATGGTTAACTTGGGCGCAGGTAACTGAAAAGTAATCTTCTATCGCGTTTGTTTAACTACGCCTCTACTGTTCAAAATTAAGTATTTTTTTGAGCTCTAAGAATAACACTTTTGGTGACCGTTACTATATGGCTCTGCGGATACTAATGTATCAGTTTTCTGTTTGGTATCCTCTATCCTGCATTTATTCTTCGATTTGCTGGTATGAATGGAGGGTGTGCCATTTTGCAACGGGAGTCGGTAATACAATATCCCGTATATCGATAGTTAAATCATACTTAATTATGTGATGTGGAAATTGGTATAATGACTATTATTTAAGGCGATGAAGTGAGCCATAATGCTCTCAAATCCTTTTGAGTCAGCCACTTATTTTGTCGGAAATTTTGTCCTTCAAGGTCTAAATTGGTATTTACCCACTGGTAGAAATAAAAACGGTGAATTGCGACTGTTTGGTGGAGAATATCATGGTATTATTTTATGCTAAGGCTGAGTTCACTGTTCCAGTTAGTTTACTTTAATTATTTCTTGTCAGATTCGTCCATTTGCTTGTCAAATTCGCTTCTAATTGGAAGAAATGTGTCATTAAAATGATTTTCGTATTGGTTTTAGATGGAATTGAATTTCTACAGGTGCCCTTAAATAAAAGCAGATTTTGAATGCAGTCCACGTCTACTCTTGTTTTCAATCGTGTTTTTCATAGCGAATCCGCGCGGAGAGCGATCTTCCTATTCTCCAATGTCATGGAGCAGCTGATCCTCTCGTGCCCTATCCGATCGGTACCCTCACTAACACCATTTTACATGATCTCCACTTCACCGCTGCCGAGCTGCAAATCATCCCTGGTTTGGGCCACGAATGCAATGAGGAGGAATTCAAATTGGCCCAAAATTTTGTTTGCAAAATCCTTAAACCTTAGTCAGGCGGCTGGAAAGCGGATTTCTTAACTCTTGTAAGATAATTACTTGAATGGTATCGTATCTATCTTGAAATTATTTTCTGTGTAAATACTATTTCATTTCCTTACCAGCTTAATATCCCTGGTGGCTATGATTTCTTACCTTGAGAATTCGGACGTGAAACATGTAGTGTGCATTCATCTTTCAAGCCACTGCACAGTTGATACGACTGCCCTTCAGTAACATCTAAAAAGAATTACAGTGGGGTTGTTTTTATCAAAATTCTGCCCTCTCCGAGTACCCGTTATACACTACTTATTTTGACTTCAGTATTTGTTTTCGCTAGACGAAAAACGCTTCCATCTTGGTACAAACGATTTTTATACCTATTAGGCATTGTATCGCCTGACGAAATTGCGGATTTATCGTAATTGTCTGCGGAACTAGGTTACCGTTGTTTGCTATGTAGCCCCACGTGGTCGGGTAAAAAAGCTGAAATTTTACTCTGTCAGTTACTCTTCGTCGAAAGCGGCATTCTCACGTACCCTCTCTATAAATGCCCTATACACAGGAATCTGATTGATAAGATAGCGAGTCTACTAAAATTGAACGAGCTTCGCCCCATTGTAGACAAGTACTTCAGTTTCAAACCAGCTCTTTCAACTGTTAGTTCACAGAAAGTGACGAATTTGTCGGAATATTTTGTATCGTTAATGCGACTCAAAGAAATACCTGTTCGACTGCTGGATTCGCGTAAATTCGTTCTAATTGCCAGTCCATTATTTCAGTTTCCTTTCTTCCTCTTTTCGTTTCATTCTTGCTGAATATATGTTATAATTTAAATTATTCAACTTATAGCAATTCCGTCGTACCTGTTTGGTCTACGAAGTTAAAATCCCTTTCAACATTATGGGTATTTCTTTCTGAAGCGTTTATGTTTAGAAATATCCTCAATTAATTTATGACGGAAGTCCTGGGTGACCATACAAATTTGTTGAAGATGACGGAAGGTTAATTACATCGCGATTTTCTGTTTCTCTAGTAGCAATATTAAATAATGGGATACGGAGACAATTATCTTGCTCTCAGCACTAGCTAACGATGCTGTTTCCAAACGATTCACTACAGTCTCCGTTGAAACTTTTACAATAAATGCTGAAAGTACGGGTATGCACAATCTCGGTGTAATACATGCTTCAAAAAAATTCTTTAGCAGCTTTCCTACATATTCGTTTGGGACGGGCTTTTCTTGCCGCGACTTACAACGTATAATATAATATAAGGTTCATTTGTCTAAAATATGTGCTTGTACTGTGTAGCATCCTACTATATTGGGCATTTCTTAACCCTGTCTGTATTCATTTCAGTGGTACGTGCTAAATATCATCCAATCCTAATTAAACCTTACGATTCCCAATTTGATACCAATCTTACTGCAAGAGACCGTATTTATCGGCTTTTCAGTCCTTTCTCTCAGTTCTAATTGATTTGCATTCAAATCCAGTTTATCCATAGGTTACTCCAAATGTAACAACTTAGCGATCTCTCATGAGAAGAAGGAACTTAAAAACGAGAAATTGGCAATTTTTTTTCGAGTTATACATTTGCTACTAACAAGTTAAAAGGGGAAACTACGTTTGTCACTTATATCCCACCATCTCGCAGAGACTCGATCCATCGACCTTCTTCATTGTCTACCTTGTCCTGGAGGGCCAGAAACTGCTGCAGCTCTTTAGACAGGCATTCGGGTCTCTGACGCGTAGGTAGGTTGTCCATGGGCATGGTGACTGCCAAATGATCGATCAGTCGGCATTCCTGTTCAAATCGTTCGACCCGCTTTTGAGCTCGACGTCGAAGATATTCCGGAATACGTGGATTCAGTGCTGAAGATCCATAGATAAAATTGGGGTAGACAAAGTAAGGAAAACCCGTTTGCCTCCCATTAGTAATTTAATAAAAAGACTTAGTGTCACCATGGCCCGTCATCCTGTATTTCGTAAGGCGATACACCCGTGGTGCATTAACGACCTCGGTGATTGGCGTTTTAGGAGCTCAGGAAGAGTGGTTTACTATGAGAAGTTGAGGCAAAACGTGCTTTTAAGTCGCGTGATGCATTTATTCATTGAAACTTGACAAATTTCCGCTATATCAAAAAAATTAAAGTTTGTGATTATTGTAAGCTTATCGCACAGAAAAACTTTGACGTGCTAGCTTTAAAGAGGAAAAAATTTAGTTCTCTAGACTTAAAACCTCAGAAACGTAGTTAATCCATGCTTAGGTTGGGAGTCAATTGAAGACCTTGCGGCAGCAAGTGAAGACCCTCAAGAAGTTTAAGAAGCTGGCAGAAAGACTACGCTCAACATAGTGGCCGGTTCTCCCTTCATTCAATTATTTACCAATTGTTTCACCCATTTTGTAATGGTAATAAACGGAAATATACAATGAGTAATGTTCCGCGAAATCTAAATAATTTTGGGAACGGATTCTCTCATACGTAACCCTAATATCCAAAAATAGGTTAATATTTTTATTAAGTCTTCTGTCTCTGTGCGACAACACAGCAGGTTGACTGATGGCTTGCATAAAAGTTAGTTTCACACGATAAAAAACTTAATCGTTACTTTCACATTCCATATGGATTATTTTGTACATAAACATTTCGAACTCACCCTTCAAATTTAAAGCCACATAGATGATAGCTGACCTTTCCAGTGTAAGGAATGGGTATTTTGGACGAAATCGGGAGCACATTGCAAGAGCGCTCCGTAGGACATAGGATACTGTTTGTTCTAGGTAACCAGGAAGCGGTATCTCGTCTAGTTGAATTGGCACCTTAGTTGGCGGCAATTTATTCGGCGGTTTAAGATTACAGAACATGGAGGGACGGCTGGAAGAGAAGAGTTCCTATAAACCTACACTGACTTGCTTTTAGATTTAAAAGTTTCGTAGTTTTATCTATAAATAATGAGATAACTTGCTGCATGAACTTTGTCCTGCAATCTTCTGAACAGAAAGCGTAATATGCCCCCTGGTAGCTTGCTAAAATACTCCGGTCACCCGGTCGTAGACCCTCATAGTGCTGTCCGGATCTCTGAAAACAAACGGGACAGAATCCTCGTAGAGATATTTGGCACGGAAATGAGTCACGAGATAGCGTTTCCTTGGGCAATTTTAAAGGAAGATCCCTATTATCTGGGAGTCTATTACACGCCTGTGGAGGCAGATATTTCTCTGGATTCGCCATAAACTTTCTCAATTCTTCAGGTCCCGCCGTTATGTACGTTTTATCCTTGTATTCAACTGCAAATCTTAATCGAGTGGCGATGCGGGGGTTTAGGTCAAGTTCGGGTTTGTCCAACGCGTATTCCAAAGCAGTATAATCGAAAGCAAATTTGTAGCAAGCGCCGGGAAGACTGCCTTCTACTCCGGGAAGCCTAGTCACTAATGGAGCTCTCTGCTCCTCCATGCAGTCAAAGAGTTCGTTATTTTCGGCCAATCTCACTGGGCAATAATTTCCAAATTCACCTATTTTCTTCCGAAATTGTTTCATCGTCAGACCCATTTCTGAGATGCTCAACGCTTTGTCTGCAATATGGAAAATTCGGTGGTAAAGCTGTCACTATATGCCTGTTATAATAAGCCAAGAACTTTATGAATCCAAATGTAAGAATAAATAGCAAAAAAACAGTCTAGTTAAAGGGAATTATTGAAGGAGTTGCCGAAAATAAATCAAATTGCTCAATTTCTTGAAAAGACATTGATATCCAGGTAGAATACCAGATCCTCAACTTATGCTTGACAAAGCTCTAAATATCCATTGGTATTAAACCATACTATAAACTTGAACGCCGTAAGCAAGCCGCCTTACTGTGTCGATAACCGAAAGTAGGCAATGGGCAGGTGAATATTAGCGGTACAGAAGTTTCCAACTGTATTGATATCGCAAATAGGGGTAGAATGTATTGTAACAAGTGCCATATTGGTCTCAGCATGGAATAAATTGGTTGCAACACTGCACACAATCTAGTGAATCTTAATGGTTCTTAAAATTTCAGATCCTACAGCAGCATATCCTTAGGTGTGAATAGTTGGCGTTAGATTCGCACAAAATAATAAACACTTTTTCTCCAAATATACTGATTTTGGGTTTAGATTTTACTAATAAGTTTCTTGGATGAAACTTGGAAACCCACCAGCTCTAAAATTTTCGTCCGCCACTTCCCTAGACCTTTAAGAACTGGGAGAACTCGCATGCCGTGGGGTCACTAAGAAGTTGATCCAACGTCAGACTACTTAAATTTAGTAATCCAGAAGGAACATGCCCTCGAAAGTGATGCTATTGAGGCATAGACAATTGGCTGGACAAGTCACCGATAATTACTATATTCATGGAAATGGTCACGATAGCACCATAAAGCTTACAATGAAGTCACAATTATTTTAACGGTTACTTGCCTTGTTTCTTGTTGGCTTGGCCTTCCATTAAGTGGGCCATTCGATGTGTGGAGAGCAAGTAGGCCTTTTTAAGCGCAATCAAAGAGTTCTCCTCAGCAGGAATGTCCGCGGTAAGACCGTTCATAGCTTCGTGCCACTTGTGCCTGTCAGTTTCGGCTTCAGCGTAGGCGAAGTGCTTGAGTATATATCCAGGCAATGGATCTATCTCTGCTTTAGGAATTCCATATCGTTCCTCCAAGGAATGATCATTTTTTGCCAAACGGCGTCGTCTTCGCTCTTTGGTACTATCGCTTTCGTTGCTGTTCCCACTTCTACCATCCTCCGCCTCATCATCGTCAGAATCATCGTACTTACTACGACGATGCTTCCTTCTTCCAGCATTTCTTGCGTGTTGCTTCGAGTCCTCCGAATAATCACTTCCATGACTTCTTCTACGTCCATGCCGCCTCCTACTTCCTAAGTGGCTGTCCTCTTCTTCATCTGAAAGAGTACTCCAACTTTTCCTCCTAAGTCTGCTACCCTTCTTTTGTTTTTTTCGACCTCGTTTACCTTCCTTTTTACTGTCATCACTAGAACTTTCAACTCTTTCTATACCTTTGCCTTCATCACCTTCATCAGGATCACCATCATAACCGTCTCTTTCACCTGTCTTTCTGCGTCTTCTACCGGACTGTCCTCCACCAGCCGCGTCATCATCCCATCCGTGCCCGGATCCAATTTTTTCGTCTCTTCGCTTTTTATTGTAACTTAACTCATCTGCATCCTTTTCATTGTCTGATACATTTTTACCGTCTCTAAGTCTGTCCCGTTCTCTTCTATTTCTCCCGCTGAATTCTGAAACATCCACTCCACCGTATCCTTCAAGACCGCCAGCACCATCTCTTCCAAGACCACCAACATCATATCCTCCTCCGTCAGCTTCCCTTTCTTCCACTCCTCCTGGGCTCCTTCTGCCTATGTCTCCTCCTGTTACGCCTTCTTCGGCACCAGCACCGCTGAGAGCGCCCGCATCGTTTCCCAGTCCACCTAAACCGATACCGAGGCTGAAAGATTCAAATGAATGACAAGAACTTTACCCAAATTTCTTAATTTTTGTCTCGAAGGGCCGACGGAAAAATAAGTTAACTTATTAATTTAAGCTTATGTTACCTAACCGTCTCTATGAGCCCGGAAAGGAATAACAAGTGGAACTTACGATCTACCGCGGCGAGCTCGTATATTAAGCCATACTCGGAGGAAGGGACAGTCAGGAGGTTCTTGATTATTCCAATTATCGAACCAACTTACTTCGATAGAACTGTAGATTGAAAATAACTTTTATGAGTTCAGATATAAATTTTTGACGGCAAATTCCGAATATATAAGGCAGCTTAGCATTAATTACTAAATTTAAAATTTTTCGCGGTTTGCCAATTATTATGGGTATCAAGTGGTCGGTTTAACTTCTTCAAAACTCATACTCAAAAGTATTGAAAATCAATGGCGCGCAATTATTTTGTTTTCATCACCGACAAATACAGCTTAGTTACCGTGCTTGACAGTGGATTACAGTCATGAAGATAAAAGGAGTTTAGATGTTTCTTACTGAAGTCAAAACATACGTGAAATCCAAGCTTTCACTTAACTAAGTTGTAAGGCGGCTCTTCTTTTCCCTTAACTATATCAAATGATTAGATTCTAACATAAGAAAATAAGACCAACTTTATCTCTAATAGGATGAGAAACAAAATGGATAGAAGTTTTAGAATTCTATCAACGGATTAACTTGAATAATGAGCAATACTAGCTGCGGGAACTCAATGACCTATTAAATCTCTGATTAACCTATAGCGGAAGTTGAATAGAAGGCGGAAGATGAATTCATTATCTGAACGTACTGGTGGTTGCAATGTTTGCTTTGTAATTCTAGAATAAGAATTGGACGAATGGACAAGCCATACATGCATTGGGCTTGTGTAGCTGTAATTGGATAATTGTTCAAAATATATCTAAATACAAATATGTTTGTGTTAAGTGGACTCAATTTCAAAAAAAACAAGAGTAAGATAATTTTACTCACCCTCTGCTCTGGATATGAGGGGCAAGAAGAGCAACCTTGAGCGCACTGGTAACTAGATAGTCCGAAATAGCCTTCCCACTCACGATAGCCTCACGAATCTGTCTTGCTAAAGTAGTCCAGCTCTGAGAGACGCATGTGAGTAACCACTGCACTGCCATTTCCTTGGTCACGTAAGGCAAATGCAATTCATTGGCGAGACGTTTTGATACTAAAATAGAAAAAGCAACCTTTTTTATTTAGTCATGAGTCCGATCGGTTTATTCACTTGACCCAAATAACAAGAGGATTTTTTCTCATATTCTTTATACTATTTTGGTTGAATTCCTAAACTTAATTTAACTAGACCACATGCATTGCATGCGTACGTCATGCGATACCAGGGTTAGTCACGATATTAGGCTACCTGATTAATCTGTTGGGCAATATGAATTGTCGAATGGTTTACTTACGAAAATTATACAAACAAATCGCCCTTTGTGTAGTTATTGGTTGTGCGCACAACAAATAAAATGCAACAATTTCGCATACTCACTGAACGCTCTTTCTGAAGAGGGTCCACCGAGGACGGCCATTTGAAGGGGTTGATGAGAAAGCTTCTAGTATGATCTCCTGCCGATCTAATCACCGCAATCGGATTGTTGATGAACACCTTTCTTTCTGTCTCTGAATTAAACCAGTATACACATTCCCTAAACACTGCGCAGCAAGTTTTCACCGCAGCGCTGCCGAACCTCTTGTTTTTCTTGGATCTAACTAATGGGTCAATTTCATCACCAAGTTTAGGTTCAAGAATTTTGCTGTTTAACCGAGAATATCTTAATATAGGCGTCGGATTTAATGGTGGGAGACGGGCTGCAGTTATACGACTCCATGAGACGGGGCAGAAGCGACCAAATGGGGAGATGTGTTTAAATCCACTTGCTACAAGATTTTCCGCATCTTCTAGAGTAATCGGATAAATCCGCTCAAATATCGCCTCGCGGTTGAGGATATAATTTTTGATTTTCTAAGCAGTAAAAGAACTACTTGTCACTCAAGGGAAAGTATCACTTGTCATAATAGTCTAAAAATGTTTTGATAGCACCAATGACTCAAATAATAAGCATTTAGTTAGACTTATATATACACTCGTTATTTTTTATGCCATACCCTTCTCAAATGGCAGTCACTACGATCCTAACCAAAGTAACTTGGCTAAAGAGAATGTGCATCGTGCGTTAGGACTGCAGGCATCCTGGCAAGTCTAGATTTTGCGATTCTGAGACCACTATTATTGAAAATCTAATTCTCAACCATATCCACATATCTGTACCAAAACACATAAGTTACTGCTTTGGCCTAACAGACTTGTGAAAGACGTGGAATGAAGGGTGGTTTTAGAGAAGTCAAAATAAGAATCTTCGGCTCTCTATTATAATTCTATTAAGAAATTCAACTATCATAAGAGACAACCACACCGCTCAGCTTTAGCTTAAAGGGGAAGAACATCGCGACCGCCAGAGTATTATAAACAGTGAACCGAGGTACTTTACCTTAACTAGGCGGTAACGAACACGAGTCAATTGATCATCCGCACGAATTGAGAAATGAGGAATTTTTGATTCCCTGAGGGAATCAATGAGCTCCTCAGCGTTCGCATTTGAGAATTCAACGCGGTCATTAATATGTTCTTCGATGCGATTTATAGCATCTGCCTCGGTCTCTTCCTCCCCTATCTCCATATTTTCTTCGTCTTCCTAGAAGGCATGTAGAGGGTGGTTTTCTAGTTCTACTGGAACTTCAAGGTAAATAGAAGCCAACATTAAATAATACACGATTTCAACACTGATTGCGGTTTTCTTATACATTTTTATATATGTTTTGTTACAATTGCCTTAACTGTCCATTCTATGCTGGTTTGGGAAAACCACCCATTATGTCTATTTTGGGAGTAAAACAAAATGCATCTCTTTTACAGGCAATAAACTTTACAGACCACACAAATGACTTCTTGCCGCCGTAAGTGCAGTTTACATGTCCCTTTTTGAAAAGTATATCGACTTTAAATGCAGTAAAATGAACTACATGGTGGTAAAAGTGTGCTAAGTCCGGAGAATAAGGCGGATGCAACAGAATTTCGCAGCACGGTACTGCAATTTTCAAAGAGTCCCCAAAGTAGTATGTGGTCCGACATTATCATGGCGCAGTATTATATCCTTCCCATTATAAATCGGCAACCTCTTTTCTTGCTTCTTTGAACTATCCAGTAGCAGATAACATTTTTCCGAATTGAGCTTTTCATTTGGTTATAGATGCTCATAATGCATAGATCCTCGAATGTGCCACCTAATGCACAACATCCACTTTTTCACAGTCAAACTTAGTTCAGAGGTGGAAGGGTTAAGTTCTCAGGATTCATAACATGCCCCTTTCCTTACGACCTTTCCGTAAATAATTTACTTTTCGACTCGAGTTATCTTTTGGTTCAAGAAGGGCTTGATTTTGCTTTAACTAAGGAAAAATTGTGATCACAAAAATGAGTTTAACTTTCCGATGGACTTTTATGCTGAGTGCCTGTAATTTATCAAGACTGATGCAAACGCAAATCCTTATGAAATGGTTAAACCGAATTAAAGCGCGAGAATAACGAGATTCTCGGATTAATGGGTAACTAATGCCAAAACAGGGGGATGTAAGCAGTACGATGAACCTTTGTAATCAATAATATTAAAGTTTAGTAATTCATTTTAATCCTTATATCCTATTTTACTATTTTCATAACAACATCCGGCTGTTTCCCTAATTTTTAACACTTGGGAAATACGAAGTGTTTGTTTTCATTTTTTTTTCTAAACATGGAAAAGTAAAGGAAGAAATGAACTTCGCTGATTAATTTTGACATTATACAAATATCCACCTACGGGTACCTCTTCTTCGAGCATCTGGGAAATGTTCGCTTCTGCATCTGTTTCCATCTCCGTGTCCTCTGTTTCTATTAAAGCGTCGCCGCTCGATTGTCGCATCTAGAAAAAAGGGGCCAGGGAGAAATCAAGCAGTTAGGTCTTCCATGGGAAACCACTTAATGTGTGTAAAGTAACTTCCATTTGGTCACCATCTTAAGCTCGAATATTTTTCATTAATTAATTATCTTACATGTTAAATCTTAAAGGAACTTCGCATACATCTCGCTTCGGCCCTGTAAAATTTAGAGCGGGGCATGTCGAGTAAAGCCACAAAATTTTAACTAAATGGAAAGGTTAAATCTTGGTATACACTACGAAAACTGTCGAAACTCGCAAACTATTCGGGGATGTGAAAGTGACATTTTTCCACTTTACTATTGTTTGCTCTGGCACATGATTGCATAGTCAGGCTGAATAGAGCAGAGTTAAGCATTTCAAGTTGACATGGCTTATTTGAACTATGTACTAAGCAGAACTATTGTTGTCTTTTAACCATAAACACAAACAGTACTGTTAACTTTTATTATTAGTCGTTTCAGGGATATTAGGCTGTTTATTTTGGTCAGTTTGTCCATAGTTTCCTACTTGACGTAACCCTTTCCTACTCTTCTTTTGATGGATCACATTAAAACTTGTATCAGCTTTATCTCAATCCCTCACCTCAGACTTTTACACACTCACTTTTGATGTAAATTAGTAATAACTTGAATGTTGTGCGGCACACCTAATTAATACCTATAGGTGCGTTTCAATACCAGTGGCATTACTCCGCTAACGGGCTAATTAATACAGCCACTTTATTTTTGACGATACAAACACAAGAACAAAAAACCACTAAGTTGAAAGATGAGAGAGAATGCAGCCGATTAGTTAATCAGTAGCGTACTTATCACATTTCACCACACCACCTTCATTCTTGTTATTAGCGTTCTGAAGCGCAAAAACGATTCGGAGATATTTGTGGAAAAAATACAATCATGAACAACATTAAAGCCATGTTAGTTTGTTAGATTTGGCACTGCGCGTATCAAGATGAGGAGGATTTCCCAGGTAGACTTAGTTAGTGCATAAGAAAATGAGTTGTTTCCAGAGCTCATTAGTGACCACAATCCCCTAGCTACAATTAGGAGCCCTTATCTCTTGTTGGTTAAAAATACCACAAATCACTTAACACGATCTGGCATTACAGGAGAATTAATAGGTAGAACTGGCTGTTTTTCTTAAGTACGGACACTGAACAACGGAAGTATCAGATTCGAATCCTTGTAGTGCCTACCACTCATTTATATTAATTACAAAAATTAGGGGTACAAAAAATAGGATCGGAGTGAAATGTTTCTGTTGCTCAAGGCTACCTTATATAACTTATATGGCTCTCTCAGATCGTTTATCCTCATCCCATTGCAGTGTGGATCAACGAGATTTAGGGGAAAGTCCAGAGGGATATTCTTATTTCCTGGCAAAAAAATTTTCCGCAAATTACTGTTTACATTTTGCAAAAATTTTTGACATTAGCCTCTATCGTCTAATTAGAATGTGATGGCGGAAGTGATTTTTAATTTAAGTAACACTCATCATGCTAAATTTGTGAAACCTCATTTATGTGATGCGACATTCGCCATAGCGACAAGACTGACTAAGAATACCGAGTTCCTGGCATCATTAGGTGCTTGACTTTGGAAGTGGACACCTTTGTTTTATACAAGTAGTGGTCATATGATGTTAAAAGAGTACGCCTAGTGTGATGTAGTCGAACAAACGACTGCATACTCATATTAATTACCAAAGGGTGGACAGTTTCCTGATCGCCAGGGTATACGTCCATGGCCCTAAATACAGCAAGTAAATATCTCACCATTCGCTTGTCTGTTAGAGCCTGAAGAATCATCTTCCGCCTTTCTTCCTTTATTCGCTTTCGCTTTCTTGTCTTCCAGTCGGCTGCAATTCTCCTATTCGCCTCAATTTTTGACATCTTTACCTTCCACTTCGCCAATCTTGCAGGCAAAAGGCGGGGAACTACATCTTCCGCCTCGGCATTCATCACCACAGCAAAATCGAAGTACAGATTGGACTCTAGCATGTAGGTTAAATCGTCTGCAGACCGTGGAAAACCCTCTAGAATGATACCCTTGGAGCGGTATGGTTCTTCTTGCCATAATCTCGGCAGTAAGAGATTTAGTGATGATTCCGGAAGAGCTTCATCGTTTTCCAGGTACTCACGAATCGCAAGTTCATGGAGAGAAAGCACATCTTCTTCAGCACGAGTTTCACCTTCTTCCAAAATATCGCCCTTAGGTGCTGATATTTCATCTTCTCTCGTATGAGTTCCAGTCTCGGGATTCTTCGGTTCCCAAAGCGCTCTGGCCACGGCTGCTTCAAGGCTAGGACGAATAATAAATAAATTATCTCCCAGAAACTATTAATTACTCTTTTCAGTTATGTAAATAAAACGGCGTTAATACACTTACAAAGAAAATTTTACGACTAGTGGGAGGTATGAATTGTGCATAACTACCACCTGACAGGCATATTTCATCAATTATTAATAGGTCTTAAACACAACTACGCCGTGGATCGACAGCATAACCATCATTGGAAACATTTTTATTTAACCTGTCACTTACATTGACAGTGCTGATAAACAGTATCTAATATCACAAGGATGTGAAGGTTCACTTGTTGTGCACTTACCACGAAGTCATGTTTCGACCTCGTCGGCGCCGATGATAAATATGTGTTATATCCATTATTATAGACACTGACTATGGAACCAATTTAGTAAAACAGAAAGTCCCCCACACACAAATCTACCGTAACTAACCTTTCTCCAAATCACTAATTTTTAGAGCAATTTGGTTGCGAAAAATCGTGAGGATAAATTTGGAATCATTGACAGCACTTTAATGATACTTACTCAGGCATCACTATAACCGGAATGACTTTGTCATCGTCATATTGGGGGCCAACTCTATGCTTTAGTTTTTGTACCATCACATCTTGAAGCATCTGTTCAAAGCTCACGTGGATTAAGTCGAATTGTCTGGCTATTTGGCGTCCATGGAGTGTTTTTCCTGTACCAGGTGGTCCAAGAAACACTATTCGTAACGGAGGTGGCTAAAGTGGCGAAACATCATCGTAATTACGTTTCCTAGTTTTAGCCGATTTCATTGTTTGGAGGATATTTTACCGCGAAATTTATTATGAATTCAAGTATAGTCCAAGGATCACCTTTAAGGGCGGCTGATAATTGCTGTCCACATATCTTTCTGGATCATGCAAAAACTTATTCAAGTCAGCTTCATTGCCAAGATAGTAACTCAATCCTTTGTAAGTGACTACCAATTCCGGGTCTCCAGGTTTGAGGATATGGTAATCACGATAGGCTACGGGGCAATAGTAACTTGTTCTACCAAGCTTTCTACTAGAAATTCTGCTTGAATCTTCTTCTTCCATCGATTCCTCACTTTCCTCTTCGTTTTCCTAAGATGAGTTAAAATTTTTTTAATTTTTGTTTTCACAGTTTTAGCTTGCCTCGGTCCAGCCTTTGCAAGTTCACTCTCGAGAATGCCAGAGCGTAAGATAATTGAGGGACGTGGGATTCTGCGAAAGTATAATTCCTGAATTCTTAGACTAACTGTTAGAGAATCCTTGCTACACTTCCTCGTTCGGCAGCCCATTGTTAAGTTATAGAAGTTAAGAATGAACAAATTGCAAATTTGTTACACATATGCATCAACTAGCATCGTAGATCAAGGGTAAAGTTTATGATATCAATGAGTTGGCGGTATTCGCCCCAAAACACACGTGTGCTCGACTATATTAGGTTTCGCCTTCACAATTAGCCGACTTTCATGCAACATCTTAAAAGGACAGCCGCGTGGGCCAGAATGGCAGTATTTTAGTGCAGAGAGCTCTTAATCTAGCCCGAGAACTATTTTTACAACCACACAACTGACATGCCAGTCATTATTAAGGTCTCACTTTGATGCTGAACATGTGACATCTGAACGAGGAACAGCCTTGACGACCGCACTTTGACAAAATTATTTCTTTTAGGGTGCGCAAAATAACTAACTTTTTATGGAAATGAACCCTTTTTTGCCAGAAAATTAGTTACAATCCTAGGAAGACCCAGGTATCTCCTTTTCTGTTTACTAGCTGTTGATCTCACTCATTTACACTGATAGAATGGAAATGAACAATAGTAATTCTTTACGAGTACGAATAAACAAAGGAAAGCAAAAGTAGTGTTAAAAATGTCATTAGCAAAGTGTGCCATTCGGTTTCACCCACTCGATAGGAAGAGAGCAAACTCTTTGACATAGTTGGTTGTTTTCGTCGATAACTTAACTATCAAATAAAACACATATACGAAATTACGTAAAGGCGGTAAACTAAGCTGACTTATCGGTCAGAGTCAATAGTTCTACTACCCACCCAAAATGTAATTAAGAATTTTTCAATCAATTAAATATATAGCCGTACCTCATCAGCTACTTCCACTTCTTCACTTTCCTCCTCCCCCTCAGCTTCTTCCTCCTCTCTCCTTTCATCCCTTTCCTCCTCATCAGAGTCTACGAGGGCTGGATTGTCCTCTAGACCACCAGTATTCGCAAATCCTTCTATCTCAGCCTCGGCATCCTCATCTAACATCTCTTGCGAGGATTGGTTTACAGGGAAAGCGAAGAGTTCTACCCAAATGAATGAGATTAATCAGACTTTTCTCTGTAAAATCAGGGACACATAAGTGGACAGAGTCTTCTGTCTTTGGCACGTGATTCTGATATGCCAAACGTTGCTTCATTGGGAAAAATACCGTGCCATTAAAAGAATTGGAAAGTTCTAAATCTTGTCCTTGAAGTGTAGGATAAACTTGCATCTTTCATGGCCATACTGTAAATAGTGGTGAAAATTTGCATACACTTGGTCGAAAGCATAATCACGCCAAGACATGAATTCTGTAATTGATTAGGAGATTCACTTGATTAAAAAATGCGTTACTTACGCTAACTAAATTTCTATCCTGACGAAAAAAGTTCATACCCTAGTAAAGCTCCTTGCTGTCTATATTGTGCCTCCAATTGTCAAGTACAGAGAGATTCTACAAATTGCTAAGTTAATTCTGATATTTTATAAGTGGATCTTTTAATAAATCTGTAGACTGATTAGTGGTAAAATTTCGCGTTATTTTCTTAGGAGTAAATACTATGTATTTTTCATCGTAGTCGAGATATCGCCATAGCGTATCACTCTGGCTTCCATGCAAAGCAGATAATAAGCCTACTTCAGTGTTGAGAGGTACACCGGAGCATCAAAAAATTGATGAAACATTTGTTAGAGTGGTTGAATGTATCTTATGCAAGTGAGAAATCACGCTTTTAATACATTTTTATCAATAAAGAAGATGATATTACCTATCGTCTACTGTTTTTTTTCTACCGAACATGTCCAGTGACACAAAGGCTGTGGCATCTGGCCCTTCAAACTACTGCTTTACTTCCCGAGGCGGCTTAATGTGGATAAAACTTAATATCTTCGATTTCAGGACACATCCATTACATTTGTAACTACCAGTGTCTACTGATCTCGCAACTACCGAACTTATGACGCTAATTTAATTTAGTCAAGTGGTTAGTAAGAACCCATACAGTGGTTAAGTTCAGTTCGTTAAGGGTACTGGGTACCATGCGTGTTGCTTCGATGGAGACAGCATAGCTATTCAACAGGTTGGCAGATCCTTTAATCATATTTATACTGTTCTAATCAACACCACTTCCAAGCGTCTTGGCATCCCCAATATAATTAAAAACCTCAAAATGTCTAAATGCCATTAAGTTTTAGGAAATATAATCTGGTTTCTCCTTACATAATAGCAAATAGGCGTTTTTAGATTTCTTAAGACTGCGAGGTATGTATTGTTCTAATAAAGGGTTTTCATGGTTTTATGAAAAAGAAGAACTACTTCCTCATCTTAACCTTTCGATTTGTACCACTGATTTTATAAAGGATTGTAGACATAATCGCATAATCACAATACTCTACAAAGACTTTTAGTGTTTGAACATTACTAACTTACTTTTCAAGTGATTATTCACTTCCGTTAGAAGTTCATCCAAAGTCTTCTCATTGTGAATGCGTAAATCCTGCACGTGAACTGGAAACCCATAAGCTGTAAACGTTTCAAGCAAAAGCTGTTTTGAGACCTCCCACGCATTGTCAAAATTAATTAGCTGGTCCCTCACACAGTCAACTTCTGGACCAGGCTGAGGCATAGGATAGAATGTTTGTCCCGAATTGGGGGATCCTCTGGCGGCTCCGTCACGGCTTCATCTTCCTCTTGTACGGTTTCACTTTTACCTCTACTCATTTCTGGCTCTGTGTTCCTTCCCGTCAACATGGGCTCAATTGCACCCAGATCCATGCTGTCGGCTTTAGGTAGAGCTGGTAAACCTAAAGTAATACAACAGGGTCGATAGTTTATTCGTATTAACGTAACAATCTGCATGGTAAGTGAAGGGATGCCAAAAAGTCACACTCTTATGAATTGACTGTAGTGTGCCATTCTGAATTTCCCTTCTTTTTCAAACAGAACAAAAAAACAGATGGTTTCCGGAACTTAAATAATTTCACCCATGCACGTAAAATCCTTTAATTTCACTTCTAACTTTTGATCTCAAGTAACGATCTTCTCCTCAACTATTAAACAGATATGAGCGTTTCATTGAAATGGCGGAAGTATGGTATGATTAAGGGAGAAATTTTTTTTAAAACAACAGTACCCACCTTCCAGTGGTCCAAACCCTACATCATAGAGACGATGTATCATCAGTGCATAATCCTGAAGATTATCTTTCAGTTTAAACACGAAAAAGGGCATAGGGTCTGGGGAAAGGACTCTTGTGGCTGCTTCATTAGCTCTCTCACGGGCTTTCATCAACCGAGGATCTAGTATGCTCACGTAAGGATTAGCTGGTCTTTCGGGTTTTATGGACATCTTTATTGTTTCTATTTTTCCGCCCTCCCCTTCTCCCTCCATTAGAGCTTCCTCCGCTGTATCATCGTCTTCTTCACCCCTCTTTTCTCCGCTAATATTTCGTTGACGCGTTACTCCGCCCAACTTGCGTAGAGTTTCGTAATTATGACGCCGCGATTTGACCTCCCTCGCGACGGCGCGTGAGCGTTTCCTCAATTCTTGCCAGACCTCTTCCAATGGCGGTAAACCTTCAATCACCCAGCTTAATGGTCTGTGTAAAATATATACATTTTGCGTTACAAAAAAATCAAGTTTTATGTTTGATGGCTTTAAAACAAATCAAGGACTTATCCTTAGAGGGGAATCATCATTCAACTTGCCGGAAGAGGGAAATAATCGTCTGTATATATCCCTCGCTATTTGCATTTTGTGATATTTCCCAAGGTAAAATCAAAACAATGAAATAACGTCAGCAACCGTATATTCTAATTTTCTCATCGTTGAGTAAGATTTTGGGTATAATCGGAGGTGGAGGGACTAGGTCAAGATATTGATAAAGCGAAACAAGGGACCGATTCGCCTACATTCCTCTAGGTGATTCTTCACCTTATCGGCAGAATAAGAGAATATCTTTACCGACTTACTAATGAAATGGTTAACATTAACATGAGAGAGAAATCTTAAAAAATTGTTCCGCACACAACATGCTTCGTACCACGCCAGGCGTTCAATGTCCCTCCACGCAAATTTTTTATTGCGGCAAATATTATCAACAACAGTCGACTATATATACATATGTATAACATTTTTGTTCGGATGGATCCTGATTATACAAAGTCTATATTTCTCACAACATTCTTCATCCCATATGTCCCTTCCCCGTATCTCAACGATCCTTCATTACTTGCAGTTAGGTGATTTCATACAATGGTTGACCAAAATTTTAAAGCATAACCTATAAAATATTACGGATTTTTAAATCACAGAGCGGGTAGGAATAGGCTAACACGCGGTAGACTAAGATTTTTGACAGAATGAAAGCCAACTAAACGCCAGAAGAATTTGTGGAAATTTTGGTTATAATTCATGGCGCTTTAATACAATCTCGGTTTAACTGTTAACGTGGTTACAACTGACCAAAAGGAAGAATTATTTCTAAGTTACTCCAAGTCCGAACTGTGCTCTTTTCTCGATTTCTCGCTATCCCTTGTTATATTCTAATGACTCTCTGATGCCCTCTTTGTCCAAAAGCAGGGTATCAAAGCGTGTTTTATTTTCAATTTAGGAGGATAAAAATTACTTTCGTCACACTAACTATCGTCATAAAATTTCAGTATAAATACAGGGGTTATTGTTATCACTTTAGGAAGACTCATGGAATACTGATAATTCTCCCTCCTTCTATCAGGGAGGTGATAGTAACAAAAGAGTACTTGTCTACACCTAATTAACTTAATACAATGTTGACCAGGTTTTATTTTAAGATCCTGTGTACTCCTCCTGTTATTAAAAGACATTAAAAAGGTTAGTACTTTCGTGAGATTAGTAAAACAACTTGACAAACGAGCGCTACCACCAATATTCAATTTTTAGGTACGGTTGCCAAAGGTATTACCTTTTCTTAGACGGTGTCATGTTTCGGTTCGCGTTGTCAAGTCTTTCCAACTCCGTTTCCAGTATGTCCACATAGCGTGCAGGTTCAAGATAAATTGGTTGCGCTTTGGCGAATTTCAGGGCTCGCGCCACTGCCTCCTTCACTTTAGGATGATCTGGTGTGATTGCCTCTTTCAAACCTAATGTAAACAAAATAAGAACTCATCCTTAAAATTTTTATCATAAAGCGGGATGAGTGAAAAGGTAACGAACAGGCAAGAAAGAAGTTTTAATTCGACAGTGAACTAATTTTATCAACAATTAACTGGATTTTGAAATAAGCTCACCAGGAGGGGTACTGATCTTAACCACCTAATGGATTACCTTAAAAGCTCGATGGCTTAATTCGATCTCAGGAAGAACATTTGTTAGCCTTAATCATAAACTTCTACATGTTCTCATCGAAAATACTCGTCACGCATTTAGTTGTCAATGTCCTTTCTGTGATTTTTCGACGAATGATTGAGGTGAGGTGACCTGGCAGAGATTAACATGCATGACAAATGCTTTAATCATTACTATTGCAATGAACACGCGGGATGGTCTATCTTAAACGCACAATTTTGTCTCTAATATTCAAAATGACCTTTAAGGGAGGTGGTGATAAGTTGATTAGACTGTCCAAAATTTCCTTATGTAGACCATCAAAAGGTACTACTATCTGCTATAGGTTGAAAAGTATCCTCTGGGGAAAGACAATGAACATAAAACACGAAAAGGAACGGGTAAAAGCCGAAAGCGAATACATATTTACGCTCCGGTAAAACCGACTGGACTTGAGGTGGTGGAAGTAGTGGATACCACACTGAAATGAGAGACCAAAAGTTAGGATCTTGTTCAACATATCCTTAAAAAGCCACTTTTTAAGAAAAACGCCTTTTTGACTTGTTTTTGCCATCTGGATCTAAGTATATGTAAAGTAGAGTTCTAATGGGTTCTCGAAGTGGCTTTACTGGTATCGCATAACAGCCATTCTTACCATTCCGACGATTTCAGTATTTAATATGAAGTGGTATTATACAGGAATCCTAAATATTGGCATAAAAGTGGATCGTAAACACTAAATGCCACACTGGCATAACATTTGTTTAGCTAAGTGCGTAA
Source organism: Dipylidium caninum (assembly GCA_017562135.1). Classification (NCBI taxonomy): domain Eukaryota; kingdom Metazoa; phylum Platyhelminthes; class Cestoda; order Cyclophyllidea; family Dipylidiidae; genus Dipylidium; species Dipylidium caninum. The sequence continues at coordinate 120,407 of QEYB01001437.1, read as the reverse complement.
CCGGTTGAATTCTTCAACAAGGACTTACACTAAGGGACATGACTGTCGATTTGGGGTTTCAAAATAAAGATAAGTTCGTGGTTGGAGACGAATCCGCCTACAATTTGTTTACCTTAATTGTAACTATTGCAACTCGAGTGGATTCTAATTGATTAATAAGAGTATTACATATATATGTATTATGTACAAATGTAATGAGTGTAAGCTTCCTCATTATATTAACCGTTTTGCGTTTAGCCACGTACTCCACTTTTCACCTTTATTAACTGTCTCCTTTTAGTAGTAGTGCAAATATCGTAGTATAAAACTGTACTATTTTTAAAAGTATTACGGTCAGCCGAAGTGGATGCTGTAGGTTTTCCGTCAAACCGGAAGCAAGTAATGAAAAACTAATCAGAGCTATGTGGGTGTGACTTCACATCACTTGCTTCAGTTCTATATACAACAGTTGTTTTACTAAATGACGGTCATTAATATGTTGTCCATCGCTACTCGTAAAAGACTAATTCTTAACATGTCGAAAGCTCCAGATTGCCTTTCATGGACGAGAGATCTCAATTGGTAATACTGTGATGATACACAAAATTATTCGTGACGTTAACGCATGATAAACCCAAACATACCTTGAGTTTTAAATTTCTTTTCTACAATAAAGACAGGGATGATTTTTTAATGTCATTATGCAAAATTCATCAAGAACGTTTAAATTACTTGACAAACGAAGTAAAGCAAATGAGTGATCAACTGAAACAAACGTGTAGTGTATCACTGGTCTAACTTTACAGTCCCCGAGTGTCCAAGGTCAGAATCTTATCTGTTCTCGCTGTTTTTGTTTTAAATCGGCAATTAATTTTGTGATTATCACCATCGCATTACCACACCATGAGTGACTAAACGAGTGATGATAGAAACATTATTACGCAGTATGGATCAACAAAATTGTTCCCCTTTTTGGAGCAATTGGAAGGATATCAAGTAGTCTTCCCGTTTTGTAATGATAGTTCCAGATATATGCGACATAAATTTAGAGAATGTGTTAATTAATTGAGTTGCGTATAAAGAGATGGTGTCTATTAGTGTAAAACAATCTTAGCAAAGTAAAACGCCTAGTTTACCACCACTTTTGTCATCCGCAACCTTGGACGCAATAATGCTTTCCAACAACTCCTCAGCCAATTGGTTCACAGCAGACGTTGTCAGTGTAGACAACGCACTGTCAACGTAGTTGTCTGTAGGTGACAGTAATTGCTTTAGGCGATATTGTTACTTTGGACAATTTTTCGTGAAAAATATGATGTCATTAATATTTATCTAGTGTAAATTTAAGACAAACTTAGCATTTTCAGTAACTTCTAGGTCTTAAAATAAAGATTTTACGGCATAATGGTAACCCATCTATCTTTACCCTTAACTTCTGTCTATACTTTTATTTAGCTAAATACTTAGGGCCAGTAACATCGTTACTTTCATATGGCAGGGTATACTAAGTTAGCAACAAGTCATCTAGCTTCCCCTATTATTATCACTGTCTGACGGAGTGATTAACCTACTTCACCTTTTTTTAGTCGTGTACGCACAATATCGTGGACTGGGGTGTTAATTGTACTCTTAGTGAAGATATTAACAAATGTTACGTTTGCTAGAATAACTTCTGTTTTTCTTTAATTTAAATGTGCGAAGTAGGTGCCTCCATATGAGGTGGAAGAGGGGGGCACATGTGATGGGAACACTGTCAGAGATATGCGTTTCTGTTTAAAGATGTTTGGCATTCTGTTTGTATTCATGGAAGTTTTAGGATTTGTCGAAGCAAATGATGATGTCTAATTGTGACTGGTTACATACACAATAGTTATATTGGAAATTATATTCGCCTAAACTGTGTACAATTCAATTGACACCATTTCTGCACATACTTGTCGTAATCTCCTCGATTTCACGTTTTCTCTGATTATTTAACTTCTCCATCGTCGTCGTCTCAACTTCCGTCTTTACTTTCAATAACGTGGCGTTAATTTTGTCATCCAGCTCTTCACGAAGAAGTTCCGTCAGACTAATACAGGCTGCACCGTAATGGTCTGCCAATAAGCGACAGAATGTAGCAGAGCCGGATTTTCGATAGCCTATTATAGCCAGTTTCACTGTCAATTTCGGCTGTGACTCTCTAGCGTCTAAATATGGTCTTGGATTGCGCAAAAAGGCTTCCAAAGCCTCGCGACAGGAGAGGAAGTAGAGGGAGCCTAAGAAGCTTTGAAGAAAAGTGAAATGTTATATCTGATGCTGTTAACATAACGTGATTCCAAAGAATGTATCACTTACTTACCCGCAAGCAAAATGTGTCTTGCCATACTCCAAAATGCCTTCATGGAGCTGCACCGGACAGAATCTCTGCCACTCACTTAGCTGCCACCGAGAGTGCTCGGTTGGCATTTTTGTTACTGACAAGGAGGCAATTACTTCGTCCCATTGAGTTTCGTCCCTTTTGGTCTCTGTTTCACTTACCTCCTCATTTCTCACCTCTTCTTCTGTATCATCCGTCCGTTTCTCTCGTTCCTCTTCTTCGTCCTCTACTTCTTCCTCATCCTCTTTCTTGATTGATAGGGGATAAGGTGGGATTGCAGGTCTGATGGACAGCGCCCGTATTATTACCATCAAGTTCTGTTCACGTAAGAAATTTCTTCTGATAGTAATCATTGAGTTATCATAAATCACTGTATCCATCAAAGCATCGCCATAGGAAGGAATTACTTAAGGTTACGAAGGATATGAGCGCTTTGAAATATTCTCACTCATGCACAGTATTCCAAAATTACCAAAATATGTTTGCTTAGTAACTTATAAGTGCGATCCAGGTAATCTAATGCGGAGAGGTAAGGTGGTTAGTTAAGAAAAAAGTTATTGATCAATGCTGTCTTAGACTTTTCAGTGGGAAATCGTGCCTATTCATGCAACAAATAATTCTCAGGGATCGGAATTCAAACCATTTGTCTCATCTATCTATGACTAGCAAAATCCTTCGGCACATACATGAAACATTTGAGTTGGTGGGAGGTTTCCATCAATTTTGATGATATGTGTCTGCGGAAATTTGTCATAAAACTGTTTTAAAGACTTTTTAGCGTTATTGCTGAGATTAAAAAGTCTATCTATCTCGCGTGGAGAATCTTCAGGCCGGAGTAGCAAACGATTGATGACTTCTTTCGTAGGTCGGGGAAAATCGGGGTGCCAAGGTTTTGTTTTCTCCTCTCCATAGATTTCCTCTATTCCAGCCTCCTCCATCATAATGTCTTTCATCTTGGGTAGTTTTACTTCTTCAAACATTTCCTCTGGGTTAGGCCGTGGTACATCCAGAGGTGTTCGACTAATGAATGGTCCTGGAGGATCTTCTATGTTGTAATAGTTGTAAAGAGTTCCATCAATCGGATCCACTCGTTGTGATTCCAGTCTTCTCCTAAGATCTGCATCAGGGATCTAAAGATTTTCCAACAAAGCTCTGATAAACTCCGGATGTCATGCGGACGTGTCTATTATATTTAAATTTTCGAGCCAATTTACTGACTTTATGCTACACATGTCAGTTTTTTTCTTCCTTGGTAATAATAATATGTTTTCGCCTTCAACGCATACCTTTTCTCTGCAGTCGAAGTAGATATCACAAATAAATTAAGTGGATATAATTATCTACTTTTTGTACAGCCATGGCAATCAAACGCGTTTTCTTTAATAAAAATAAACATTTAAGCTTGCCAATAAGTTATTCTGTTAAGATGTTTTTGGAGTGAAGTTTACTAAATTCAAATAGATTAGTGATGTGTCAAATGAGGATAACGGTACCACCTCAATATGAATTATGTAATCCGGCTTCAATGGCAAATTTTCAACCAATTCCAATTGCTCATTGTACGATAAATATGTTGGAAAACCATCCATAACGTATCCATAATGCTGACATTCAGGTGAAGAAATGGATCCCTTAATAAGGGTAACAAGTGTCTTATCTGCCAAGTTGGACCCGGATAGTAACTGTTCAGCACAGTATTTTCCAAGAAGTGTGTTTTCAGTCATATTTTTTTCAATTATTTCCGTGGCTAAAGGCGGATATTATTTCATAGGATGCAGCAACCATTAATAAACACACATCTCATTTCTTTAACAAGGTTTTTCGCCAGAGTAGTTTTACCAGTTGATGGGTCTCCTATAACCATGAAGCATGTTGGTTTCTGTTGTATATATATAGTTCTTATCTGATTTGTTATGAACACGTTAACGAAGGTTACCATCGTGCGATCTGCGTAACATGCACGTTCCCCTTCATCTACTGCCGTTTGGTGACCTGGTTCATTAGTCAAAATTGGATAGTTTGTTCCAGTCATGTTTAACCAACGATTCTCAATGAAAGGATCTCGATAACACCTTCGCCCAGGTGCTATTTGTTATATGTTGGCCTTTCGGAAGAAAACCAGTAGGTAAAAATGCTTAACAAATTAATGCATCTTGACTGTTGCCAAAATACGCTTATTAGCAAAGTGTTAAGAATGTATGAAATATAACTACAATAACGCACACCCTCGGTGTACTATATGGTATAAAAATCAGATTTTTCTGAGGGATAGAGGCAAAATGTTAGAAAATTCATTTAACACCATAATGGCAAGAAGCTTTAGCGCCGATACCATTTGTAAATGTGCCGACCGTGTTATCATGGCAGCATAAACTACTTTTGACGCCGACTAACACAGCAAAAAATGTGAGTTTGGACATAAATGCATTCATGCATGCATACAAACTATAGTTACCTTTTGCTGATGCTAAAAAGAAAAAAATTTGATGCATTGTCGATATCGATAGTTCTTGAAATAAAATCACGGGTGAATGAGCCCCGAAATACGTACGCTATCTGTTTTTATTACGTGTATTTTCATGACTCAGTAACCCTAATGAATATCCAACTTTGATTAGTTGAGTAATTTCTAAAACAAAAGTACACTGTTGTCCCTAAACCACAAAACTGACCCCATATAAGAATAATCATATCTATTGAACAACTCGTTTCACACGTCACTAGGTTTAAATATGAAAATTCGTCTTAAACTCCCCTCAAACATCAAAGAAGACGTGTTTAACCGCGAGATGCATATGTCCAAGCACTTTCGAGGTCTATACACGAGTAATTTCGGTGCATTAGTGAAAAAATGCAATATCTTCTTCTTGACAATTCGTATACATATTCCTGATTCAAATAAAATAGGCAATGGTCTGAAAACCTATTGTTAAGGATTAGCTGTAATTCAAAAACCACCCATAGATGTCTTACGAACAGTTTTATCCCTATACTGATTTTGTCGTCATTGGCCCATATTTATTTGGCATTCTGAGAACTGTATGCAGCTTAGAGACCCTAATGGTGATATAGGACTTTCTTCAAGAGATAAGTGGTTCATAAAACTAATAAGTATGACCTGAGTCAACTTAAGAAGATTGATATATAATTGCACGTAAGATTTAAGCATTGCCGAGATCCCATTCACTTTAAAAAGTGCGTATTATCCAATATCTAACAAGTGTGCCGTTTCGAATTTCCAGAGACTATATATTTATAGCTGTACCAGTTACGTTTATTTTTCCAAATGAGGCGTATCGATCGGGGGTCGCCTTTTAAATAAAAATCGTAGGGCTGTTTTACAATACAACATAGGTGGAAAATGGTTTACAAACCTACCCCAAACTCAAACAAAGGCTCTCAGCGCGGCAGACTTATTTTAGGAGAAAATTCTTTTTCCCCGCGTCGAGGCACTTCTAACCTCTCGCAGACAAGCGACCCCGAGTCTTTTCTGTGTTCTCTGAACACCAGTGTTTTTATCTTTCTGCTCACTATAATTTCCTTGATGGGCGCTCTCACAACTTCATATATCATGCCCATCATCCAGGTACGCAGCTTCCTATCGGATACCACCCCGCGGGTACTGGATGCTATTCGTGAAGGCACGTTGAAAGCGTACGATTTAGTGGCCATACAGAAGTGCTGGCCGATGTACAGTTATCCGGACGGTGCTGATGCAATCCTAGAATTAGTATTTGAAGTCGCACATCGTCTAGAAAATTTTACTACAGCTGAAAGAATTTTGTCATCATCAGAAAGTAAGCGGATTTCCATCGATTCGATTTTGTATGCATCATTATCTATCGAATTAGGCGCTGTTAACAATGGTGTTAGCATCCAAAAAGCTAAAGTAACATTATGCGCACGATTTTTTCAACCCAAAACTATTGACGGAAGTGATTTCTGAGATCATGATTTTGAATCTATCTTGTAGAAAGTAACGTTCTGAAGATAGTCCCTGATCTAAACCCTCTTCTATTTGACCCAAATTGATATACATGCCTTCAGCCCAAAATATGTCATCATTGTACATTTTATGCTTTTGCTTTTCGTATTGTGCGGCAAAAGGCAGAAAAATAACAAGATATATTGCCTGATCTAGATGGAAAAGAGGTAAGGCTTATAGCGTCATCATGCAGCCATACAGCTTATTACGTGTGATGCATTATAGTATACAAGTGCTCATACATAAACATTCAAATTCTGTCGTTACGTTCGACGAGTGTTTTAGACGTGACTGAGTTCTAGAAGTCGATTTTTGCCCTCACTTGTTATTGATTGACAGAGCAACGACACTTTTGGTCGATGAACCAGTGGAGTCAAAAAGTAACATCCCTAATGACCTACTAAAAATTATTTTAACAGATACACCATTCATCTTGTGCATTTTAGGTCGCAGACTGTCAACCTGCTGGCGTGATTGTTTCACCTATTGTCCGGTGGTCGTTGGTCTCCTCCTCTTCTCATCAATCGCTCAGGGATATCTTAGTTTACATCCCTTCTGGAAAAACGTCTCTCCCATCTCTCCCCGATTTGGTCTTTCAATTTTTCACATTGCCATAAGTAAGTACGAAATCAATTCATTAACCAGCGAAGCAATCAAAGTGTTTGCTATCTATTGGTTGCTGTTTTACAAATCTTTATGTCAAGTAGCATTCTCTACATGCCGAGGAAACCGTCCGATGATGAGTGTGATGATTTATTAAGCTTAGAAAAAAATAGCCATAAAGAAATCAAGTTTTATGTTGTCACAGTGCCCATAGGTGTGTAAACTGATACACAAGAAGGCGTCTGTATGAGAGCACATATGTCAGTGTCTTAAAGGTTCCATTCATACATTCAAACGGAAATATAAATAATCTGCATTTTTTCTGCCTTTTTGCAAACAGTGATTCTGCAACTGGCTGCTCTCTTTGGCACCGTCAAGATGCATCGCAGTATTGATGCGCTATTCAAAAAAGTGGCGATTATTCACATGGGAGACATTAAGAAGACGGTAGATCAAAAAACCAGTGGTACCTATGACATTTTGCATTTCTCCGCCTACTAACTATTCCACAATTCACTTCCTCACGCTACTAGCCAATATTCTCATCATTTTCTTGCTCCTAGATTCCATAGATTCGGATAGATAAAAGTTGTATATCAAATCGCATCCTGGCACCGATCGTGCAAAGAAAAATTAACAAAGAATTACAATGAACTAACTTTAATTGCTTGCGTGTGTGCTTACAACGAGTGTAGTCCTACGGTGCTGTTCACCACCGAGGCAGTATTATATCCGTTAGGGTTCTCAATTCGTGAGCTGAAATTTTCACTACACTGGTTTACGGCGCTCGTAATGTACGTCAATCAGATGTGCTACTTTTACTTTCCAATGGGCAAACACAAATTTTGAGTGCTTTCGTCTCAGTTTGTTATTAGTTTTAAAGGAATGTTGGTCTGACGCGTTTGCGGCTTGTCTGTCTTAATCTGGGTGAAATAATCTCAACACTCCTTCTCCATGACAAAAATACAGACAATAAAAATTTAGGGGCTGTGAACGGGAACCTTGTGTACTGTACAGCTCTAACGCCGCATTAACGTCAGCACTATGCTCCGCAAAACATACACGAATTTGGTGGAGAGGGAATTGGAGTTCACATTTCATAATGACATTAAAATAACTTTTACATAAGCATCCAAATTGAGAGTTCACCACTTCTTACAATCTAACGATCTCTGTACTTCATTAAGAGCCTCCTCGGCCATTTCATTCGGCATGGAGGAGGTAGAGTGAAAGAGAAATACATCAAAAATTCATTTGATTTAATATTGTCATTTTATGAGTCAAGACGTATATTTTGAGTCATAAAATTACCATCATTTTATTCAAAATTTTTGTGCAAATGTTGTCTAGGAGATTGAAATTTTATTGGTCTTATAAACAAGTGATGAAGGCCCACCTAGTGTACGGGATATCGGGTTAAGTTCGTACTCAATATAACAGGTTTGCCGCATAAAATGTCAAGAATTTTACCTAAGGTTTCGTGCATAGTTGTTCCAAGCGGATATCGAGACATTTAAGAAACCTCTTCTAAGGAAGTAGGCAGAGTAAGATTTACGATAAGTGGATTATGGGACCCGAAATAAATTCGAAATACCCTGACGCCTTTGAGACAAATCAACTTTAACTAGTAATGACAAGTTGCAGCACTAAAACGATGTTGTGAACACAACTTAGACAGGAATACAATGTGATAACTTCAGGTGACGGGGCCGTGGTTAAGCATAGCTAATGGTAATTTAAAGACGGGGTGGCAAACCAACATCTGAATGGATAACGAACATCTGTTGATATGTGGTTGGTCACCTGAATCACCAATTGTAACGTCCCAGGCTTCGCTATATCTTGATTGGTTGCAACCGATTCTATGTGCAGGTGTGACTAATTGTTCAGATCATATTGCAATGGAATTTTGACGGGACGGTCGGTTTGTTTTATCACTTAATACCCTTACCATTCTGTTGGTTTCAAACGCTGAGGATTTACGGGGAAGCCATATCAGGTTAAGGTCCTAATATACCGGGAAATGCCTTTAAATAAGGACTAGTTACCAAAGTAAATCCTTAGACTGTTTTAATGTAAATTTATGGGGTCATTAATTTCAGCACCTGTAATTAGGCCCACGTACATATTATGGTTAGGTCGATAACGTAGTAACTCTCCATTTACTCGTTTTTGTCGTTGTTTCACCTGGCAGCTTTGTGGTTTTGCTATCGGTATTTAGCCTAGGCAAAAATTTCCCAAGGATTGACTTGGCTCCACTTGTTTCCTAACAACTGGCCTACTATACCCCTTAATGAATAGGAATACTCCAATTTTGCTAAAAGTCTATAAAGTTGACCACTCGAAAAGACAAAGACTTTCTTTCTTTCACACCTCAAAATTTTTGAAGTGCAGTAGAAGGGCCAGCTTCTTTTGGGAATATAATAATCTTTCACCAAATCTCACCCTCTTCACACTTATAGACATCATGCCTTAAGTCTTCCCCCATCTTTTCCTGAGTTAGTTCTGTTTTTCCTCATAACCTCCCAATGACTAATATTTCCCTCCTCCTTTCATTTCCTCTCCAACTATGACGAATGTCAATACTCAAGGCGTCTTATTCGATTCACCGCCCAAGTCTTATTTGCATAGAGACCACAGAACATGAGGTGTCCTGTTGAAAGTTTATTTATTTATGCTTAATCATTCCTTATTTCTCATCTTTAGATGACGAAAAGTATTCGCCTTTGTTGTATGCTCCTAGTATTTCTACGTACTTCATGGACTAACAAATATCCAATTTGCAAACATGGCGGAGTTCGAATGGATATCAACGGACGTACTCTGTAAGCCAACCTATATTTCAATTTCTAAGACATCGACATGAAGCTCAAATAATTTGAAAACTTGTGGAACCGTGTAATTAAATGTACCTTCATCTGGATGCTGTGTAGTATTACTCCCTATTTCCAGCGTCCTATTCGCCGACTATTCTCATATTGCCGAAGAAAGTGAATTGAACTTTTGAAAACTCTTCTGATTCGCTGAATTTGCGCCAAAGCATTTCGCTGAAATGTATTTCACATCACGGAAAAGTAAATTAAATTAAATATTTCAGACAATTCAATATGTGACACCCACTAGTTAAGTCTTTTTCTCACCGTTTCATCTCTCACACGTGTGAGAGATCTGATCTCCTATGTCGATGCCACAGGCACACGTGGGTGGCATGAAATAACGTTTGCACTACTGCCACCATACTAAACGTCTCTACCACCTGTCCCAATGATGTCGGATATTCAATGGCTCAAATTAATTCCAAGAAGTTTCAGTAACTGCAAAGCCCTTTTGATTTGAACATTATAAATATTTCAGAGTGTATTAATCTATCCTGCCTCTACGGTAATCACCCTTAATTTTGAGTAAACTTCAATTTAAAAATCTTGTCGTGATTCCCATACTGTGTCTTCTTCCCTTTCCAAGATGTCATTGTCCACACAATCGTATTAACACTGGTCCATTGTGTGAGATGGTCAGGGTGAATTTCGAGAATCTTCAAACCCCACTAGTCCTCGTCAGTGACCTCAGTCTCTCTCTCCCACTTCACATGTCGGTTGAATTCATTTCCAGAGACTTTCATGGAACCGGTGTGCTCTTCACTCTTGGTGACTATGTAAGTTCTCACCATTAACGTCTGCTTTTTTGAATTAGGAATTAGCCACGTGCAGTCCTTTCTTTGGGCTTCTTAGTGCTAAAATAAATATGCGAAAAGATGAATATAAGGGAAAGTCCATGTTGAGAAGTGAGGAGTCGGCTGGATTAATAGACAGAATAATGAATCTGAGGCAGACTACTTATAAGAGCAATTTTTCCTTTTTAATCATCGGTTGACCTCTTCCTGTCCACTTCCTCGTAAAATGAAAAACAATTTAAGTTTCCTCAATAGGACAATACTCAGAGGAGGGCGAAGATAGGTTCTCAGAATCCTACACGTTTCCATTTCCCCATATGCAGAATCCTCTTTCTGAATAAATGATTACATCTTTGTTCACTCAATTTCATAGAAAAAAGGAATGATTTTGGAGTTAGCGCTGAAGTATGGCCAGCCTGTAATTGGTCTAAATGACAGGAGACATCAATCAACTGTGGTCTCGCTTCACGATAATACATGGCATCATCTGGGACATCTTCCTCACAAAAACAGTGAGTTTTTTTATTAATATCTTTTACTCTGCTTAAAGTGAATTATTAGTTAAGTTCTTCAGCATCATATAGCATGTCACGTTTTGGATTTGCATACATTTACAAAGTAGGAATAAATAATCTTATACCTCTTATTCTAGCCAACCAGCATTGAGGTTGTCTTGATCGTTGATCGGTGCGTGATGCGACGAAGATGCAGCCAAAAGTTAATCTTCGATGGCATTATCTCTGGGGTTCCGGTCTCAGGTCCTCTGACATTGGGCATGAAGTCTACTGAGAAACACCGTCTAAACGAACTTTGCTTGGACAGTATCGTAATTAATTCACAGGTAGTGCAGCAATTGTATGTGCTTCCTTACCTGTTCGAAGTTACTCACTTTGTTTTAAAATACCCTGGATTCCGAACTACCAAAGTCAACTTGAAACAGTGAGCATTTAAGCTAAAACTGGAATTCTTCGTGTATCTCTCAAGATCTTTTATATCATCTTCCGCCCTCCATTATCTTTCATATGCTTATCCAATTAACTTAAATTGCCATTTTGTGAGAAGCGTTGAAAGTACGCTTGGACAAAATCAGGTAGTGTAATGTTGATAAACTGTACTCTAACACTACGTAGCAGGCATTATTTTAAAGACTATACCCGGTGAGCATTTTGTCATCAAGCGTTTTCATCGGCTTAAAACTCCCTTTGTTACCAGACTTTCATCTTCGTTTTTATCATCGAACTACCTGGACTGAACCAACGCACAATGACTTGTGCATCGCATTCGTACAAATGGTAATAGAATACATATGGAGCTGACTAATATGTGTATAATCGGCGCGGTGGTTAAGCTTTTGCCACAATACCACAAACATTACAGTCCCTAGTTTAGTTTAAATATTTTAGGACCAGTTTTTTGGCATGATTTACCAATGTGGATATATTTATACCAAATGCTGACCGAAACCAAGGTTTTGTTGGCGTAATTACCAAAATGGCGTGATACATGAGAAAGTCTTTTAGGATAAGTTTGGGGTGTTTCGATTTGTAGCCGAAACCGACTTGTAATTATTTCTGGTAGGACGAACAGAACGTTTATTGAAAACCTACCGTTTAATTTTACCCTTCTCAGAACAGCTGTTTCGTTGTTAGCCTGCGCATTCATTCATTCAGCCATGTGTTCTATCCGTCTACAGTGACGTCCATTCATTTAGGAATCTTCCCATTCAGTTAACCTTTTTTTCCTGCCATTCCTGCCCTTCCAAAACAGTCGGACTGGCCAAATAATTATTTGGCCCCTAGTAGTGATTTTAAAATTGCCCTTATTGATTCAGAGAAAAAAAAGATTTGACTTAATTATTCTTAACATTATTATGCCCGACGACTAAGAGTGTTGTGAATCTGAGTGAAACCCGATTTCATTAACACTATCAAATTTCGGTCTGCTCTCTTCATGCGCATGTCAGTTAGGGGTGAAGGCTTTTTATACGCTCACACTATTCGCGCAACTACCCCGATTTCTGGTGTTGAACTTTCCTATGCTATGTATCGGCCCCTTACCCCTACATACCGATGCAAACCGGAAAAGACACGTCTATGTCCATCAGGATATACATCTTATTATCTCTCGGAAACGTCTAGTTCGGAAATCACTTAACTCCACTGTTCAAACAGCTTTCTTTTGAACTTTGAAGCAGCACAAGTTTTTTGCAAAATTGCAACAAATCTGAGCATAACATAAGTAGCGTTAAACCGCGTGAGTTCAAAGATGTCAATTGGTAGCCATTTTATTTTACAGAGACCTGATTTATCAACCTAATGGACAGGCGATGACAATTTTACTTTACCTATGCCCAACATACACTCACTTCTCCTGCTCTCACTTAAGAGGAGAGTTTACAAGAGTGAAATTCTATTTGTCATGTTTCATTAGTCAAAGCATAGATGCCCTTTCGTATTTTACTCAACCCTTCTCCTATCTGTTCCGAAGTTGGTGGATCTCTCAGAGGCCACAAGAAGAAGGCCTCTCGCTCGCGGTTGTCCCAAATGTGAGGAGGCCTGTTTCTTCGGTGCTGCTGGCCGATGTGGTAGAGGGGGTGTTTGCCAAAACCCAATTGTTGCTGCTACTGACCAATACGTATGCACTTGTCGTCCGGGCTTCCAGCCTGCTTTAAATTTATTCAATACCAACGTCATTAATAGCAGCGCCCCATGTGTTGAGCGTGAGTTCACTGTTGTAAATTAGGGCCTAATTGATCGTTTACTAAGGCATCTGCCTATAAGTGGAATTTCCTGGATGAGATTTTGACTAAATATAGCATAGGCTTTCATAAATTTTCTAGGAACTTTTCGTGTACTCTTTCATTTAACTTTAAACTGCTTTTCGAGACCCCTATAGCTGGTTTCAATGACGTTGAGGAATCACTTGATGCAACACATCTTCACAAATAATTGTTCTGCGCCTATCTCTTTCCCTATCTTCACTCTTTATGGTAGAGAGTTATCTGACCTCATGGTATATTTATAAGTTCGGGATTCTAAGGTTCACTCTTAATTGAAGTAAAAGAGAGGAAACCCCTGTCTTTTGTTTATTTTAGCCGCCTCAGAGTGGGAAATTAAGAGAGCTTTTCCGATTAATGTTCGCAGCAAAAGTGGGTTTATGGTCCTCTTCAGTATACGAACACGCCAAATGGTGACAACAATCATGCGGTCGAGAGACGGAGGGCTTAGACTTCGAGTACGCCACCTATAGTGCAAATGATTCTACATAATTTTCCTTTACATCAGTGAGGCCATGTTGGCGATTTCTTCACCCTAGGAACTTTAATTTATATCGACTTCGTTACTATCGTTATTCTGTTAGATTGTTGACGGACATCTTGAATTTCACTTGTACACTGAGTCCCTTATGCTGCCTAAAATCGATGTCTCAGATGGGAAGTGGCATACGATTCGTCTGACCCTTACACCTTTGTAAGTTTTCATGTCACCAGTTATAGTTTGAATAACGGATGAAAATAGTTTGCTCCAACTCACCCACCTATTGGAATATATTGTAGTTTGGAAGAAAGCACTTCCAGAATGGCAGAGCTTTCAGTCGATGGGCTTTGGGATTCATTCTACAACTCGACTCTTTTACAAACTGATTTGATCGGCGAATCCAATCTCGACGAATCGTTAACTATCGAGGCTATTTCAAGTAAGTTTTAAACTCGTACTAATGCTCATCTTTTGTCCAAACAATTGGTTGAGTTTGTGTCAGAATAGTTGTTCCTGATTTAGAATATGATTTCTTGGTAATTGCCTTGTTTCTATTGTAAACTAATAATCTCTTCATTTCCGTTAATAGGTTGCTTGTCAGACTTAAGGCGTGAAACGCGAGATATTCGCAACAAAATCTTCCAAGACTACCTAATTGTGGAGAGCACAAAAGAAAGACAGGGTTTTCTCCAGAGTGGGTGCAAAACGTATGACCCCTGTACAACTTTTTCGCCCTGTGGACAAAATGAAGTTTGCTCTCCTGAGTGGCGTGGCTATAAATGCACGTAAGTCAGGGGGCATCAACGAGAAACCCACTGCCCGAATATTTGTAGGCTGAGAAGGAAAAAAGAAGATTAGTTAACATAATAGAAAGTGACGCTCCGAACAACGTCTTGTGTAGACACTACCAAGTGTTCTTATTTTAATGAGTACCAAAACGCCATCAAGTTACTAATGTCACTCTCTTCATATTTGTGACCTTGATCAGGTCTATCCAGCATAGATATCCTGTAATTTTTTATGTAACGGTCTTCCTACAAACTTTATACATATTTAAGAGAAGCAAAATAAATGGTTGAAAAGCCAATCAATCCCAAGTCGCAAATATCGTCTTTTAGACGTACATCACCTTAACTTTAGTCTATTTGCAGGATATGTAAATGAAAGTATAGGTAGACTGAAAAAAATCACCCAGGCTTTTTTTTCCTCCGTTCCCCTCTTGTTTGCATTAATTTCACTTTGTTTAGTTGTAAAACCGGCTTCTCGCGCCGGATCATCCAACAATCATCCGCAGCCCATTGTGTCCTTACAACCTGTGATCCTAATCCCTGCAAAAATGGTGGCGAATGCTTTGTACTTGCAAATGAGACTGCAACCTGGGGAAATAATACCGTTGGTGTATTCTGCGACTGTCACGGTGGATGGAATGGACTGTTCTGCGAGAAGCCACCGTTAGCGCGGCCGAGTCTTCAAAATTGGTGGCTTATTCCCTTCTTCTTTGTACTCATTCTGATTCGTAAGTTAAATACTTGTACAATAAACATTTTGTAAAAGTCGTTCTAATTAGAACGTAATTGTCGTTAACAACTCGAGTAGTATGTACTTCTAATGCGAACTTACTCAATTATAGCTTCACATTCCAGTGGCAAAAATTTACACTGTTTTGTATTTAGTCTTCTGGACTACATTCTACGTTTGTTGGTGGAAACGGCACAGAGTGAAGAACACCGTTTCAAGTGTCCCCGTTGGTCCTCACTTCGTAGAAGCACAAGAAAAAATGAGCACTGAAAGTGCCGTCATAGCTGGTATTTTTCCCTGTTCCTCAATTCACTTTTATATGAATATATTTTTATTAACAGTATTTTTGACATAATACTTAGGTGAGGAAGATTACCGTGGGTCCTTGGATTTGTCAGACCTAAAAGTTTCCGGTGGGTTTAACTTTGCCCTTAAAACACATAACAGCTTTAACTTATTATTCCATAAGATTATCTTATAATACCTAATGCGAATTGCTCTGAATAAACACCATGTACCATAATTTTTTATTTTACAATTTTCAAATCGTAATGGGAAAAAATTGTAGAAAGGCTCTGTTTTCGTTACGTCTACCCTATTATTGTCAAGTAAAAATAGGGAAGCACTTCACTTAACTCATTTCTTATTAAGGTGCTGTGTTAACTAAACTCCTTTATGATTTTGTCTTCAAATACGATATCTTTATGTGAATTAATCCTCCAAATTACTCGCCTCCTTAAGTGAAAAGCTCGTCGAGGAGACGACGTTTTAATTATGCATATCTTTTCAGAACGTAGAACTTCAATGGAAACACGAACGACAGATCTATATTGTCTGTGGAGGGTGAACGTTTTCTGACCATGGATCAGCCACTTCAATATGCCTTCGAAGGCTATGATTCCAGTCCATCGCCAACTTATTTCCTCAACAGCAACACCCGCGGTCATTACAACTTCTTCACTCATGCTCCTTGAACATTCCTTCGCCTATTCATTTGCCCATCCTTCCATTTTCCCATTGACCCACTTGTTTTGTATAACAACTATTTACATAACAAAGTTGACTTTAAAACCTCATGTTTTACGTGGTAATCCATTTTTACTAGAACTAGGCAAGTATTAAAGACTCGTTTGGGGAAACCCAACCCAAACTTTATTCATTCCTGATGCACTGATAAAATGCAACTCTCAAATAAGGTAAAGTGACATCACTTCCTTTTAAGCTTTTAATGACAAAATCGGGTGTTTACCAAGCTCAGGAATGTTAATCGATAAATGTCACATATAATCGGAAGTGATGATGCAGCAGGTGCAGAATTTCTTATGACAAGTAACGAAGGATAGGTATGTTTGATAAAGGGGGACGAACAATTAAGACTAGTTGAAAAAAGAGGCGCTTTTCTCCCGTTTTCCTAAATGAACTCGAGGAAATTGGAAAGTTGAATCTAACACGATTATTGCTGTATATCTTGTTATATAGGTTGTGATTTTTTTATATCGTACACCCAAAATTCCGTGAAACTTGTCATAACAGGATTTTTAAGAAGTGTCACTTTATAGCAGCAATATTTATTGGTCAAGTTAATGTAAGGCGCCATTAGAGCAAAAAATGTAACACGTTCCGGCTGCCTGCGACATCCCGCTTTTAGAAAAATGCATCACTCCAATCCTGTGAATAAGTTGTTTTTTTAAGGGCTTAACTTTTTGACAAATCAAATCAAGCTGAATATACAGGAACAACCAAAAGTAGAAATCATTTGTTCCCCCGAACAGAAAAGAATCTCGGTAATATAAAGATTAGGACAAGTTTTGAAATATTAAAAATGCGCCACCGCGCCTCAAGTCTGCCCTCCGATTCGCCAACTTCATTCATCCAGAATTATATTTATTGCGAAATCAAGGCAGATGAACGAATGAATGAATAGCAAAGTCATATCAACGCGATATCGGGCCTAGATCGTTATTTTTGTCTCACACTCCATTTCTTTGGGTTTAGGCATCGTGATATCTGGAAGGAGCAGAATAAAAATGTTTTCATTTAAAATGGATTAAATCCAACGAAATTCCAGATTACTTGAACGTATTGCAGTATTTCAACTCTGCGATATGTGGAATTAATTAAAATAATTTAGCACACTCGCTGTATTCTTTTCTCAGATGGATACCTTCAAGGTTGTACCTTTCATTTTAAGAATGTAGTAATGAATAAAACGCTTTACATGGGGATCTTATCGACTTTTTACTCTTTGACAGGTCTCCACACTTACAATTTTGGTGCCGGCATTTGTGACGGTGCCTGTGCTCGAAGTAAAATGCGCTGATTTCTCCCCTCCAATCTTTTGCGCGGGACCTCGCATTGAAGCCGTCTACATTCGTTTGCGCCGCGCAGTTCGCACAGACTGCAACAATGAAGATACACGTTCTGTTGAAGCTCCCGCCGCTGACGTCACTGAAGCGAGTAGATCAGCAAGATGTTCTTGGATCTGAGCGAACTGATCCATTGCACTAAATGTATTAATGGAAACATCTCAACGAATCCAAAACCGTATGTTTGGCAAACTTAGTTAAACACAGAAGCTCTATTAATTTGCACGTTCTTAATACACGACAGAACTACGCTTAAGCAAAGAATAAGCTCACAGTTGAAATTTGTGTATGCCATTTGCTCCCAATACCTGTAGGGGCAGCTAAAAATTAGATTTCAGTTTTTATCTTAGTCAACTCGCCTCATCGCCCTACCAGATCTTTCTTCTCCTTTAACTTTTTTCTTTAAATTACATTCGTCATATATGCTAGCGATTGCTCCGCAAATTTGCTCAAATTGTTGCTCTTCTTCTTCAACCCTTTCAGGCACCCTGTTTAACAAAACACATGGATTTATTTGATGAAAAAATTGTTGTACTTTCCAAAAGGTATATTAAGTTTGCCACATTTTTATTTGTATGTTATTAAAATAACTCCGGGACATTCTCTTAGAGCTTATGTATACCATTAAAACATTTCTGCGCTCGAAAATTACCCTAGGCAAGAAAGTTTATTTTCTTATTGAGATATATCATCCGCTAAATACCACGTTAAAAATTAAATATATTTCCCGAAAGCCTGTTTTAAAATCAATTAACTCTCCACAAGCGTAATTTGGCGAGAATAATGTATGCATACACCGAAGATTTTCCGTTACGACAACCATACCTTGTATAACTAATAAGAGTATAAAATGCAACGAGATCTTTGATGCGCTTAATAAATGTGGTAACTGCGACCTTTCCAAGGTCTGTAATGCAAGCGCTCAGTGGACAGATGATGAGATTCGCGCCTTAATGGAAGTGTAGTAAACCACTCTAACAGATTAACCCAAAAACTTACGACAGGTAAAGTAATCAACCTACTGTTTAATTATTAACTCACACCTCATGGTTGAATCCTTTTATCCACTCGTTTTCTTGCAACTCCTGCTCCTTGAGGTGACTTATCCTCTTAACAAGTTCTCGGACTTCAGCGGCACTAAAATCGGGTGCAACATATATTAAAATTTGCCAACAATTACTGTTCAGATCTAAGCTTTTCCTGCT
Organism: Dipylidium caninum; assembly: GCA_017562135.1. NCBI lineage: Eukaryota > Metazoa > Platyhelminthes > Cestoda > Cyclophyllidea > Dipylidiidae > Dipylidium > Dipylidium caninum. The sequence goes on along the minus strand of QEYB01001437.1, from coordinate 101,465 downwards.
TTTTTCTTAATGACTCGATAACTTCCTCGGCATCTTGACAGCTTCGAATAAGTGCTAAGTTTGAAATCTCTAGATCTTTCAGCAGGTCAATTACTTCATCAGGTTCTTTGAGAACGCTTTTCAACACCTGAAAGCAGAATAACCTTGTAGAGTAGATTCTCTAGGTACAAGTGTGTCTATGGCCAACCATTCCAATGTACGACTTCCCAAATAAGTGAAAGATTCGAACCAATTTTTTTTGCACTCGAGGCCTTTTTTGCTTAGGTTGACAAGCAATTCGAGACAATTCTGATCAAATTTTGGAAATATTTGGTAAGTACTTAAGGATCGTTTATATTCAAACAAAAATGTGCAAACAGTAAAATTTCAGAAATTTACATATTTTTGTCGAGAACATTAATGATGGCATACCAGACTCTTCGTGATGAGACTTCGCGCACTGCATGGTAAAGCAGCAGTTTATCAAGACATGCATCACAGTAATGCGCTACTTCCTGCCTACCCCGGGCGCCTAATGGATAGAACACACCTTGCAGCTCCTTTTTTGGCCCTTTTAGTACTACGTGGAGCTTCCTATTTATTTGAATTTCATGTGAATACGGCGTAAGCGCTTGTCCACGATGCTGATGATAAATCCTTTCAATCACTCGACAAGTGTTTTTAGAAAACGCACATGACTCAGTGACTCTTCCCCTTTTTGATCTATTCCATTTTATACAGAATATAGGAATTGACAATGTAGATTTCCATGCCGAAATAAAGCTTAAGTCACCATTTAAGCGATTTTCGCCGAAAACAATACGTTGATGCATATTGATCCACTCGGGCAACACCTCCTTTATATTTTATATAAATCATCGCAATGTTGGGTTTCTCATTAATTATCTTCATGCCACTTCGTGTAATCCTTTGGGCCGTTGATTTTCCTTGTGACCCCTCGCAGTCAAACCCAAGACAATTATCTTATTGGAGCTGACATTTGGCTAAAAATATAAGCCGCGCCTAGTCTACAGACTAAATTTAAAAAAGACGATAGCATGGCAGCAGTGTCGTTCGAGTTGACACTTCAAGTCAGCCAGCGGTCGCATTGGCGCCGCCCCGGTGCAAAGGATTACTACTTCGTAGAACGCAATATTATCCGCATCATCCGTGCCTTTTAAGTAAATGTTAGTAACAAATGTAAAGGATATAAGTCCAATGGATAGTGAATATAGAAACGTATGAAATGGATTTATGTAAACAGATACTAATTATTTTTCCGATTATAATGTTTAAACCCAACTGTAATATTCTGCTTCTTGACTCGAGATTCTCAAAATTCAAATAAGGAAGTTTAAAGGGCATGTAACGCCATGTTACCATGTGCTTATTATTGTCTGATAATTGTAAGGCCCTGAGACTAGGAAAAATTTCTCAGGTCTACATGGAGTGTCACAATTGTAGATACTCATCTATGAGTGAAAATTTTCTCGTTAATTAATGAGCTTACAAACTTCGAGTAAGAATGATTTTCATGTTCTTGAAAGAATAAGTCCTCCGAAGGTGTTCTAAACATGGAAAAGCAGTAGTTCGACTTTATTCTCATAAGCAATATGCATTTTAATGTGGCCTTACAGTACTGGTGGTTTAACCTGCAATCGACGTTGAAATTTTATGACCGCTTTCAGCACTGTCCCCAAAACATCAGATTGCCTGTAATAGTTTTGGAATAAGGTGTCTAAATTTATGTAGTTTAAATACCAAAGTATAAAATTATTGCATGAAATTCACGTTACTCGCTTTTGATAAGTGATATGTAATTACTTACTTCACTTGCATATTATCATCGATATTGTCGCCTTCGCACTTTCTAAAATAACCATCGACTTAACACAGTGAACCCCACAAGCACAATAAAATATAATCAAATATCCGTGTACTGTACTTTTCATCGGTGTAACCGCTGAAACGTTTGCCCGCGTCCTCCTCTTCTAGCAGTTCATCTAAATATTTAACGAAAATCACAAGACGCTACGCATGTTTGCAAACATTAAAGAATATTCAAAATAAGTTTGCGAAGATAAGGGGAAATTCATTGCCTTCTAAATTCCCGCCTTTCATTTTAGCTATGGATGCTAGAAAACGCTGATAACCGCGGTATTCGCACAACTTTGCTTCATTCCGACTTATCTCAGCCTGGAGGTGCACTTGATGAGTCTTAAGGAGCTTTAGTTCCTCCGCTTTTTTAATGCGCTTCTCGACTTGTCGTTCAGTCCTATTTTAATAAAGATAATGTAAGAACAACTAGTTTAAAACTATATTATGTTGCACACATGGAAGCAAAATTCTCAACCAATATTCCAAGAACGTATAAGGCCCTAAATGAATTAATCTCCGACATCCAATAAATGAAAACCACAAATTTCAAGTTGGTAAGATTGTAATAAATAGCTCACGTACTTTATGATAGACTCAATCGTCTCTCTTTCAATTGTCCTCACCCTTTCTTCGATGTTTGTTTCCTCATGTTCCAAATTGCGCATATCTTTATCCAGTTTGTTCCTCATCGTAGAAGCTATACGTCGAAGATTGGAAATCTCCTTCTTTCGCAGATTAATTACACAATTTAACAGAGCTATTCTTCGCTTTTGGGAGAGAAATTGAAGGAGACTTGACTTTGATTCAGGAGGATCTAAACAAAGAAGTTTTGGTTGGTTTAACGCGGCTATGCCAAAATGGAACCGCCTCAGTAGTTTCAACCCGTATCGTTGTTATTAGTGGACTAATTCATTTCGTGTAAGACTAATTAAATTGCCCACTTTGGTAATTTGTCAATATATTACGTCCCAAAATTAAACCGCCATAAGAGCCTTATGTCATTGTATGAGCCAGGCGAGGTGTAAAATATATATGGTATATTTCGAAGCTTTGCTTATTCCCAATGTAAATATTAAACGATGTTTTTGCTACTAGCTAACCCATAGCATTAAAGAAAGTGGGTAACCAAGGTGACAAGAATGGGGCCTTCAAATACTGATTATAACAGTCACTTCGATTTAGTGAGTTAAAAGAATTCGGTTAAAAGGTTAGGCAAGGCAACGAGTCCGTAAGCGATAACGCTTGAGCGGTATAGTGTTTACAAAAGTCGTGTTTATTGACGAAAAAACGTGTGAACAAAATTTTCAGACGCACAAATATGCATATTGAGGCCTTTAAAAGCGTAGTAGTAATAATTTAACAAAAAGTGCTCTCTGAGCGACTTCGGCACACACAAATGAAGAAATGTGAGACTTTAGCTGAATGGGATTTTCTTATCATTTAGATTGCAAACGGTTAACAAGGTCTAGGGAAGTTGAACACAGAACAATGTAGTCAACATCGTTTAAGAAGCAGGTGCAAGTACCAATGAATTAGATAATTTCTTATCTGCAAGAATAAATTAGGCATGTATTAGGGCTAAAGGGCCCCATTTCCCTAGGCTGGATATTAACCTAATTTCAAATGAAACAACGTGTTAGTCTTAGGACTTAATTAAGAAATTTAGCAAAATTCTTGGGCTAACATTTGGTATTTAACTAAGAGCAACAATTTGTAATTGATATTACAGTTGCCAAGTGTCTTGAGACTGTTTTGTTTGTTCGCGCTGGTTCCGGTCGGCGTTACTTTGCTAATTCTCACCGGCATGATGTATTAGTCACTTGATTAGAAAGACCTCGCTCACGCAGTTTAAGGGCGTGCACTTGTTGTAAGCTTTTTGTAATGGATTACACTCCTCCTTGTAGGCACAAAATGTTTTCTAAAATGCCTTCGCCTGTACATCCCTTCCCCTCCAATGTCGCAGCCCAGTTCTTATCTTACTCAGCCGCAGTATCGGGCACTTTCGGAAGAATGCGCCTTCCCTTCCGATTCTTTAGAAGGTTCGCCATCATCTATATCGCTCAACGCTTTCACGTTATCGTCCAACGAAAACGATGTCGAATGCGATATACTTCAAGGTAACGTTTTTAACCAACTTTAGATCATGCTTTTTAGATGATAATTCAAGATATGATGCCCTCTCTAAAGAACTTTTCTCACCTTGTTACACATCGCACTTCCCTCTCCCCAAAGATCTCGTTGAATTCGTTAATTCCTACGCATTCTCCGATAAGGCACAAAATTCGTTCAAAGACGTGTTTTATGACGCAAACCCCTCAATCACACTTTCTCCTCTTCCTGTCTTGTCTGAGAGTGCAATTACTCCACTACCTCTACAACAGTGCAAACAATCAAGACCTTCAAGAATGCACCACGCCACTGACAGCGATCGGCAGTCTAAAAAGCGCAAACTTAATCGAGACGCCGCTTTTCGATATCGACAGAAAGTAAAGATGAAGAACGAAAAAGTTAGGAGCAATTTAAATGCGGCTGTTCAGGAGTTTACTGCGGCTCGCAGGGAGTACGAGAGCGCACGCGACGCATTCGATGCCCTCAAAAGAGTTGTTGTTGACATGGTTACTATTTCTCACTCCTGTAGAACGTCCCCATTCTCTTAGAATTTAGCGATTCATTTGAAATCACTTTTGTTCTTAACATGTCCAGCCAAGCATACGTTTTGCGGTGTCACGTCTTTTTTCATTTGTCGACCTAATTTGGAGGTGAGGTTTCCCCGTTACCATCAACATGGGTTTAGACCGTATGTGGTGGCAAATGTCTATTTCCTTGACGGGGTTGTGTATTGTTAGTGTTTGGGCGCCTTAACGTGATTCCTCGGACTTCCGCTATTCAACAGTGCGATTTGATTGTAATTGACTATATATTGGCGTATAATCCGAGTATGCGCCTCTTAATCCATTGCTTCTCGAGGATGACTCTCCGGAAAATGTATCAGTTCATTCGCCTTAAATGAGTTTTGAATTGTATAGGCAGCCAAATCCGAGGTGTTAGGTGCTATGCTTAACGTTATCTTGTTTCTTGCTTCGATTGCAACTTGTTTGAGGAAAGTTTTTCAGTGTCAATGCTGCCTTGGCGATTAGCACATTCTACCTTGATAATGGGATGTTTTATGCAGCTGAATTTCCCACTATTAGTTTTAAGTGTGGTGTCGGCATTGTTTAATAGGTATCTTCGTCGCCACCACTCTCCCTGTTTTTCAGTGCGTCTGACTACAGTTTTTTTCTTGGGAATTCTCGATGCTTTACTTTCGCGTAAGCGAATGATGCGTTCATATGTTAATTATGGGAGCAAGTACATGAAAATCGAATTTGTCGTATTTTTGTTTCTCAGGAACACCATTTTACTTTGCATTTGTTCAATTAGAAAATTTCTGCTTTCATAGTAATGCACTTTTATCCTCGTAAACCATTTAGATGGAGTGAAGTGAAAAACTTAACCTTTTCGTAGACCTTTCAAGGGTATAATATTTACTCTCTTTCCTACCAATGTCGCCTCTACAAACTTCCGCCTTGCGTTGCTTACGTAAGCTCAACTTTAGATTTCACTCACCCTCTCTCAAAACCTTGTTTTTTGTTCATTTTCGTTGTTCTGAAAAATCAAAATTCAATTGTCTCCATTAAGACCAAATGCTCTTGCTTTCAGGCTACACATATAACTCATGGGTATATACAAATATTTCAATGTAAAAGTGGTAGTGAAGTAATACAGATAATCGTTGTATGTGCAACCATATTTACATATATATGGACCTCTTTAACTCAGAATTTGATCTTCTGTTGATCGATTTTCCCACATGTGGATTCCAGCTACACATGTGAAGGCATGCGACCAGTCGTTAAGAAGCCAAGAAAGGGAGTTTCTAAGACCTCCAAAAAAGCACGACCTAAAGCTAGTCCCGAAGATTTAGATCCCCATACTTTAGAAATTGGGAAATCTGAGGTCCTAGAGGAAGGAGAATGGGATGACGAAGATGGCGAGACTGGATACCAAGTGGCATTGAATGGGAAAGCCAAAGAGGGACATCCAGAGGACACAGAGCATGAAAACGAACAGGGTGCGGAAGAGGACGATGATTTCCATAAAAGTAGTATGGAGGGTCCGGCACCAACTCCTCTGTTGGACGAAAGCACTTTTGGTGAATCACGACCAACTGATTTGGAAACAGCATTGGAGATGGCTCTTGACCGTCTTGAAAACATGCCAATGGTGGATTTTCTACAAAACATATCTAAGCAGGCCGATGTTCACGCTCAAGCGTTAATGTCGGCTAAGGAAATTGCGAACGATTTTGTCGCCAACGCAGCTGATTTAGCCCAAGCTATGCAACTGATTCTGCAATACGACCAACTCATGTTGGCGAAGCTTAATTTCACTACCGCCTACGATTTCGGCATTAAACCGAAAACAGATGAAGGTCAGTTGAATCACTCATTAGATATTGGCTTCTTGAGCCACACTCTAGCTTTGACCGACTGGAGATTAATAGGCACTTTTACCCCTCCCTGTGGCAACCAATTTGATGCGACTGCCCATCAGTAACGTGCTTGCCAAGTGTTGGCTTATAGGTTGTGAGACGAGTAAAATGGCGAGTTAACCGCATGGGGACTTGTACTTGTCAAGTTTTTTTTATCTCTTATGCTCGCTATTGAGATGTGAAAATATGAGTTGTTTAGCTTTCTCCACCTTAGCTTAAATACGGAAAGAGTAACTCGGTTCGGAGATTTGCGACTCAAAAGTCATCTGTAAGTGTCAGTCTCAAGTTATTTACACCTTCGTTTGAAAATTGTGTGCTGATGAGATCTCTGCATCGGCTGTGTATCCACAATAAGGAACTATTTTAATAATTGGAAAATACTGACAACTTACTATTTAAATCTTAACTGGGTAGGCATGACTTCATAGTATTCACTCTTTTATGCGATTTGACAATCTCATCATTCCCGTATATCATCCGCACACATTCGCTGTGTGTTCCTGTCTGGTGTCCAACAGAAAGCCCATTTAAATCAGTACATGCAGAAACAAATGTTAGTTTTCGACCGAACCGCCGCCAAATAAGGATGATCTGGGACAGTTCATATGTTCTATTCTTTTTTCACTACTGGTATATTTATACACTGATGAAAGGGATTTACCTCTACTTTTTTCTCTACTAATTTCAGAAACTCGAGCAATAATGGTCGACCGAGCTCAACATATGCTCGAGTTGGGTCAAATTCAATACAATATAAGCCACCAGATAAGTGAGGCGGCGCGACCATTGATAGATTACCGATTCGAAGCTTGTGACGATTTCAATGCCGTACATGCTAAGATCTCAGCCATTAAGGAATCTGAAGAGGCAAGAAACAAGCGCACCTGGCAAAAAATGCCGGAAAGGAAGAGCAATCCAAGGCTGTTGTCGAAAGGGAAGCCATAAGACGTTTGGATAGTGCGGTAGGGGTGAAATCTACAGAAGAAAACCCATCAGCGTTTGGTGTGAAAGGCGAAGCTAATACTGAAAGAAACAAATGATCATTCTTCACTTTCAAGTTACAAATAGAGTTGATACTTTTAAATGGGCTGCAACTAACAGTCGCAATTATGCAACTATACGGTAGTACGTGAGCCTTAGTCATGCTTTAAATTCATGCGTAAACGCATTGATTACATGTCTAATGACATAACGGTTCGATGGCCGCGAGTTCAACTTAACGTGCCATTTTCTGGTAGGCATGTTAACAGCCCAGTGAGAATGTCTTAGCTTCTAATGCATGGATTCCCATATGCAGCTACATGGCTGCTCAAAAATTAAGATTGTATAATAATTAATGCCACGGCTAAATGGCCTATTTCTCGCAGCCAATAGGTGTAATTTAGACCCCTTGTTGCGCCAACGTACCCTAATATGCAAAATTACACGACCTCATGGGTAAGTAAATGGGACTGAGCTTTAAGTCCAAAGGTCCGTCAGTCCCTTTTGTAAGTATCGCCATACCCCCTCTGCTTTCCATGCGCGGCCATTTTAGGATTCTGCATTCTTCGGTCCCGCAGTCAATTGAGCAAACTATTGGTCTCTTAAGAAGTACATATGCTGCAGATGACTGTCTATGCCATTGGAGTTGTTCCGGTGCCAATAGAAATTGCGTACAAAAATCAAATTAGTCTCTAACTCGCAAAAGCCGGTTTATGATTTAGGAGAATGCATGCGTCCCTGTTCAGATTAGTGTTACTTGTTTCCGATGAAAACGCACAATTTTTAAACTCCTTTTGGTGCGAACTTGTTCATTATCGTCTGGCAAACGAGCAATTGGGCAAGGCGTCGTGCTGAAACGGATGATAACAAGACTGAAGCAATTATCGAAAGTATAGTAGAAGAAAGTTGATTCTCCTTAATAATCGAACCTTTTTCCTCCTTTTATTTCTAGCGATTTGGCTGATTGGTTTGAGGGTGGTATGACTCTTCTAGAAATAAATTGCATAAGATAAAAAAGGTGACCTAGTGAAGTTAAAAGGGAAGGGAAGCCGTCTTAGTTAACAGGCGGCCTAACTCTGCCGAGGAATCCAGGCCTAAGGCAATTTTGAGATTAGTATGACGAGCAATGTTTCAAATAATTACAGCCTAGTTGTCAATATATGCGTCAGTCATTTGGAAATGAAACGTGCAGTTCAACTCATTGATACTAGGGTGTGAGCCACATAACATGAGTATATCCTAAGCGTGGTTCCAGCTTTCTTTCTAAAATTAATCCGATAGAATGACGTCACTATCACACAGTGGCTAGATGATGTCTGCATGTGATTTACGTGGCGATTACTAATGCAATAAATTTGTTACCTCATACGAAAAGTGGAACGATCGCCGGGTCTATTTGACTATGAGGATAAATGTAAGGATGATGTAGTAAATATGAGCAAACCGAACGTCTATTAAAATACGTGTCATTGAGAAAATTATCGGGAGATTGTAATAATTTCTAATTTTCCACGGAACTCAGATTATTTACCTCCTTTCTTCAGCACCATCAGCCAATCTCGCATTCGGACCAAACGGTTCGTGTTTTGTTCTTCATCTGTGACAAGAAAGTGGATAGAAGGAAAGGGAATCAATAGGCATACATGATTTTTAAATGTTACTCCACGCTATTCACATCTGTACATCACGTTGTTATCTAGAGAGGACAGCCTCATTGCACAATATGTCTGAAACGACGGAATTGAAATCTTTTACATCAGATCTAAATGAGCAAGAAGACTATGAATTTTACGCGGGAGAGGAAGAAGAGGAAGGTGAAGGAAAAGTAGTGGAAGAAGAGGCGCCGGATGAGGATGTGGTACCACCCAGCCAGGGATCACAATTCTTAAACCCAACATACCTAAATAATCAGGTCTTCTTTCGTGACCTTCCACCGAATCTGACGCCTACTATGCTGAAGCGAATAATATCTAACGAGTTGGAACGGCTTAAATATATGCAGCCATCAGAATTCGTTGAAAAATTAGACGAGCTAAAGCATTTACACATTCAAATTTACGAGGCAGCCGAGAGGTTTATTAAACAAGTGGTATCTCAGATCCCCTTTATTACTCCCATTTTCAAACATATGAGTGAGTACGATCAACAGGCCTGTGACAAAGTTCTTGCTGCTACAGATGAAGAATGGGAGAATGCAGGATTTACTTTTGAAGGTACACATTTAATGTGCTACCCACAATCTTTTAGTAGCACCCACTACTACAAAATTACCCATTTTGCTCGACAAACATATTTAAATAAGTTTCCCATGATATTTCCACTTTTTAAGCCCAATAGTTGATTACATTTGATTTGAGGAAAAACTTCTTATGAACTCCAGGCGTCCTTCAAAAGACCATGCTATTCTCGACATTTGTGCTCATGGATGAGGACACCATTCTTTTCCCTTCACTGTGACGTACGCCCCTAATTTAAAAAGACGTGCTGATAGAAAAGAATTTCCTTAAACTCCCTCCTTCATTCGGTTGAATGAAGCTCTCTTGCTACCACTTACGCAATATTCGAGGAGGGAGTAGAGTTTTTCAGTCACGCTTCGCATTTCTTAAACACCCTTGACCCGTAGTTGCCATCTACACAAAGATTACTTAAGTACCATTGACTATACTCTCGAATGTTCCTTCTCAAAGATCGCGAGGCCTTATTGAGCAGTGTTAAAGACCGAATGGCAGAATCGGTGCAGGTCAACTTCGACTTCACTCATCAAATAAGTTATATCGCCAGCCCTTTGACAGTGTGGCGTCTGAACGCGTGTACCGCTGTGTGGGCAGGAAACAACGAGTTGGCGAAAGCATACAAAGTCGCCCGATTTCAAATGGATGAGCTGAGGGATGCAAAGCGACGACCTGGCGAGGATGAAACAGAGGATTTGGCCCGGCAGACAGCATCAAATTTGACTGCCGCTGTAGCAGTAGGGAGTGAGGGGGAGGAGACACGGCGAGAGGCGGAAGCAGTGGAAAGAGCGAGGCTGGAAGCAGTTATGTATGTGGAAGGCCAACTGGATCCTGAGGAAATCGCTTCAACAGAAAGACCACTTCTAAAGGAGTGGAGTAAATATGTGTGAGGAGGGTGCATCTGGAAGCATTCCAAATACACATTAACGAATTAAAACTACATGGTTGATGACCCTAAAACACTTTTTAGAATAAAGATCTAGTGGCAATTTTATCATCGCAGTCTGGCTCCCATGCTCTACCATTAAACTTACGACTGTTCGAGGAGTTTCAATGCCTCTTGTAAAAAGTGTTGTATCTATTAAGCTACTCGGCTTTCATAACATATATTTAGATGTTCAGCTGGTAATTTTTGATTGATTCGATTTTTCCGATGTAAAATGTATGTGTTTCAGTATTTTATAGTCGGCCCTTTTTGCCTGAGCTGAAATACTCTCGTTCTGAAAAGGTCTCTTTTTCTAGCTATACTACTGGTGAAGGCGCAGATCAACGAGTGATCTGCTACGTTCGTGCTCCACCCGACTGTTTAGTCAGCGGTGATCGACTGTCTTGTAGTTTTGACAATACGTCGATTCAATGGCCCGACTTGCCTGGCAATGCTGAAGTCATCAGTAACTTTGTTTGCATCCGACCCCAGCACCCCAAACTCATCTGCATCTTGGTAAGTCCATTTGTTTTACAGTAGACGTTCACGTTAGTGATGGTGAAAATGTTAGAAGCGTTAATAGGCAACTAGTGAAAAACTTGAAGCGAAATAAAAAAAATTCATATCAAAGCAACTGTCAAAACTCTACGCACTTTTGGATTTTCATAAATTTTTAAACAATGCCCTTAAGTGAAATCTAATTGCAGACCTAAGAAAGCCCAACGAGCACTAGCTATTGACTAGCTAACTTTATAGCCAAATGAACCCTGGATTGTGGGAATTCCACACAAATATGGCAAGAGTTCCACCCGTGAGGTGGTTGTCTTCGTCATGGAAGCGGATGAATCTCGGTTAGCCAAGAAGCCAATTCGGAAATTATACGATGCCAGTGTAAGTCTGGAGCTAAGTCTTCTAAGAGGCAGATAAAACATTTTTTGGCAAATCGAATATCAGGATAATTGGGGGAAACCATCGATTGTAGGAAAAAAAATTATAAAAGGGATAAATGATAAAAGTGTGGCACATCGGTGCAGATAAACCAAACATCTCTCTATGTATTCAGGAAAATGCAGAGCCCAGGGAGTCGCCGTGGGTAGATTTGCAGACCGCCGATGTGGCATACGAGGACTCCCGCTACCTAGAATTCAAGTTGACACGTCTTTCTGCTCCCATCATACTAGCACCAGCGGCGCGAATTCGTCGCGACATTGCAGAATTCGGTCGAGGTGGAGGAAAACTGGCTTCGTTAGTTGATAAACGCGTCATGTTGGTTGTCCCTGGGGGAGGCCTGAAAATTGCCTGCACCTATTCCATCCAGGTGAGACTTAACCAAAAATTACTTAGCAAATGAGTTCATGCGATTGACGAAGGGGACATTAAGAACTTTAGATGTTTAAGGCACAAACATTAGTTTATTTTGAGACTAAATCAAAGTCCTCATTTTATTAAAGCCATAGCGATAATGAGGTAGTTACAAGATTGATGTCTGAAAAAATTACTGGTATACATTACCTTTTTACCAAACAAGGTTCAGCCCATCAGCCAACACCACGCTCACCTCCTTCGCGATCAGAATCTGTCATTTATGTCACAATTCACAGCTTGTAGTCCTCTAGTCATTCTTAGTAAGTTCTTTCAATTTACTGTAACGGAAATTTGACTCATTATATTGCATCGAACCTTCTGATTGGGCTTGTCTCCTGTAAGCTGGACCGAAGAAGATTCTCTTCAAGGCAGCACTATTCACCCTTCCGTTAACGGATACCAATCCGTCAAATCAAGTGGTCATCATGTCCAATTCTTCCATGCCTGAAGCCTTTACGAGTCATAAGAAAACTAAGAGTCACAAAGAGGGCAATTCAGAAAGTGAAGGTGATCTGTATATCGTAACTTTAACTTATACCAGACGATATAAACCGTAGATTAACTAAAATTATCATGAAAGTACTTCCTCGTAAAATCTCCCCTAAAGTCGGTTGACAAGACCCAAGGCTAAAGTTAAATTAGAATGAAATCTTTTCTGTCCTAAGGACAATACGATAAACAGTAATAAGACTATGAAGACCACAGATGCACCGAAATTAACCGATAGAAAGATCATTTTCAACGTTTATAACGCAATTATTCGCAAAACTCCTACATATGCAGGAATATGCATTAGCGTGTAAGTATGCCCTGTATTACGTCCTTTTCCCACCTCTGCAGTCGTATAACGCATTCGAAGTAGTGACTAAAAGCCATTGAAATTAGTGGAACTTCAGGTCACTATACTGCAGCATTTCTAGATGTGATAGTAACTCACTATGACCATCAGAACGCCGTCCGAAATTATGCTGCAATCATTAAAATCCAAGGTCCTTTCATATTGGTCAAAAATGGTTATACCTCAGCTTTCTATCCCTTTCTTTGGATCTACTCATAATTCACTTTCATGATTAAAGCGACAAGGACGAAGCCTAAGATGAACTTTGAAATCATTTAGAGCGCAAATTAGTGACGCTTTTTTCCCATTTCTTTTTCAGCTCAGAACGATGAGGAAGAGAATGAAAGGGATGCAAGCAGTGAAGGCGAAGATAGTCCCCACGAAATGGACCCGTTTCAGCGTTCTTTATTACTCCCTAAATTACTTGCAGGCACCAATTCCAGTCATTCTGAGGTGTCTCTTGTGTACTCCTGCCTGGAAGACTCTAACTGGAAAATATGGGATGTGGAAATCGTTGAGACCAAAAACGCCGATATTTGCGCCTTCACCTGCATGCGACTCACTCCTCGCAAGTAGGATAATGATCAATTCTAGAGATGTATTCAAACTAAACCGACTGTTGCTTATTCTTTCTTACAGGTTCATCGCAATCCAGACCAGAATAGGTGTTGATAACGAAAGTCTGATCCAAATGGCCCAAGTGCTGGAACGTAGCCTGTCACAACGCATCGTCTACGCGTGTCTACGGCAGAATAAACAAGTTCCGAGCAAAGTGTGTTTTGCTATCTGCCTCACGCATGACCTTGACAGAACACTAAGTCAAATGGCAGCTAAGGGATTCACTGAGGGTGGAAAGCCGGTTGGTCCGCTCTTCGTCTATGAGAGGCAACAATTCGACGTCGTGTTAAAGGGCAATGTTCGTGCTAAGAGGGAGAGTACAGGGCGGAGCTCTACTCAAATGGACACAGAAAGAGGAAAAATGAAGATCACCTTTAATACATCATTACGAAATGAGTACACTGTGAGCACGAAAAATGGCGTTGTCCAAAACTCCCCAGATTCATTTCAATGTGTGTATTTACAATCACGCCCTTAACCACCATTACTAACCCCATTTTAGATAGAAGTAGAAGAATTTGACTCAGGTGCCCAGGTGGCCTGCGAAAAGTATCGAGGATTTATTGAAATCTCCTACAAACAGGTGATAAAGGTCCCTATCAAACGTGGCAAGGGCAGAACTAATCCAGTGGGCCCAAAAAAATTCGCCATTGAAATGCAGACAGTACTTCTCTGCCAATTACTTCTCACGCTACCTAAAAAAGCGATAGAAGCTGATGTGGACAAAAATACCCTCTCCTACCGCTTTGAACCCAATGGTAAGTATCCACTTCCGGACCTTATCCTTGGGTGACTAACTGTACCTTCCCAGACGCAGTGACGAACGAGTTAATCCAAGATCTGGCTAGAAAACTTCCGGGTGAGACCTGGAGGAGACTCGGTCTGGCATTAGATCTCTCAAGAACGCAACTTCAAGCAATTGGGGGTCGAGCTGAGTCTTCAGGCAAGAATAAGGCGTTGACAATGCTCCAAAGCTGGATTAAGAATTTAGAGCTCAGGGTAGACAGGGTAAGTCAATTATTCTAATTAGGATACTTTTAAAAAAAATCACAAACCTACCTAGTTCATAACATTTTGAGAACTATCTACACAGAAACATCCACATGGCCCGCACTAATAACTCATCAAAAGTTCCCTTCATATCTCTACCCACTCAGATAGAAAAGCTGAAAGGAGGCCTAATCGCAATCGGTCGAAGCGACTTGGTCAGTGATTTGCTAGTCGCCGTTGAAAAGGCTGAACTCACTACAACACCTTCATCAGCTGGTACGCCAAATTTAGTTACTCCTCCCACCTTGTATTCCACCTAACGGAGAGAACCTTCTCAGGTACATCACATTGCACTTCCACCATTTCAGCACACTTTTTAAACTAGAAATATGAAAGGTGGAAATAATATAAAGATAAAGGAGGTAAATTTGTCTCTTTACACATGAGAGGGACAAGGAATGGGTTACCAGTGATCAGCTGTAATGTAAAAATTAGAGAGTGAAGTTGGGAAAATCAAAAGTCCAAATAAACACAGAGATACCGTTCGACAGTGGCAGATGGAGACAATTCGACAACTGATGAGTATTATTGAAGCTTAACCATACCTGTCCTGTAAGTAAAAAATAATTTTGTCACTGCAAAGTGATAAGAGAATAGAGATAATTATGTTGACTTTCCACAAAACGCTATAAGGTTGCCTTAGAATAACTCATTTAGTAGTGAGAGTAAAGCAGTAATGCGAAACATTAACTAAATGAATGCGGTAGCATCACCTGTAATTGGCTCATAAAATCATTTGCGAAAGCCGAAAGACGTGTAGCTACTTTGGTCACACTCTCCCGCACACTTTCCTTGATGCTACTCAACTCAGTGGCGTAATCCACCTGGTATTTTGGTTGCGGACGTCCAAAATACTCGTCACTGGATAAGGAACTTCGACCCTCAAATCTCGCGCTATCAAAACTGGAAATCTAGAGGTAAAGGATGATAGAGGCAGATAATATACAAAAAATCAAGAAGAGTATGAACTTAGAAGTTCTACTGAAGCATTCCTCCTTACTTGGTCGTCTAAAGCAAAATCGGCGGAAGAGATGGACTTAGCATTCTGCAACTTTAATCGCATCTGTTCCGACATAGGTGATTGCGTTGACGATGGGGTACATAAGGGGTTGGCGGGTTTCGATTGTCCACCACTAAATCGATGAGAAGAGATTTCAGTTGGGGCGCCTAGGGGCTCAGTGCCAATTGAGGAGGAAGCAGATGCAACATTTCGTGCCTTGAAGGGATCTAAGTCCCAACCACTAGAGACATCACCTCTAGTGGAAGTTATGTACGACCAAGCGCTACCTTCGGAGGCTAGATGAAAAAAAGCGGGGTTAAACACAGCGATCGGGTCTACCGTCGTAAAAAAATGGAGGAAAATCACTTAAGCCTTCTCTATTATTGGGCAAGAAAAAGAAAAAGAGCCAAAACGCGAATCCTTCGGTGAAGGAAAAATGTGAAGTGTCTTCAGCGATCTCCGATTCACGCACAAATATAAAGTTACTAGGAAATAATGGGTACATAGTTACACCAGTACTAACAAAGCAAATCACCCGTATCTTCAAAGTTTCCGAATCCACTGAGATTTGTTTTCCCACCTCCTAGGCCTCGCGAAACATCCACATCCTCGCGATCAATATTTTTTATATCACTCACTGCCGAATGACCAATCACCTCTGTTAGTTTAAACGAGAAACACAAGTCATATAATCTACTTATTCGCCAACGCCCAGTATACGTTGGACACATACTTTGCTCTGCTCACACCAACACCGGCACTCATTCCCAAGCGTTCAAACTGCCGAGCCCGCCACGGATCCATTTCCGAGGATGGGATTTTTGATTTTGATGTTTCTTGGCCATCATGATAGGCTAACCTAGACGAGGAACTGAAAGAATATAGAAACAATATGTGAAAATATACTTCATGACCGCGCCGGGAGGAATAACTTAAATGCCGAAAACTCACAGTATTTGAGATCCTAGTTTCGCCGAATTATCCTCTCCTGCCACTTCCGGGGGTCTCTGCTCATTTTCTTATGTATCTGTTCCTGTCGCTGTTGTAAACGTTGAGCTTCCTCAGCGGCCGCTTCTATTGCTGCAAAATCCGTCTTAACTTTAGTCGCCCCACCAAAAGCCCCACCACCACGCTTTTTTTGTTGCTTTGCTCCAAACTAAGAGTATATCAAAAACAATGGCAATAAGCATCATAAAGTACTCGCCGGCACTGTATTTGGATAGAGCATATTAGCCAATCCCAGCCATTTTATCACAAATCAAGTAGTGAAGTATATAAAACACAATTATTGCCAAACACGGCCACTTATCTCAAAAAATATCGGAACAAAGCAGAAAGAGATGGAGTTAGGAATGTACAAAGGAAATAAATATACTTTTTGAACTGGAGATTGAAAAGTGCACCTGCTTTTCAGTCTTCGACTTTTACCAAGGTGCAAAATAAATAGCATTTCCGATGAATAAACAAATACAAATCCAAATCCAAAACCTTGTTTTGAATCAAGATTCGACATTGCATGTGACATAGGTGGAATAAAACCACCACCTCAACAACTACTAACAAAATTTTAAGCATTCATGCTCTTTATAGGCCCATAATTCATAAAAAATAATACTCTTGTTCTTAGTATAACATGATCACTATCGCCTATTACCACAGTGACGGTAACCAAAGTTGGTAACTGTTGCACTGTGTATCAAATTTTATTACAACTAAAAATTATATAATCACAACTGCGTTGTGGTATTTTAGTATGGAGATAAGTTTTAAAGTAATAACATTCCAACTTGACACTTCAATCATGAAGCACCATGCACTGGACATCCAACACAGATTATTGTCGAGTGCATTTTACTTCGAGTTTCGCCTCTTACTTTAACATTTGAAATCATTTTGGCGAAATAAAACCCAAGTTCCCAAAGTTCCATCAAAATTTATCAACTGTCAAATATAGAAGAGGCAGATATTAGTCACCATCAGTGGTCCAAAGCATCAAATCACGTGATCTTACAAAAAACGAGATACATGTAACTTACTCCTCCCTTTGTTTTATTTACTACATTCAGGCGACCTGTTCCTGATGAAGAATTGCCTGTGTTCTCCAAACTATTTGCGGAATCTAGAAGTTTATAAGACTTGACTTGATTATTTGACGATAAGGTGATAGTGTGACGGCACAGAAATTATTTCAATGAGTAAAGCAAGAAATTTTCATCACTATCGATTCAAGAAATGAGCACCATTGCGACTCCTAAAGGTTCCCTTGAGGAGGTTATCTTCCATTAAATTCATCCCGGCAAAATCAGAGTTCACATTTTTCGCATGTTCCTCGAAAAAGTCGAATTCTCTTTCCTGAACGGTTGGCTTATCTGCTGACTCCATCACAAGCTAAGGGAAATCATAATGTCCATATTTTACTTGTGTGCCGTAAGACTTTATGGCTTCCTTCGCCAGTTTTTCGATCTTACTTCTGTATAACTGGGCCGCTCGGCTATTATATTTGCGCTTGATATCATCCGACATGGCACCATATTGTTGAAAAAAGGCAGTCTTGAGGGAAAAGGGTAAGTCAGAAGATTCCTGCCCATACCGCTTTAGCATTACCGCCCACTTGCATTGTCCGAAGCTGGAGCCAGGTCCAGTTCGTGTCTAACTGCGTAGACCGAATAAAGCTAAGGTGAACTCCTAGTGATCTATGTACAGCTGAACAACCGATGCAAAGGAAGACTCCGTAGGTGACGCTGGCCCATGTAGGAGTTGCCGAGGAGCAGTCAAAACATACCTACGACGGTAAAAAAATAGATAGGAGACACCTTGTTTTCCGGTTTAGACAAAAGTGAAGAAAGGATGGAATCTATATCAGCCTCTGACGGGCACATTGGCACAACCGCTTAACCGACGTGTAGAAGACGTCCTCGAGATTTAAGGAGATCGCGCTAAAAAATTATTATAACAAACGAAACACTTATTTGCACATAATTACAAGCAACATACTTAAGTGTAATTAAAATAATCTGTGAAAAATTAAATATTTCGAAGTTATGGTATCACATGTGTTTACTCTGTTATCCTCAAACATCATGAGTGGTTATCTATTAAGTCACGGAAAAGGATATGGCAGCGGGGTTCCAAGGAAAATTATCACAACCCGTGAAAAATGGCTATTAGCAGCAATAGAATTATCTCACGGCAATGATACAGGGACGACTCAAGACAAAATCATACAGCTTTTTGGGAATATTTTGGCTTCATTTTACCCCAATGCTCCCACGTTTTACCTGTTAAACCGAAGGACTGAGACTGCATTTAAAATTTTTTGCACAAGAGCGCATGCAAAGGGCAGTCTACACCGAAAATGTGTTGGTACCGACAGATAGCAAGATTCGAATCAAGATTTGGTCTCTAAACCATTACCTTGCACCCCATGAAGATTAAAGTGTATATCACAGACGTAAACAATCATCTATCCTGTAAGTTAAAGGTTGATGAATACCCCACGAAGTAATCATTATGGAATTGTCAAACAATTTTTAAAATTACACAGCCATATCTCTAATTGATTTTGGCCACGTGGAATGTTTGACCAGTTTTTCCAATGCAAATGTCTCCCGCCAAGGCCTACAAGTCAGGTTTGATCATGCCTAATTCTCTTATTGCCGATGTGAATCTTGACGAATTGCCCACTATGGCATTCGAATCCTCTCTGGTGGCTCCATGGACATGTATTTCCAATGGTCATCCGGTTGAAATCCCTATTTGCCTCGGTGCTCTCATTCTGTGCCTTCGAGACCTCCATGAAAGGGAATTGAATAGGGGATGCAGTTTTATCGACGACTTTAGTTCTGCAAATCCATATGACCCTCCAAATCTACAAGAGGATACGGAAAAGTTAGCCGAATGGTTACTCAATGGAGTCACAAATTATAGTGAATGTCGGTGCGAATTGTCATCTAAGGCCCCTCGATTGCTTTTCGAAACCCTTTTGTTCCTCCTCGGACGGTTAAATGAGCCTTTATATCCTCTCTCTGAAAGAACATGTAAACTACTTCGCAAACTTTGTCTTCTTGAACCTGTTCACCTTTACAGCATGCATATCTTTCAAGTTCTCTACGGTAAAGCCATGGCTTTCTGTGTTGACTCTGAGTCAAGACAACACAATCCGATCGCAAACCTTGATGATCACCCATCTGATATCCCTAAATTTATCCAAAAAACTTACGGTTGTAATAACGTCTCGAGACAAGATAAACTTCGATTGACAAATCTCTTTAATAACTGTATATTTCATGACCTTTATATGGTAACTGAACATAAAAGTCGGAATATCATTCGGGTAATTATACGTAGCCTCATCTTCCTAGTTCGTCGCTATGTTATTACAATGTGTGCAAATTCTAAGGCAGAACGACATGAAACCTGGCTGATGAACACGATTGTCATGCGGCCACATATCCACGACTATGCTATCAATGTTCTTGCTAAGCGGATAGGGCCGCTAATGTTCCGCTTTCCGAAATTTACTTGCCTTCAGAATGAATTGGCTGTACGTGCGATGGTTAACATTTTGTGTTCCAATACCGACAGCCTGTGGATGCCGGGTCAAACACCCTCAACCGTTAAAATTGACATGGGTTCAGCCAAGTGTCATCCTGGTTGTATCTGCCAACATGACCTATGAAATCATTCCATCAACCAGGAGAAATTTGTCAGAGCCTTGTCATAGAGCACCGCCTCATTTTGTGCCTTTTATTTATTGTTTAGAGTCAAATTTGACAACGGCTTGAAAGAATTTCATCAGTATATATGGTGCCATGCCGCCGCTCGAGGCAATCAGGCAACGTAATTGTTCATGATGAAAGAGGTGTGAAATTGATTATGATTTGTTATTAAGATGCGAGGAAAACACCATCATTACAGCAGGATGGAGACTGGAAGACATTTGCCAGAATATTGCTTTAAACCCACCGTATTTAATTTTCTTGAATTGCACTTGATTGACAGTAAAAAATAGATTAATTATTGTCGATATAAACTTGAGAATAAATACACAAGGACGGACTTAATCATGAAATGAACTTATTAGTTGTCCATTCCTCCACGAGAATGGTCAGCTACCATAACCCAACTTTCAATTTTTGTCCACACTCTAGTGGTGATTCCTTCGACTTGCAGAAGGTTGTTTCCTTAAAATCAACCAAAGGTTTACCGTTTTTTTCCTTTGCCTTCTTGCCTTATGAGGCTTATTCTTACACCTCATACACATCAACACTTTCCAACCTAAAGTGAATTAATAAGAAGTCTGGAAATGAAGCCTTTTGAATTCGTTACTCGGTGTTTCCTTCGATATTTCCAAACCTAGCGGTTCTTAACATTCACTAAGTCTTTGAAGCAAATCCCTTATAAAGAAAATATGTACTTTGGCAAAGGAGATCGTATTTGGTAGGTAAGACACGCTTCGCTGAAGTGTCCTCGTATCCAAGTTCATATTCCTTCGTCCACAATGACTTACGAGTAGAAATAATAACATTCTTGACAATAGCCATTTATTTCAAAATCAGGATTAGGCCAAGATTTTCACTGGCGGTGAGTCTCTTAACTTAGTGGTGGTCGTCAAGTTAAATGAAAGCTGCACAGTTGAACCTATTTTACTTTAAACTGATGAGCCTTTTTAAAGGCAGTGATGTTCATTACTTCAGTTTCATAACCAGCGCGTCTTTCAAAATTGTCAAGTTGGCGATTAACTATCAGTAAACACAAACAATATCAAAACAGCCAATTAAATTCCACGCTCGTATTAACGACCAATCATTAACGCGCCTTATTTGACCGCATCAGGCTGATCGATTTACTGGGATGTGTGACACTTAGCGCAAGTCATCTAGGATGCAAATTGCCTTGTTGGCATCAGTTGCTCTCGTACTACTTTGCTTCCTGCCACTGAGTAGGTTGTAATCGAGTTAATATGACTCTTCGCTCCCACTCAGACTTAGCTCTTAAATGCGTCGTGTGTAATTCATTCAAAGATGGTGAAAACTGTGCCAAATGGGACACTTTAAGTTACATTGAGGACTGCCCAGAAGGAAATCGAACGTTTTGTGCCAAAATTGAGCAATACAGTAAGTTATACTAGCCAATATTTCCTTGGCAGTTAATTTGCCTTTATTATTTTTTTAACATGAAACACTTGCTTGATTTGAGGGTATAATCGGACTGGCTAAACACAAACCTATAATCTATCCAATTGTAAAAGTATAGTTAGAAATTGGCGTTAACCTGTTTACCCAATAAACAAGCTTATAATTTGTTGTAACGGCTGGTACCCCTTTATTAAAAAAAATTTATTGATAACCAATTGCCTATCAGCAGTAATCATTGTGTTACTGGAAATTTTTCTAACTTTCAACCAATCTAGTCGATAGTTGGCCTAATAAGGTCAAATTTTATTTTCTTTCTTTTAGTGTTGCACATATCAGACGTTAATTACAGATGTGCTATCTCATAAATTAAATTCACTGCCATAGTGATAGAAAACTGTCTTAGTCTGGTAATAAAACAAGGCGATTACTGATTCTGTTAAGACCACGATAGCTGAAATAGCGCCATTTAAACTTAAACATGCCTCTAAGAAACTTCAAATGGAATTTGGCATAAACATTACCTTGTTTAGCTTAAGTTCCAGATTCCCAGAGGTTTGACTCCGATGCTGTTAACCAAGCGACACGAAATCTCCCTATTTTCAAAATTCACTCAATAAATTAAAAATACATTGTGAGAATAACGCTTTACAAAATGTAGGGATTTGAGAATAGATAACCTTTAAAAAAATGAAAGTGCCTGATGATTTGAGGTTAGGGTGTAAAGGGAAGGAAAACAAAACTTACATGTAAATGAATACCTGAACACCCTGTTAACTTAATGAAAATATATTAAAAACCATTTCTGCTCTCCCCGAAAATTAAAGTGGGTTCGTGCATGAAGACTTAGTACTGACGATGTTTGAATGATGTCCTTTTTTACTTTCTACGTGTTTTCGATTTAGTTGCCTACTACTACCGTTTGCGTTATCACAGACTCATTGCAGAACTTTCCTATAATTGGATGAATGTACATAGAAACCTCTAAAAAAATTTTAACGTTCCAAATTACAATTTCAGAAGAATTAAATTACATATTCTTCCGAGTTCTCTTTGACATAAGAACCTAAAAGTGTCTCAGAGTTTTCACTTAACACTTGCCAAGTTTTTCAATGATAATTAATTAAGAACTCACTATAAAGTAAGATTTGTCAATCGACAGCCACCTTTTTTTATCGCCTTGGCAGGCCAGTGAGTTTTTGTTCTACTGTCTCCATGGTCAAAAGTGAAATTACCGCAATAGCCGCACAAATACCCTGACCAACTTTCGCATTATTTGAAAATGCAAATGATATCCGCATAACTGCTTTTACTGGGGACCCACAACGCCAATTACATACAACGGCCTTTGAGAATTATTTTTTCACAGCAACTTTTTGTCATTGGTTGATTCATTGACTAATCTTGCCCTAGAGACAGCATTTGACAACTTTTATTGCCTCGTAGGCATCATTTATAAGAAGACTTATGAGTCTTTTAACCCTCTCAAAGGCCAATAATCCCAGTTAGGAAGTGGTCATTTCTTAAATGTCGAATATCCTGATCCATGATTGCTTCATTAATCGAAATTAAGAGAACGATCATGTATGGTGGCAAACTAATGCATATTTGGTTACTTAAACTTAGCTAAGGCATCAGTAAATCTGGTTAGCCATCGGCTTAAATGCTAAAAATAATTTCAGCTGAAGGAGCGAAACGAATCGTCCGCAAATGCAGCCAAGCCGTCATTGAACCGGGTTGTATTCGTCGGATTGGATCCGACAACGGGCTGATACTACACTGCCATTGTTCTGAATCCTTATGCAATACATCCACACGGAGTACAATGACCTACACACTGAGTATCATCGTAAGTGCCTTAATGTTGGCAACAACCCTAATAATATGAGGAGTGACAGGAGACGATGTAATCGAATCTCCTTTGGCTCCTAATTTACTGATTTGTAAATGTGATTCTCACCTTGTCCTCCATTAAATCGGCAGGTTATTAACATTATACTTTTGAATGAACCATTGGTGGGCAAAGGAGAACTAATCCATGATCGCTTTGATTACGGCGAATTTGTAACGGACGCCAGATGAAATACTGTGCCGGAGGATAATTAAAACTTCATGCGCTTGAACATCCTAACTCAGTCACTGAATAATATCCCCATAAAAGCTTCAGCACAGACAAAACGACTCGTCTAGACATGTCTAAATAAGACATGCATCGAAAAGGAAAAAAATTTGCATGTCAATCAAATCCGTCACACTCCAAGGCAGATATCACAAGTCAGGATTTGGAATGATCACTAAACTGGCATCAATACTGCAAAATTCATAATTGGGATTTACACTATAATTATGCTAGTGATACAGGAAAATATTTTTTCAAAAGAAATAAGGTCATAAACGTTGTTAGCCAATTCTCCTTCTTACAAGATGAAGTCAAAACAATAAATAAGTAGTAATTTAGACTGAAATTTCTCTACAATGCAATGTTACCGCCATCTCATGTTCTATACCTCCAATTTCCCCATGACCAATTTAATTGGGAGCACAAACTTTGAGCTTTCAACCGACTGAACGTAAAGAGATCGATGCTACGAGTGTCAATAAAAACCAACTGATGACACGGAAATAGAGTTATTTTTGCACTTTTTGTGGCTAAAAGTATTTTAAGTTATTATTTTTCATGTGGATTCTCAAATGATTTATCTCAATATGGATTTGCAGGACATTCAACTGGGCCAGTTTCCCTTACTCCACTCGAAAATATTCCTTTTAGTATCGAGAGGCCAAGTGAGATATTTTAATCTTGATTCATCACAATAAGTTGTCAGTCCCCTCGACTGCAGTAAACATAATAGTGAGATATATTATTATTAAGGTGCGAGAAATTGCTAAGTATGAAGTATAAAAACTTCGTTACATTTTTAAGATTTGTTAAGGAAAAGCGCTCAAATTTGGCAAGAATAGGGTAATCCGTGTCCGATTCGATTCGTCGCGGTAACTATTTGGAAAATCACTAGCTTAGTTGATAATATTCATCTTACATTTATAGGAACTCCCTCTTTTTACTTGCATTCATTTTAGTGAATTAGCTTTGATACAATAATGTCACTTTTCAATGTATTCTCCTACATATCGAAATGTGTGGAAAATGTGTGGTGTTTAAGTTAAATTTTAACAAATAAAAAAGTCTTAACGATGAAAGGTCATTTCCTGTTTGAATAGAGCACACAGTTTTCAAAATATTTGGTGCTATTCATCTGGCAAATTATATTGCGTGCTCAATTGCCTACTTCTCTATCACAAGCCTCGACGCATACTTTATAGTGAATCTTTGAAAACTAGACTCCTGAACGCCTTCACCTTGTTTCTGTTAACGGATTAATTTGTAATAGTGTCAACTCATAAGTACAGTAAGCGAAACAAAGTAGACCGAATGTTGGTTAACCAAGTTGGTTTAATAAGCGAAAAATGTCAGAATTAACGAGTCACATGTCCCCATGGGACAAGGTTCAGTTCCTGTAAAGAAAAAATCTATTTTTCGGTTGCAACATTCTTATTTTAGTAATTAAGAAAGATATCAAGACCAACGATAGAAGGACTTTACTGCCATTGTATGCTATTTTCGTTCGATCTAGGATTGAAGGTAAAGAAAACGGTGAGAAAAATTAACGAAGCTGACGCAGATTGTTTAAGTTTAAGAATGGAAATACTAACCTCGTAGAAATTGGACGAAAAGGTCGACCTTAAAAGCCAGATGATGATATTCCGATGGCGATGGTGGACTCCGATCCTATTTAATCTATTGGAGAATTATCAGCAAAGATCGGCTGTCCATGGTCTAAAGTTCAGGATAATCTTCACTGCATATGAAAAATGTACCTTATGAGTTGACAGGGATGATCCTCGATCAACGAAGTACAATATGCCCGTCTTTTGTCTCGGTATGAAAACGATCTGTTTGTTACGATTTGTAATTTGAGCTGATAAGTGTGTCTTACAATAATCCTGTAAGGGAAAAACAGCTTTCTTCCAGAGAAGCAAGCATTCCGACACCTAAACCATTATTAACAATTAAAAAGCGCCTTTACTCTGTGAATTGCTTGAGCCTGGTCAGACCGTTAAAAGGACACTGTATTACGAACTGCTCAAACGAATGAAGCACCAGTTCCGCAAAAAGTTATCTGTTTTGATTAATTACAAGAAAGCGATTCCTTTAACAAGATAACGAGAGGTCTCATAGCGTAAAAACATTACAGGAAAAATTATAGAACATGGATTTGAACTTTTATCTCATCCACCTTATTTACCAGATTCTACGCCGTCAAATTATAACCCTTTCAGGTCGTTCGAGCATATATTAATGGGTAAAATCTTCAACAGTTTTATGGAAGCGTAAATGCAATCGAAAATGTTTTCATTTAAAAATCGAAAGTTCATGAAAAGAATGCGTTGATGTCTACGTAATTGGAAATATCCCCACTATGTAGCTATAATAGGCCCCTCCCTCAAAAGGGACACCCAAATATTGCGAGACTTAGTATATATATTCGATAGTAGATATTAAAGCACTACCCTTTCCATTTCTTCATTTCACCTCGACACGCAAAAATTTGGACTAATTTTCCTAAACCCCCTATTTCCCATATATATGAGGTTGTACATACAAGTAGAAAATCACTTTGATTGTCCAAGATGTTTTATGCGGTAAACACCACAGCCTACCACGGACGTTACTCCACAGCCAAACTTCAATTTAATAAACGGAGCAACGCAGTTTGCCTTATTTAAAAACGTTCTGCAACATCATTAATTAAGCAGCGTCAAGTTTGCGCAAGCTGCGTGAACCTCAAAACAAACTTCACAGCGCCCATCCGTTTTCATTATTAAAAAATTGCTCCAATGAAAATGGTAAATAATTAAATGATGCTCAGGTGTACCAATGTATACTCTGGGTAGGGTCAGATTTACTACCTCAAATTTCTTATTAGGGATAACTGATCATGAGTTTCGTGACACGTACGAGGTCAGTCCTTTCATAGAGAAGTTAATTCGTTATCTTGGATACAGATCTCCAATTTGGTGAAGTTACTCGAAGTATGTCTAAATTAGAGAGCCGCATATGACTTCGAGGGATATCAGCAAGAATTTAAGATTTTGGGAAATTCTAATAGAACTAACTCAAAGCGAGGAGTGAAGGTAACAGTCTCGAAAAATCGTTTTTCATTCAGGTTACTCAATGCCCAATTCACGTCATCGACGTCCATCGCAGCTGCCAGTTCAGTGTGATGAGTCACAAGAACGAAAAAAGCCTACACCCCCAAAAAATAATTGTCAGTTCAATAACTCACGGTAGCTAAGTGCGCAAATTGTCTACTTTAACTGGCTGCTTTTAAAGTGAATATCTAAGTAGTCCTTTTGCTACAGCATTAATCGCTTCCGCACATAAGTAAATTTCTTTCACTTTCTCCCTCTAGCAGACGTTCGGATGGAAAAAACTGGTGGTACTTACTTTAGTTGTGCTATATTTGTTGCCTCAAGGAAGCGGAGAAACAACGGTTACTTTTATTTTCTGTTCACTATCCCCTATTAAATGTGTTCGTGCGTGAGGGTGTGTGCGCGCTCAATGGAGTCATATTCTCAAAAATGGGGTTTACCATCTCCGATGACTCCTTAATATAATGTACATCCTTCGTAATACTTTTATTACGAATTCACCTCCTTAGAAACTGAAGGTAGCTTAACTTGGTTCCTTCCATACGTTTGAGATGAATTATTGAATTCGAACTCAAATATTGCGTACGCCTCACTTATCCGCCTTACCGTTCCGATGTTACCCTTAAACTCACAATTAAAAGATGCGTCTCAAGTTTTTAAAACAAAAAAATTTGTGGCTGAGCTCCTTCAAGATTATGCCATTCTTAAAAATGCTTTGTTGGGGATATGGTCCCTATAGAAAGATGGGTTAAATATAAAGGATAGCAGTCTGTCCGTCGTTCCCTTTGCATTGTGTTTTCCTTTTAAAAAGCGTAATTACATAAGGTGATACCATTTTTGAGTCTTACAGGTTGCCATCTGCCAGTTGTGCGGTAATTTCTTCGCAGAATATGAATGTAGTTTTCTTCAATTCTAAGGCGAACATAAGCAAAGATTCTTATATATCAACATCTTGTCATTTTTAACTTGTAATATTTAACCGGTTTCAGTTATTTTTGACTTGCTTGGCGGGATCGTGAAATTATAACAGTTTGAATGTCGGAAAATTAGTTGGTTAATTTCCGCTCGCCAACTCTCTAACACACTCCGTTAGCACAACTTAAAGCATCGTTGCTCAAGTCATCATAGAATAGTATCTTTTCTCCTCTCCTCACTTGTGCGATTTGTAGATTATTCGTAAAATCAAGGTTTTGCATACAATTAGTCAAGGGTCTCGTCGCAGCACACAAATTTGTCTGAGTGGCAGAGATATTTTACTTCTTCAAGACTATAAGTTTTACAGCCATTGGAAGATATGAACCGCAAGGAGAACGGTGCATTTATTCTTGTACGTGTAACGCCATTAGGACAAAGGGGAAAAAGTGAGGAAATCCTTTTTCTGTCAAGTAATCACTTACAAGATAATCTGAAGCGCGTCATTTCACACCATTTACCATTCATGTTAACCGAAGGCTTTGCACAAACCAACAAATAAGTATGCTGATTTCGACTACGTATTATTCACCCATTTATTAAAACAAGTGCATATTATTCTAATAGCCCAACATATCAGTTCATAAAAGCGGTTTTATGCTAAGAGAAAACTATTTTTTTTAGTTCTGGTAGACCATGATGACTACACGAATGAGGCCGGAGTAAACCTTGCTTTTTGCACCTGCGGAATATCTAAGCTTCGAAAATTGTCCTACTCCCAATCGTCGAGACTGAGATTTTAAGCTTACATGTTTAAGGGAATCAACGACTGAGAGGAGAAGTAAGGTCATTTGTAATAAATAAGACAAATTTATCACCCCTTTTAAGTGTGAGATGCTAAGTAAACACTGCACTGGCTGAGTGGTCCGCTATGATTACTCAAATTGTCCGCAACGACTGCAAAAAAGTGAGTTAAGAGCGGACGAAGAAGGAATATGGGGATTCGAGGCGAAAACCACTATTAACAGTGCAAATTTATAATATATAATGTTGTGAAGGATAAGGTACAGTTTTAATTTCAAATGCGACGGAGATTGGATCAACCTATT
The DNA here is from genome assembly GCA_017562135.1 of Dipylidium caninum. Lineage (NCBI taxonomy): Eukaryota > Metazoa > Platyhelminthes > Cestoda > Cyclophyllidea > Dipylidiidae > Dipylidium > Dipylidium caninum. Next base: position 72,703 of record QEYB01001437.1, on the reverse strand, counting down.
TTGGGCGTTATTGAACGTTAAACTCCACTTTTACGAATAATACATAAAATTATAAATAAATAATAGTTTTTCGCCTTTATGGATTGCTTACAGCCATCACACATGCGGCGTAGTCATATAGTGTCAAGTTACATGAAAGCACTTTATTAATTTGGTCTGTAGATCTGAGGCGTATGAATAAGTAAATTTTTAAAGAAGTCCCCTTAAGGGGAAAAGAAAATGGCCTAACAAATGCCTTTGTGGGTAATTTCAAGGTAAACACACGACATTTCCTCAGTACTAGGTCCTATCTTTGTTAGATCGCCATTTTGCAATGATTTTAATAGACCGCGCCATAGCCGACTCGTGGCCAGCCCGAAAACGGTTAGCGACCGGATATCTGTGTCTCCGATAGCAAAGGCATAAAGACGTGTCACCCATCAGTGAACGCCCCACCTCGGTCAATTTTTCGACCAGCTATCTTGACACTCATGGTTCAGATAATTATTTATACTTATTACAATAATTTAAGGAGCAATTTCTTCGTAGTTTAGTGGGCGGGTTACCTCCTCTCCCGTTTCTCCTTCCTTCTTCTTTAAGTACTATTTAAATCTTAATGTGCTGACCAAAATGATTATGTGAGAGTTCGAAGTAACAAGTCGATTGAGAGACTTTTTACTCGAGATTATTAATATTAACGATGAGAAACTGTATTCTTTTGTAAACTAACTCCTTTATTCCACTTAGTAACAAATCAGAGTGAGTACCATGGTTGAGGTAGGGAAAATAAATGGGCATGAGTAGAATGCAGAGAAAGAAGATGAAGGAACGCTCAAATAGCTTTCCCATGAGATTTAGCCAAGTGAATGAGCTTGAACATACTTTACCCTTCCTATTGCTGGAATCGACGTTCTTGTCAAAGTTGCATTTTTTTAAATTCCCAAATACATCTGCAATGTTTAACTAATTAATGAGAGAAACGTAAGTTGGTGGACTTAAGTGCAATGAGATTTTAAATGCAGTCTCGTAATTTTCACTCCTTCATCTCAGAGATAGACTGGACGAGGAGTACTAGGGTACCGACGTCCTTCTTGAAGGCGACACTATATCAGCCATTGTGCTCTCCATTTTCAGCCCACTAAGCATATATGCGACTCATGTGGTAAAGTCTCACCAGTTCGTTCTCTTCGCTCAAAAATTCTCGCATCTAATACATTTCAAACAGATCGTAGCCTTGTTTTGTTGGTGAGTTTACCCGCTTATTGCGACCAAAAGCAATAAATTTGCCAGCCGAGTATGGTACTTTATTCCTTAGGAGATTCGTAGTTACCTCTGAGAGCGCGGTATGAGGAAAGAGGTAGGGCATCGTGTTCTGACTGTTCCTAGATCGTGCAATCACCTTTCATCTTAGTAGTAAACAGTCGCACAAACATTTTGGGATTACGTCACATGTTAAATGAAGTGGTAGGCTACGTGGGAAAGCATCTTTTAATACGGTTAACTATGGCAATTTTGCCCTAAATACAGACCTTGGTGCTTTAAGTAAGTCTTTAGAAGTGTCTACTGATTATTTTAACGTAAAGTGATATATAAGATTGAATAAGTATTCAACGGTATTCCGTGAGTCATATCTTTGGTCTTTCCCCATGAAGCTTTCCACATCAATAAAACGTGGTCTACTTTTAATATGCTCACAATAAAGCGGCTGTATGTTGTCCGCATAGTAGAGAAAAGATGATTTAGTTCGCCGATGTAACAGCTAATTAATAGCAGACGCACCGAAGGCTGGGATAGTCTAAATGAACTTCGGATAGTTGAAGTGCACGTTGATAAATTCTCAGTTCTCGGCTGGGAGATTGGTTCCCTTAACAGGAATGTGAGGGGATAAATTACCCCGCATATTTTTCACTCACCCTTTTCCATGTTGCGTGAAAATTACTCCACTGCGATTAACAAGATTTCTTCGTATTTATAAATAATCTCGTACGAAGTGAAAAAATAGGAGAGAAAATGAGCTATGAATAAAAGAAAGCTACGGGTTAGAATTTTCAGTTCCCTTTCGGACGAAAGTCAAATTATTTTTCAGCTCTGCATAAGTAGGATGCATTGGTCTTTTCCATAACCTTTTTTTGTTTAAAGATTAAATGCATGCTGAGACGATTTACTTGAAGAGGATATTCTTTAACACAAGGCAGTTCTTTAGTTCATGCATTTCCCAACGTGAGATTAACCTTCCGTATTTCGTTCTACTTGTGGTCACACACCAGCACCTCAAAGATGCGGTCGTAAGGCACCCCATGTGCGGTCCGCAAGTGCAATCATCGCTACTTTCCTTGGTAATCGCCCCAGTCTGCCTCTCCAGGATGTGGCAATTAACTAAGGAAGACACAACGGAAGGTCATTGTTGGATAATTTTCTTAGGATTGTCGTTAAATATGCGTCCATATATTTAATCGTTCGGAATAAACAAATTTTGAGACTATCTGCCTTTTTACAATATGTGCAAAGGGGAAATGCTTGAAGGATAAATTTCTAAAGGCAAGTTATTTATTCAAATTGCCAGAGAGAATAAAAAATTTGGGGTTCCTTCTGTCTTGGCTGACAAAAGTCAATTAAATTAAAAAGATTACAATTTGATTACTGCCGCAGGAGATAATGGTCTAAAATTATTCCTCTATTCGTTTTCAATTGCTTTGCACCTATTCATTTATCCCTCGAATTCCTTTTTGAAACAGTTTTGCTCGATGAAGCGTTACATTAGTTTGTATTCATTCGAAAATCCACCTATTTCCTTTCGGTGAGTGAAAAGCTGCGAAATCGTAAAAGTTTAACAACACAAATTTAAAGAATTTGTACGCCTTTATTTTGCTTAACGGGAAATTAGTGAATAATCTTACTAAAGTCATATATTTCCGCATTATCCATGTTTAGAGATAGGTCAGTTTAACAAAATTTTTCATTCTGTTATTTTTCTGACTGTAGGGAATTATATGGTGGCCTTTGTTTCATATCGAGATGAAATTTTTAAGACTTCAGGGAGGCGTTTAATGGGAGTAACACAGTTATCAGTTTACCGCGAAAGGAAATGGATGAGGTAGTGTAGAAATTAATGAAAAAAAAAATTAATGAAGCTTTAGTTCTGTTTGATTTGTGATGCACAGGTAAATTATGGATTAAGTTAGGAAGTAATTTTGTTGTTCCCACAATTTATTAATGTGCGAAAGGATTGGAAGACGCAAAGAAGGGCATAATGGCAAGCATAAAACACGCTAAGTTTACATGATTTATGAAATATTGCAGTGGTATATTTATGAAGCACGCGAATAATAATGATTCTTAGTTATTAGGAGAAGAGAGGTATTGCTTTATATTGGACGTCGGCAGGCGTTTCTATTACTCAAAATGGTTACTAATTGGGGTATAGCGTGCTCGCGACGGACATCTTTGCAGGCGACACTCACCCCTCTGCTATTTACTCCACCGGGTATATGAATGTTAATTATGGAAGGGTTTGCCATCGACCCACTTCATTTGGCATTACATTCGCCCCTTGCCATTTTCCCCATTTTTGGTAACGATGGGCTCCTTTCATCAATATAAATTAATTCACGCCGTGACGTGGGAGTGGACTTAAAATATGATTAGTTAGAGAACATAATACTTACTCATGTGATGAACTGGATCCAATCAGTTCAATGGCAAAAAATAGTGGCGAAGTTGTACCATTTCAAAATGGTAGCATGGGAATAGCTTTGCACAAGACTTTCACGTGAGACCGCCATTGGCAACATATATTGCAAAATTCGCGAAATTGTAAATTAATAAAGTCTCAAAATTTTGACACCGATAACAACTTTTGGTATTACAAAAATCTTAAACCATGTTATTTTCGTTAAACACGTTACCGGTGTGATGGATGATAATCTTCAGCTTGACAGCACCGTTTTCATCAACCTTAACATTTCAGTTAAACCGACTGGTTAGGCTGCTTTTACAGTTGAAAGTGTCCTATATTTTCTACAGAAGGATTAGCCAACCAGGCGAGTTATGATTTTACTGTACTTAAGAAGCCAAGAATTCTAAGCAATAATCTTCTATGAGAAAGATACTAGGAATTTGTAAATTCTTCTGAAAGGTTTTATTCCCACGAGTGTTGATCTCAACTATAACCAGTAAATTGACAAGTTACCGTAGTTGTTGACTTACCATCATCACACCACCTTCTATTATGTTGCTATATCTCCACTGGACAGTGAGTAATGCTTTAGATTTCTGGAAGTAGTAGAACTAGGCCTTACCAAAGCAAATCCCACGATCTGGAGTCAGAACCATTTGAAACCATAAATAATTTGTGTTTAGTTAATGTATGATACTTATGGTAAGGCCCTCGTTGCCTTAAAAACAGTCCGACGCAGTCCGAATACAGCTGCTTCCGTTGGGATTTATTTAAGGCTCAATTAGGAACGTAGTTATCCCTCTTAGACGGAAAGTATCGAGAGAAAAAATGCCATCGTATGCAGTAGTTTTCTATAGCCAAAATTCTATCACGAACATCAAAATAATAAAACTATTTTAAGCGTTCCTCTGAACTCATGTTACTACACTTTCTTTGACGGCTCCTCTCCGCAATTCATCTAAGGTGTTTATGGAGCACTCTCAGCCAACGGTAAATATCGGTAACTTACAGAATAACATATGAAAAGGGAAGTGGTTTCGAATCCATGCCATAAAGTCGGGATGTCATACCATAAAGCGCGATGAACCTTAAAGTTTAACCTCACGCAATGGAATGTCTGAGACTTGCTTATTGACAATGGTAAATTTCTTCTGAGGTAGGAAGGTCTGAATATTCTGTATTTTCCCACTAAATAGAAGATTGGCAAGAGCTTCATTATGACCCTCTTCACTTAACTTACACATCCTAACTTGGCTAGAGAAAAAATTTAACATCCCCCGCTTTGTCCTTCTAGCGGACACGGTTATTCGAAAAGCTTCTGGCACAGGAGGAGTGCATGCTGTGATTGGTCATCTTCCGTCTCTCATTTCATTGGCTTAATCGGTTTTTTTCGAAAAGTGTATTGGCCATTCTCTACTGGAGCTGTTCCTTTTCTAGCGGGTTTGTCCTACATCACAACAAGTCACCTCTCATTTTTCATTTCAAATCCACATGTGATTTACTGCTTTTGAACCTTTATGACCTTAAAACAAATTTTGATGTCACTTTTAAGCTTAAAACTCTGCCAGATTTATCCTTTAGTTATAAGGAAACCCAATTTACATTTACGTTTCATATTAATGGTGGCTGAGAAATTGATTTCCTTTATTCGTTACTCTCCTTATTTTTGATTAACCAACACATTACGGCAGTTGAGATCCAGCTACCCATCATTGACTTGACATTCAATTTTGAATGACGAAATTAGAAAAAGAGATGCTCATAGTGAGAGAAATCTTTCTTGGTACTAACCATAGTATCATGAAGCACTTATGTATAAATCCTCGAATATCAGTCAAATTATTTCTTATTCATTGAGCTGTCTCATAAAGTGTTTGCTTGATCTTTCTGGAAGAGATAAGAAGGGGGCGACGAGGTGGATAGGCAAGAGGAAAGGGGATTACAAATTAATTTTAGTTGTTTGTGTATGCCCTATTGTCAATTTAATAGATGTGGAATCCTGATAGCAATAATTTAGTATAGTTATATGATTGATCCGCCTCCCTTAAAACATTTTTGTAACAAGAATGTAAAGATCAGGAAAATCCACATATAAGTGAAATTTTAAGGCAAATATAATGAGCTTCAGTCAGTAAAATTATACTTACGGACAGCGAAAAAAGATAACACAATTTTGTCGGTTTTGACAGATAATGGATTAATTGGGCACAAGAACGACGACGGAATGATAGTCAGCGTGACAAGTGTTATCTTGGCTATTTGCATTACCCTAGCAACATTTGCAATGTTAATATGTGCAGCCACACTGGCAGTTGCATCTCCCTGGTGGCCTCACCATAAGCGAACACGTCATGGACGTGGGTCAACCAAAAAGACCCTTTGTCCAACGAACATTCTTTGTCGCACTGTTGAAGCGTTTGCTCTAATATCGCCCCAAACCGCTACCCGAGCTCGAGATGGATCACGAAGAAGCTCGATATTTGTCGACAATCTTTCACTTCCGTTACGGTTTCAACCAGAAAGGTTTTATGGTTCTACCAACCCACGTAATGCCTCAACACGGTCTTCTATATGTTCCTTCCAAACCGCGTCAACTGGGGAGGGTTTTTCCGAAGGAAATACAGTTACGACCATCGGAGGCTTGCTTGCTCCCCCAACAATGCGTCCACGGTCCGGATCAACCTCCCTTCTCCATGATCTCGCAAAGGGAAGTTACGAAGATATATCACCAATTCCAGTTTTCATGTCAACCGTTAGCACTCAACCAAAGCCTACTCAAGATGTAATATATCCGATAAATCCTCCTGAAAGAAAGGCGGGTGACGGAACAACAGAAAGAAGGAAATCACTACGTGCTACTCGTCGTACAACGCTCGGAAGTTTATCGCCAAAACCCGTTACTAAACAATTAGGTGCAAGCCTCTCCGAATTACTATCAATTTTGGACACGCAAGTCAGTAGATCCACCACAACTTCGCCGTCTAGGAAACGGAGACTTTGGTCAGCGGCGATGTCACCAACAGCCACGCCACCGCTATCACATATTTCTCCGAGTTCCTGCTTCACACCCGCCGAAGCACCCGGTGGAACTATTAATTATCGCGTCTTTATAGACGCTACGGGTAAAAATAATCTAACCGTTCGTGTTCACCTCTACTATGCTACAAAACTACCAACAATAAGACCATGGAAAAATTCCAACTACGTTGTCAAGGCAGCTTTGATAGGATTCAAATCCCACTTTGTACAAACGAGTGGAGCGGTCACTGCGGCCTGTGGGTCTCCACGATTTTCTGAGGGTAATCCCTCGGTATTAGATTTTGTTCTCGATTGTGGAATGCCCTTCAACAAGTCCGAGGAAGAGGTTCAGCTCCGTCTAATGATCATTGAGTTTGGTGGGAGAAAACCAGGTGAAAAGTCTCTGATGGTAGCCAAGAAGGAGTACCGATTTACACGTCATACCCTGAAGGGAAAGTCAACTCTCTCTACTGATATTAACTGGGAAAGGTGTAAGCCATGTATTGATGTAAGTTATGAGTCTCTTTAACTTAGATCACTCACTTAAAATTACGATCGGATCTACTAACATGTATCAACTTATATGACATGAGACATAATCTCCACAGACTCATTTTTTTAAATAAGAACTGGTTCAGTCAATGGTGACAAAGACTGATTACAAATTAAGGGAGCAAGTTAGTTTGATCTCATTAAGGAACTCTTCCCCAACTATGCTTAATCCCTTAAAAGAATACACAGAGTAGGTGATATATTTTGCCTTTAAGTGTCACAAGTTTGTAAAGAATGCTATTTTATGAGGCTAGATTTTATATTTAGAGAAGAAAAAGCTGCCAGGTCAATTCATCTCCGTTCCTGCCGCCTTTTTATTTCGGTTAGACGGAATTAATTTGCCGCAGTTGAAGTAATTCAACTGCTTTAGTCCTCCTCTTCAACTTTTATGAGGCGTCTTCACGTGTAGTTAATCCCTGAATAGTTTCAACAGTAAGCCGTCATTGGGTGGGTAATAAAAGAGAATTGGCAGTAAAAAGATGTATCTCTGAGTAGTTAACCACAAAACCCGCAATTGTTCCAACTTCCTGTATTTTGCCATTAAGGAACTTCTAATAATATAAAGTAGCCTATCATGGTTTTAAATGGTAAAAGGCATGATGTTATTTAGATCAAAGTATACTTTAATTACAGGTGATTTAAAAGTTTCGGAATATGGTGACACAGGGTGAAAACACTGTGCTTTCGGTCGACTGGAAAGTATGGACACTGTGAACGTGAATACAAATTTAAGAAGCCGATTTCTCGAAAAATTCAAATATGTTCGACAAATGATGCTCATAATTCAGTAATTTATCAGAACACAAATTCGAAATGATGCTCCACTTATCCCTTGCGAAGATTCGTCCTTGAAGGTACTAAATCATCCTGATAAAAATAAGACAGTTGACATTTAGATCCAGTGAAAGGAGCAAGAAAAATTTGAGATTATCCCGTTTTCTCAACATTTAGCTTTAGCTCTACCAATGGAATAAACATGTTGAATAATAACTCGGATTAGGATGCGTACAATGAACTACCATAGATGAAGTTTGGAGAGAGACGTGTGGACAGTGTTTCTGAGCAATAATGTGGTATTTATATTAATTTTAAACCATTTTCTACCGCTCAGATGCCGAATACTCGGTGAGCATTGGGTGAACGAAATAAAATGGATTTCCTAACTTTTGTGATGAATGAATGACACGTTGGATCTTTTGGTGTGATATAATGATTATGATTGACGTTTCAAGAGTACTTTTTTCTTGCTCATTAAATTATCATGGTCGTGTAACCGGATTATTCATAATTTCCTTACTAATTTTCCTTCACGAATAAGTTAAACATACGCAGGAATCTCTATAATATGTAACTGGTGTGAAATCACTCGTAGACTAATTAATTTCGTCAATTTGGCCTTAGCAGCATCCCCTAATCCAAGCACGAATATAGCTATATTTCGCGGCAGTTTTCTCCAATCCGAGGTAAGAGTGGGTAATAGTATAAAATATGAGTGAGAAATAAGCTTACCTTTTTCTTCTAGGTCTACCAGATGACCGCAGATGTGTTAACTTCTCTTTCCCAACGGGAGACAGAAGGATCATTGCGTTTTGAATTCCATGAGATCCGAAATCTTAGCTTTCGTCAACTCCACGACAATCCTGCGAATATAGAAAGTTCTCCAAAGAATACAGCCCTCTATCCAAGTTTGTTTTAGTTTTGCACCATTTGTGCGATTATTTAACGTATTGGTCATTTTATTAGCCATTTCCCAAATAACTACTTCACAATGCACCTTCATGGAGGCTGCAGTGCCAATGAGAAGTAGTATGCCTGGTAGTCAAATGAAGCACAAACTTAACGCTTATCCTTTTAAAACATTCTATGCCGCAAGTAAATCCAGAAGTGGTAATATGGAGTATAAAGGCCAAAAGGAGGAACAGGCGAGTGGGGCGGCAAAAGGATCAGGCTTCTATTGGAGCAGATAATCTCTAAAGCCGATTCGGATTAGACTTATCAAGCGTTATTGACAGCATGTGAAATTATTCCCTTCTACAAATTTCCCAATCTCAGGATGATATTCTTCATGTGTTTGGGAAGTGAGATACATTGATATTTCGGGAATATATCTCCACATTGAGCAATTAGTGGTTAATGACTCATTAGCAGCTAATAAAACTGATATTAATAATCTGACCTTAACATCTGAAGTCAATCATTGGCTTGATTCTTAAATGTGCTACTGTAGTACACATAGACTATCATGTCTTAGAACCAAATGTCATTGAGCTAAATTTTGACATCTAATCACACTCAGAATCACCGAAATAAGACTTCTTTTCTTTAGTTAAAATTCGTCTTCGAGCGTGTCTTGTCACGAATAACAAGGCTACCTGCGTGCGAAAGGGCTTTAACATTCGGGTGCCCACTGAATTTGCTGATTGCACTTTCAGTGGAAAAGCCTCAGGAGCTCTCGTTCTCAAAGACCATGTGTTTAACGAAAGCGAACTAGTCCTCACCTTCAGGCCACCATTTGCGGGAAGTCTAGACAAACAAGAGGTCTTCAACAAGGTCGGAATGCGGCCTGTTCAATGGAGAATTCTCGCTTTCTTTGTGTTCATTTTGGAAGACAACTCTGATCATTCATCGGCTTCCAGGAGGGTGAGAGCAATAGGTTCCTGTTGTCTTGGCTCCAATGCGCAAAACATTGCAACGGTTGGAAGTACCCCGATAACGAATGAGGGCATTCTACGTCTAATATCGGGTGTTGCCTCTGAAAGCTCCCGATGTCAGGTTTCCCAGTGGCTCCACATTGAGTAGCTAGATCTCATCCCCTATTCATTCGTTTACCAATGCACCCTCTCATACCATAATTTTTCGGCATACAAAGCTGTTAGACATTCGATGGTAAACTCTTTAGTTGTTGTCACCGCCATGTCTTCTATATTTGTGTGTGTATGTATGTCTGTATATGTCTGGTCTTGTGACAATGTTGGTGGTAAAAGTGGAAGTGCCTGCATGCTTTGCTTTGAATCGTTGCATCAAGGAATAAATTGGAATTCTGAGAGACATACGCTTTCATACAAAGATTGGCGGCATCAAGAATAATAGTATTCAGTGAGCGCAGAGTTAAAGTACTAAGTAATTTCTATTATAAGGAATTTTGTATATTTTGATTTGACACACTTCATCGCAGCTAACGAAATAACTGCCTGTTGATGACAGATGTAACTCCTAAACGGACTTTCACGTGGAGTTAAATACTACAATCAAAGTATAATAATGGTCTGCCGGATTGAACGCTTATCTCAGTACGATTGGCGCACTTTGTAGAAGCATTTTTGAACCTCGCTGGTCGAAAAGCGTTGTCAACGTCTCAGAAATTATGTCACCGGATGGTTTAAGGTAATTTGAATTACAGAGAGGACATATGTTGTGAATACAACCTTGTGCTTGTTTACCTAAACAGCGTCTGTCGGCTCCTTATACTCCAGGAAGGGAAGCGATCTCCAAAAATATTGCTGCCCTTCAAAGTACTACATCACGCTCCCCTAACTAACAACTAACCATGACAATAGAGTGAGACCTTATCATACTCACCAAATCGGTTTGATTTGCCGGTTGCTCCTGTTTTTGTCATTTCTTTATGTTGAGGAAGAAATGAGGGTAGGACAGATTATATTTTGTTTTTCTTATTTGTCTAGATGTCGCCTCCTATCCGTCAAAATTTCCACATCTCTAAAACTCTCCCGAAACTTAATCCTACAGGTTATTGACATTCACTCAATGCCTTTAACTACCCATATCGTAGTTTTTTAAAACAGGTTAAATAATTTACATTTGGAACTAGAATTAAAGGATTTTCTTGGATGAACCTTAAAAACTTTCCTAATCTTCAAGGGTGAAAATTAAATTCTTTCAACCACCCACTACAATTATAATGAAGCAAAAATGCGAAATTGTATGGTAAGCAGATAATTGGGGAACAAGGAAGGTCACTCACCTGCCTTCTTCCTCTTTTTAATTATTTATAGTCGCGAAGAGACGGTAAACAGCATCAAAATGGGAAATAGTCAAAAATTTGGCCAGTGGAAAGAAATATGAATGATGACAGAAGTGTCTTTTTTCTATAATGCACTTTCTCTACACGTAGAAGGCTTTGTCGGCACCCCGATAACCACAATTTCTCTTAGTTCACCCTCATCCCATTAAATTTAAAATTAAGAGGTCTCAAATTACAGAAACCTAATAGGAATTCCAGACCTCAAATGTACATGAGGAAAAATCTCATTACGCAATCGAAACAAAAAATTTTGGCAAATTTAGCAACAGTCTCAATAGCTAGAAGAAATTGCCTTCTTGTGCCTGATGATGGCTAATCTATCTGCTCCTGAATTGTTCAACTGTGTACTTTTGAAAGTTTTCATGGTTGATTCAGCCTTAATTCCCATCATTTCCGAAATGCCAAAATTGATTATTCGTCTCGATTATTTTTTGACTGCAACTAATACTTTCTCATAAGCAAAAGTATAAAACTTATATTCAGGAAGCCAAGTCGTGGGAGAATCGATCACCTTACAAACGCAAAAATTTGTGAGATAAGTTCAAATTACCCCAAATTCAGTCCACTTTATTACTACTTTTCATCCTCATAGATCATGTACACAATGGCATGTTAAAATTTCTTAACCTAAGATTTTCAATCTACTAAGCAGGAAAATAGTCGAGACACCCATGGCTCACGTTAGTGCCTAACAAAGTCGGCGATGTCGAAGAACTGGTGAGGCAGGAGACGACACTGAGCACTATTCCTTCGCGCCTCCACTCACGTGTAACCAAACAGCAATGAAGCATGGCCCCTCTCTCCTTATCTCCCAATCTCCTCCACCGACACCCATTCTATCTGCTTCGACACAATCAGCGGACATATTTGTTGCATGTTTCGTGCAAGTCGCTCAACACTATGAACAAACACTATAGCGAACATTTCCTCGCAGTCCATTAATAGCGGAAGTATCGTTGTCTGTTGCGCACCCACTGCGTTATTATTATGCCACACACCAGGGTGTCTATCGCGAGCACACGCACACACAAACAGCATCTCCATCGAAGTCCTCTGCCTCTGTTTCTCGACTATTCGTCAAGTCGACTGTACGGCCTCGAAAATTAATTACACTGCAGTGAGTGAGGACTCAAGCTGCCTCGCACAACTTGTTGTTAGAGGGCTATGAGACTTTCTAATGATCGCCGAACGCCCTGTGTCCATCAACACCGCCTAATTGATGATCACATGTTGAAAAGTGATAGTGTCGGGTTTGGTGTACCATTTCCTCACCCATGCTCCAGAGCCTCTTCAACTAGGTGCTACCAGCGTCGGTTCAGTGTTCAAGCTGTTCATCTCAACAATCGACAGACTGTATGGTTGCGGAGCTGAGGAGCGTTATGTGAATGCATTGTCATAAGGTGAGTGACGTCATTTTAATGATGTTTCATTCTGCGGATGTAAAGTGATCCGAGATGGTGGCTTTGGTCTCTGTTGCCAACGCCGAGAAGTTGGCGAGGTGCTCCAATTCTTAAAATACGTTTTGCTCTTCCGTTCTTCTACTCCTCTTTCCATGTTCTCAATATTGTCCGAATTGAGTGTTTTAATGTGGTTGTTCCGAATTAATATGTAATTTAACCCGTAATCATTTACTAATGTCGAAGACATTTTGTATAGCTCCTTCAACCATGAGCAAAACACCCTGCTATTTTGTAATCCTGTTTTGTGTCCGACATTGATTCTCTTATTACATTATTCCGTAACCCTATAAAATAAGAAAATGCTTAGTTGGTTTTCGAACTTGTTAGGATATCTCTAATGTATCGGCACTCCTTTGCATAGTAAGCAGCTCGTTTTGAAAATTCTTCCATTTTGCCAATTAATTTAACAATATTTAGTGGAATATTTAGAATTTTCGATCTTCAGATTTATCGGAGAAAGGTATTTTTCCCTAGCCTCACAGGAATGAAAATAATTTTGTCCGCAATTCATGCAGAGTAATACAGACCGAACACTGCAGTATGTGTTTATAGGATACTGTTTCCCACCGAAAAATTTTATTCACAAATGTTGCTTTGCCTCTCATGTGTCAATGGGAAAGGAAGCGGTTCATTAGCTGTTTGAAATGGAGAAGTGCGGAGCCTTCACACTCGGAGGCGTAAGAGTAGAGTAGGTGTTTATTAAAAATAGCCCAAGTTGTACATCATGTCTGCTCCATCAAATCATAACCATTTACAGTCGTCGGTTTAATGATTACTTAAGTGTAACCAGAAATTACATCCGGATTTTTTCACGTGTAAACCAAAGAATGCCTTATAGGTACTACAAAATATCTTAGATAATAAAAAGTCGCGTTAGAGCATTCGTGTTAATCACTAATGCACAGAAAAACAGGACGACTACTGGTATGGATAAGGCTAATCGTCCTAGAGTGTTCAAATAGTTAGGAAATGTATGATGTGAACGGCTCTCTTGGCCGTTGGTTTAGGCCGCCTATTATTAATCGACGGTAGTAAGCTTTCACAGAGGTTGCCACTATCTGCCGCATCAAGCATTCATATCGCCTCCGCGACAAATCATGCCGAGCTGGTAGTCGTTACGACGGGAGTATATTTTCCCCTTCGGTCGTCCAGTTGTTGTAGGGAAGCTTATTGGCAAGATGAAATTCAGTCAGGAGCCCCGATGGCCACTTTGGCAGGATATGACAAACTTGTGTGGCTAAACCGCTCAGAATTTGTCAATTTGTTGCCCGATTTCTAAAACACTATTTACGTCAAAATTCATACTGAAAATATATAATTCATAGGACTAATGTAGACTTCTTAAATCAGACTTTGAGCGGCATGTGCTAAGAATTTTCACAGTTGGGAACAGTCTGATCGGTAATTTGGATTCAAAATGTAAATGAATGTATCTAATTTTATTACAACTTCAAAAATCTGATGGTTTTGAATTGGTAAATCTAAATATATTGCATCATGTGGCAGAAAACTTGATGCTTTGTGTTATTCGACAGCATTTCTGTGAAACCAAAGTCAATATGTCTTTGAAGTGGCCTCAAATAAATGTCAAAATATCTCCTTATCTGTGCAATCACACAAAGTTTCCAGATTATTCCCAATAGGAAAGTAAAGCGTTTGGTGCTAATAGCGAAATCCGTAATATCTAATGCTACACGAATTACGGACTTGATTGGGGTTGAAGGGACTTTTGTGCAATTGTTTAAGCAGCTGATACACACTTAAGACTGAGGTGAATCAACTTTGTTCTATATGATTTTCTACGATAATATGTGCACATTAAGTGGCAGTAATGGGGACCAAAATATGAGCCAAACCGATTTGCTACATGCCAAAAATTGATGTCATAAAAGCGAACAAAACTTCCCTTTACACTTTGTTTAAAGGCCACAAGTAGATATGATATGTTTAGTTACAAAAAGTTTCTCCGTCATCACCCAGGTGAGAGGAGTGGGAGAATAATTGCGTAAAAAAGTTTAAAACGCTGTGAGGGATTTTCAAAGAACGCAGTTATTCATGCAATAATGAAATCAACCGAGTGTTTTAGCTTCCTACCGATTTTATAGTGGCTATCCTTTAGAGAAAAGCCATTAAATTAACTTATTGTCACCTATTAGTCTACTGCTGAACTCGAGTTAATAATCACTTAAAATAGATATTTGTGCAGTCGAGATAGGTTAGGTACACAAATGTCAAAGAACCATTAAGTTTAGTTCACGATTACAACCGAGTAAACGGCAATAGCAAATAGAAGGGAATTAAGTGAAAGTGATTAACGATTGCATTAACTACTAAATATACAGCGTCAGAGTGCTCAAGCCCTCAAAAGCTTCGTGTAACTAACACAAATGCAACCTTCTCCACGACTTTATCACAACTCCTAGTTAACAGGGATTTAGGACAAGTACAAACTCTTTCTAATAGTTATCCTGATTAAGTAGTTCCTCGGCTTCGCAGAATTATCAAATGGTGGAAAAGTCTTCACAACTGTAATAACGCCCTTTATTTTGGCAACGAAAACAGGAGCAACTGCGTAATTCTGGTCAAACCAAAAAAACAAAAATTAAACGGCTTAATTTGATTGCTATCCAGAGAATTCTCTTTAGTTTGGGAAAATTCTCTTTAGTTTGGGAAAAAACTTGAATTCAAACTTTGATCTACAATATTTGTCGGATTTTGCCTCTGGCATCAATTAAAATAAGACTGTCTTCAAGGCAAATAAATATCCTTGACTGTTCCAAGTTTGATCTTTATACATAACGCAGACAACTTGTTTGCGATAATTACTTGGTATCTGTTAGGCACCAAATTGCTTGTTATTTTCCATATGCCATTTGTTAAAATGGCAATGACTTTTTCGAGTATCGAACCTGAGTGCCAGATCCTCAAAAGTACGAGTGAATTCATAACTACTCGTAAGAAGAGACTTAATTTCCGTCAAAGGATCCACCAGCTATTAAAGTGGATGGAATAGAATTGTTTATTTATTATAGAGTGCATGCAATCCGATTTCGATGGGTAGCATTAAATACTATTTTTTATGAAACCTGTTAAGTCACTGTAATAACTAAGAGGCCGGCATCATGTATTTAAACTGTTTTATTAAGCGCTTTATCCGAGCGGTTAAGATGAATGACGTGGGAATGCCCATGGTTGTATCTGGTTGCCTTGACGGTTAACCTTTTAGAAATTTTATGAGTACTCCCAACTTTTGCCGTTAGGCACTTTGCTTTCCATAAGTATCCGGGTGGCTAGAGTGTTTGGGGTTCGAAAATAAGTTGGACCTACTTTATAGGAATTTAATGTTCCGCCAGACGCTAGAATGTGCTCCACTGGTTCATAACACTGAACTTTAGCTCAAACCTGACAAAGGAACGGTAGTGTTCAGTGAGTCAGCTAATCCATTTCTGAAATCATTACAGCCAGTGTCCAAAAAATTAATCCCTTTTGACATTTCTTGTAGCATATTCCTGTCATGAGGGAGATAAAAGGCTGACATTAACAAAAATCCATCCTGCTCACATTTCGGCAACTAATCGAGATGATAAAGCACTGTAACAGGGTAGAGCGACGTGAAAATATGGGACTTACGGAGGTCCGCAGCCAATGGCACACTAAGTAAGATTTAAATTCTATCGATTAAGGAAAACAAACAGGCATGTTTTTCCTTAGCTATAAATAATGAGAGGGGATGAAAGTTATTCTTGTACTATTTTCGGTCTAAATGTTCGAAGCGAGGGCTCTTTACGAACATCGGAATAAGCCATAAAAAGCTGTGTACACGTGAGCGTGATTTATTTCAATTCTCATTTGATATTGAAGGGGCCAAAAGCGGTCCTGCAGTCCATTGATTCATTAAAATAAAAGTTTATTTTGTACTGCGCACTTTCTACGCCTTTATGTGCATTAATAATTATAGGAAGGCTTGTTTTTCGCTAGAATATAGTTGAGAGAGCGAACTATGAAGAAAGGCACAAAATCTCTCGACTGTAACTTGGTCAAGCCAAAAATCTCCACTAACTGAAAATTAATAACATTTTATTATTAGTAATGAAACTTATTATGGGAATCCTTGGGGGTTCTCTTCTACTCTCGTCTTCAAAGCTAATTATTCTTACACACTGCAACTTGTGGAAATGGATCTAGATTATTGTGCCTTCATTTGTCTATGTGCCACTGAAAGGAACTCAATCTAAAGTTTATGTCCTGGTCCCCTCGAGGCGCGATCTACTCCTTTTTCAACAATCATCTGGGCTTGGTAATTGAGATGAGTGAATATCTCGGTTATACTTGAAATAACTAATGAAATTAACAGATAGAGGGCCAAGTGGGTGACATTGGCGGAGTAGGAGGATTGCGCTTCAGCGGGCACCGTTTCGTACACAATTGGAAATTCATTTTACACTTAGACACTGGTTTATGGTTCCTTCAGCCAAAACATTGAAAATGAGAATTATTTAAAGTGCAGTGTAATTAATTTTCGAGGCCGTACAGTCGACTTGACGAATAGTCGAGAAACAGAGGCAGAGGACTTCGATGGAGATGCTGTTTGTGTGTGCGTGTGCTCGCGATAGACACCCTGGTGTGTGGCATAATAATAACGCAGTGGGTGCGCAACAGACAACGATACTTCCGCTATTAATGGACTGCGAGGAAATGTTCGCTATAGTGTTTGTTCATAGTGTTGAGCGACTTGCACGAAACATGCAACAAATATGTCCGCTGATTGTGTCGAAGCAGATAGAATGGGTGTCGGTGGAGGAGATTGGGAGATAAGGAGAGAGGGGCCATGCTTCATTGCTGTTTGGTTACACGTGAGTGGAGGCGCGAAGGAATAGTGCTCAGTGTCGTCTCCTGCCTCACCAGTTCTTCGACATCGCCGATTTTGTTAGGCACTAACGAGGCGTGGGCATCCAACCCTGCGGTCTTTGCGCCAGTGTATGTCCGAGTCAGCTGATGATTTGTAGTCGCACTTGTGAGCGACTGTTCACTGGATGATGGAAGAAGAGACGAGAAGCGCATTCGGGTGTGTGATGCTGCGACCGACGTATTAACGAAGTCGTCTTCGCACAGTGTTGTTGTGTTTTCGTGCAAATGGAGATGACTACGATGTTGGAGAATGCACGAATAGTTCGTCGAAGCACGAGGAGAGACAGATGTGGAGAACAGATGAAATGCAGTGACAATCCGCGCAGGCGAGATAAGCCATAAGGAAGGTGAAAGGTGATATCGCCGAGGTGAATACACGCTTGTGTGTGAGTTTGCGTGAGGACTGAAGAGGACTGTGAAGTGACAGCAGATGACCGATCTCTGTTCGCAGTCCAGTAATTTATTCGGCTGCTTTACTGTGTGAACTCGACATTGGTTTACAAGCGTATATGACTTTCACCACAGGGTCTTGTCTGAAAGGCGCAATGATGCCTGCTGCATGCGGAGCGCTGTAGGCGACGTAGTTGTTGACATAGTTGGATTTGGCTGAAATTGGTGTGGGTGTCAATTGGAACGAGAGGCTATCTTCACACTCGCCTGTACATGCGTTCTCAATGCAGTGTCGATGAGAAGCAACCTCTTTGTTTCTCCAAAACCCGCAATCAGGCCGCAGACTGTGTTGTCGAGTAAGCGGGTTCACCCACAACTCATACGACGAGTTGCAAAGCAATCACTCATCATCCTCGCGCCTCCTGTCTCCCAAATATCATGGGGCATTGCATTAGACCATCGAAAGGTTAGTTGCCGCACCCGTATCCGATGAGCAAATCAATGCTCGTGTACAAATACCAATCCCTCGTCGGTCGCAATTAACAGCCTACAGAGGTGGAGGAAGGTGGCCAGCATGGGCAACCGAAACAGAGTTATGCGCTTCTAGACAAGTGAGGGCTGGTGCCTTTACTCCAGTAGCGGGGGTGGAGCACTCGGAGACGGATATTAGCGACTGGTCGCACGTTGCAAATCTAAGCGGTAACCTATTCTACATTGCGCGCGTTTGTCGTGAGGAAATTGCCTTGAGTCTTCAGTGACAATATCCTCTGCCCAGTTGAATCATCACTGCATACCACAGTTTGCACTGCTTGTTCCTTGGATATCGCACCCACATGCTAAGTGCGCTTTCGCAGAGTTATCTGTTAGGGTGGTGGTGATGGTGGTGGTGGTGGTGGAGGAGAAGGAGGAGGAAGAGGAGAGTTCCAGGAGGATTGGTGGGATGTGGAGCGAAAAGACGCGAGTGCACGAATAATCGGTAGCATATGATTATAGTGTTGATGCAAGTAGCATGCCGTCTTGAGGTAGAATGTTGGAGAGGCCTCACCGTCGTGCTCTCGACGCAGAACCTTTAGCCGAGGACACCTCTGATAAATCAGCGACCAACGCCGGAGACCAAGAATGTACGTAGTAAAGTGCAGATGTGGCTGCTCAAATGGGAATCTCGACTGTGGATCAGCTCCTCGTGAGTGTCCTCATTGAAGTGAAAACACACACATACATCAGTTGAGAGTACAATCTGCTCCCTCAACGCAAATCCAATATGAAGTCACTCTAATGCCTAAAGTGTTTAGCGGCTTTTTAAGTGATAGGTTTGTATAGAATGAGGAATTCTTCAATGAATGGGGAGAAACGCGCCTTTTGTAAGTTAAATCATTCTCGGCTGTTGGCAATGTCACCATTGTAATAGCTTGAAGGAGTGCACTTTGAGTTCCCCATCCCGAGTCAACTATTCACCCATAACAGGTAGTACTACCGACGCAGGCATTTGAATGTGCCGTGAGTCGGAGTCGTAAGGCCCAACTCTGTACGAAAGCCGAAGCGCCAAACATATGTGTGAAAGGGCAAAGGGTGCATGTTGAGACGCGCGGGAAGCACACGCGTGTTACATGGCTGACATGAGCAGAGGGCCGATTTCGAGGACGTGTATATGTGCGCGTGTGAAGTGCAGAGCAATTGGTTGGACGGTGGTGCGAGAAGATCGAGGGAGGCGAAGGCGTGGTAAGGCAGGGTAAGGCAGGGGAGTGAGTATGGAACTACCGGATGGACCGATGCATCACGTGATTAGATTATAAGATAATGCACAGGAGGAGTTCTACTCCCGGATGTGTGTTGTGGGGCTTGAAGGTGGATAAAATGTGGGTTGTCGAATAAGGGCAAGAGGGACTCACCGTGGACGCGCTAGGTCCGGCGTTGTCGTGATTATGCACAGCTTCCAATGTTGAGTGGTGAAATGTGAGGCTAAGTGTTCCATTACCTGTGGCATTAGCTGCGGCCCACAGCAGGCTGAACTGTGTTTACTTCCTCGTGCTTTGCTTCACTTCAGTGTGCGTCAAATCGCAACACCTAACATCACATGCGAGTATATCCATCGCTGCTGTTGTTGACGAGGCGTAGGTTCCTACTTAACACAGTTCGCATTTTCCGGTGTCGGCGTGTTGACGCAGACGGGTAGCATCAAGACTTAATTTGATAGGTGGTGTGCTGTTACACGGTTGAATAGCGCTGTCCCCATCACGCCAGATAGCGGTGACCACTACTAGTGCTCGCCTGTCGAGAGTGAAGGTAGTAGTGCAGACAACCCTCTGCTGATTCGATATCGCATCGTGTACCACCCTTCCCTCACCTTAAGCTCAAACGGTTCAAATACGCGTCTCGCTGCATATTAGCGCAACCAATGCAAGAAGGTAGACGTATGGTGGGTTAGGAAAGAGGATTTGTGGTGGAAGTGAAGGGGGAGGGAGGAGGGAGAGCAGAAGAGGGAGTGGGGAAGACGAAAGTAGTGGAATCGGCGGCGATGTGAGATCTAGGTAGGGAGCATTCGAATGACTCGACATTTGTGGCTAGCAGAAATACCGGCAGACTTGATTAATGCGCACATGCCAGACAGTGTGTTTGGCCAATTGCTCTGCAGGAAATTGAGATAATTTTTGCTCTTGATGATGATGTTGATGTGAAGTTCATGTGAAGTGGGGAGGGTACAATCTTCTCGCACACTTAGTAATGAAGAGAGCGTTGACTTGTGGTGTGAATAGGGAGTTGGGGTTCGGTGTAGAGTGAACGCTGTTAATTTAAACACAGGGGTTAGCGCCTCACTTTGAATCAGGAGCCGGTTCTTTGCTGTGCCTTGGTTATTACGCTGAAGAGCTACATCACCAGTGGTTAGGATCGGTAGAATGTAGGTCAATTATTGCCTACTTGACTGTCAAATATACTATGATCTGCCTTCAAACACTCCCAGTAGTCCGGGGTTTAAACCTCAACTTATTGAATGCATTTTTTAACAAATAAATCAAATAATTTCTTCATTGTCGTCCACTTTCATAATTGTTCTATTCCTTTCTTGATGTAACTACTTACAACTCTCTATTTCTGGTTTTTCCTTACTGTAATAAACTCATTTGCTCTTTCAATTCCAATCCAATTTCTGCCTCCTTTACATTGCGCTAATATTTAGGCTGATTAACTAGCAGCATTATATGTTGCCTAGGTAACACTATTTGTGTATGAAGTCAACCGGAACACTGTTGACTCCGTAAACCTCTATATTAAACAGCCGAGCTAATTTTATTTCCATAGTTCTCTCTCCCCATCTTTCAACAAGGAGTTCTTTTTATTACATTCATATTTGTACGGTAACTAATAATGAGAAACCAGCGTAGAACTGCGCACAACCAGTAAACTTAAATATCTCTCTTTGTCACATTCTAGAATCTGGGTATGATGATCTTGATGGGATTTTACAGCAGGACTTATAGATGCAGCCAAATCAACGCCTGTGTGGACGAAACAGCGACTCCATTCTCCAGGAAAGCAAGTTAACTTTATATCCCTAAGCACATTCTCAAGTCTCAGTAAATTTAATTTTAACTTGAGATGCAACGTCGATTAGAGGAAGCTGCCTCTTTTACAGTCTCAAACGCTCAAACAACATGGAGATCCGAAGAAGGTTTAGTCATTATCCTTCCCATTCCCTTTCAACCACAACTCGTCTAAACTCACTATTTATAGAGCAGCCTGTATTCTACACGTGGGTTGTTATTCGTGTGCCGGAAGGTCTGAAATTTAGGATTTTCCCCCTTGGACTTTGCCAAGTTTTAAAGCGTAAACGAACGGACACATCCTCAACCTTTAAGCGCTATTTACAAATAACAATTTTTCGATAACATTCTCCGCTGTGAAAGGGAGTTGATTGGCTTTTGGACGTAATCCGCAATTTATTCCACCTATTTTGGAGTCAAATATCTCACTATTCTGGACTAAAATCCTCCAAAGATTGATGAATCTCGAATTCTTCCTGTGGTTTAGAAATGACAGATGTCGCCAGTTAATAGTGAAATTTTGTCTTCTACCTGCCAGTGAGAATGTGATTCAAAGAGATTACCAAGACGCCTTTTGTTTAACACAAAAACACGAATAGGACATCTACCTCTAAAAGTAGCCTCCCACAATGTACATGTGCCTAACTGGGGGTGACCACCCCGGCTCTCATTCAACCGCTTTGGGCTTACGCCCAGCATTTACATGAGTTCCCCATGTGTTTCAAATTTACAAATTGTATTAAGGGTGCAAACACCAGTCCTATGGTGCAGCCTTCATGTCCACTAAGAGATGTTAAGTTCTATCTTGTTTAATTCATTAAGACTCCAAGCAGTGCGCCTGTCATGAACCCTTTTCAAAAAAAGCAATGACACATTCTAACGGAAACGAAGAGTTAGACTTTCTATAAAGTGGCGGAGGCTGTAGAGTGGCTAATGTAGACTTATACAGCTTTGAGAACATAGGAGTGGGGCGGGTGGAGAAGAAGCGCAATCGGTCATATCAAACTTTTCATATAGACTGGGCGCTAAAATGGTTCCTTTTACCACATGAATCGACCCATGTCCAAGCCTACGTTTGACTGGGTGACAGACCTTTCGTATCAACATCTCACTTGATTGTTGCCAAATCCGAGGGTCGACAACATCGGAAAAATCGTTGTTGATATAGTCTTCCATTACTATATCACATCACTTCTTGTCTCACAATGTCCTTTATTTTCTATTTATTTAGGTGTGAAACAGGCAGTTTTGCTTAATAAGCGATAATTTGTCCAAATTAATCGAGCGAAATCTTTCACTTACTCCCAGTTAAGTTAAAGCACGGTTGCCAGGTTTCACTTCATCTACCTTAAGTATGAAACTTTTTTCCATGAGAGCAAAATCCGCAAATTACCGGTGGGTTGGGAAAATCACTCTCATCCTGCCGTCGCCTTCCTCTTTGATTTGCCCAGCGAACAGCGCCACGATCCTACAGCCGGTAGAACCAAAAGGGGTTGTAAGGCCAAAATGACTAGTACTGAAAGATGCTGTTACATTTATTTATTAATTCCAGTCGCTTTGTATCCAGGCGTCAGTTTATAAAGAGTATCACCAAATTCATTTAATATTGCACGGAATATGACGATAAAGTATCACAATGAGTAGATTCCTAATCATTCCCTCTCAATTATTTTTTTGTAAGGAAATAAGTTTTATCGCTTCCCATTCATCCTGCCAATTTCATATACGTTGTAATACAAAATACATATTTTTTTATTACTTTCGAATGAATAAAGGCTATGCAAACAGATAATGCGGCATTTTGGGAGACAAGTGAAAGTTATGACGATTCCAAGCAAATCTTGCGATAAAAGGGAGAGCTAAGACGACTTTTGAAGGAGGATTTTCGTGGAGGTTGAAATGCACCGCCCAGTAGGGTTAAATTTGGTATTGAAATAACTGTGGACGTTACGTACGTGACTTCTTGCGATGGCGGAATTTTCACTTGCTGATGTGGTACATGAAATTCACATATGATCAATTAGGCTTGATTCATTGACGTAACCAAAGAACAGTAAATATCCAGAGAACTAGTTTAGGGCAAAGGGCGAAAATGAGCCAGTATTAGCGACAATAAACACAATGCAGTCACTGATATAGCTTCTTTAACATATATTGAAAAGCTTATTCCATGCCTTCACTACCAGACCAGGTAGGTATACCTCGCCTTATGATTGATAGATTTACTGAGTAATTTCAAAGGCTACTAAATGGTGGTTTCCTGGGGTCTGAATAGGTCGGACTTCGGTGACACACTAAAGGCTGTAATTGGCTAGTGAATGAGTTAATAAAAAACATATTCTTCCTTTCTTTGCGTGGAGCTATGTATGATAAAGTGAATTTGATCTCTACGTGTGACCGTGTACCGGTAGTATTGAAATAATGAGAGATCGATCATTATTTCCCACTTTCGACACGAATTTTATGCAGGCACACTATTTTTATGCTCAATTAAAATAATTAAATCTAATCTAAGTGCTCGTACATTTATTTGCTACTCAAAATTTTCTAGTTTTTATCCAGGTAACAATTAATTCCTAGTGTCCATAGCATTAATCTGTAAAAAGCAAACATCTCACACCTCGGTCTCGTAGTAAATCTTGCCTTCGCCATTCTTATTTTCCCAATGGCCTTTTCAATCCCATTTCACGGTCTCGTTTTTTACCCTTAGCCAAAATTTACCGTAGCCCGTAGGGTGAGTGAAAGTCCATTGAGGAAGTCCATTAATCTGTAACTACCGAGTCGACATACACATCGCTTAATCGACTGCAACTGTAAGATGCGTTTCGCGAGTGGGATTTATATGTAACGGGTGAGGCAGGCTTTACGAGTGTGCTTCAAACGAGCGGGAATGGTTTTAGGGGTTATTTTTGGATTTTTACCGTGGTTCAAGCTGCGACGAAATCCTCGATAGTCGATACATACCAAAGGCAGAGAATATATCAATAGCCGCCTAACATCTTCCCCGTAGCTAGGCAAAGTTCGACTCCTGACAATTTTAGGACAATTGTTTTTAGTGTGGGTCTGGTTAATCGGCCTTTTAATTTGCTCCTCTGGGAATTTTATCTCAGCAGCGGAGGCGACATCATCAAATATCGAACACTAAAAAAGCTAAAATAATGCAGCAAATAAGTTCTTCGAAACAACTTTCTGTTAAGTTGGCCATGCTCCGAGTCAAAAAGTTATGTTTGCTTGAATTGTCTTTAACTTGCTCACACAAATGACGCAAATAATATTTCAATATATAAAAGTGCTTGCGTAAAGGCTTCGCATCAGTAAATCTGAACTTTCGTTCGCTAATCTCTCAAGTGATCTTTTGCGTGTAATACTAAGCCTTTCCCGTTCTTTCCCCTCTCCTTGTTTTCCCCCTGGCACAATTTGGCCATTATTTGGTGCATTAATAAGCGTCGACGTTTTATTATGTCAATATGAATTTTGAGGCGACTGTCAGGTTCGAATAATATACCGAAAATAGACTAGTACTTCTATGTCAAAGGTAAAAATAACAACTTACCATGTTCACTTATGCTCTTGCCTTATAACCCTTCCATCTCACCATAAAACATGCAAGTTCCTTGCCTGGTCTCAATCTCAACTAAGCTGAGTACGAAAATCGGAGGTTAAATGCAAATCTCACAATCTCATAAATTCAAGAACTAATGTGTAGTTTACTTAAGACCAGCGCTTCATTATATACTGCTAACAGTGGGGAAATTTTCATTACGATTATGACGTTGCAGTTTGTTAGCTGACAGTTGGTCACGTGGTCATGACAGCAATTGTTGTTTACTCTCGAATGAACAGGAGGAGAACGTGCAAGCGAAACCAGAGACTTTGAAAGCAATTCTGCACTTTAAATGCCTCTCAATTAATAATTACTCTGGAAGAGTTAATTATTCAAATAGACCCACTTGTCTCCGCAAACATGTTCTCTAAGTGTTTTTGCAGCTAAGCTCATCAAATTGAAAGCAAACTCCTTTAGTCGCTCAATGGCCGTCGCGAAGAAATATCGCGTCTGAAGAAAGGGAAAGTAGGATACCAAAGACAAGTTGGCACAGATGATATGCCCTTCTGGCTTTAACTTCTAGCTTCCCCTGCTGTTTACGACTCACATAATTGAGTCCTATCACTCCCCTTTCCCTAGTAAAGAATAAGGACCAAGGTAGGAGTATCTTTCAACCGTGAGACCGGTTGACATCAAGGAGAATATATGCCTTTTTTCTAACTTTTTGTGGTAACTATAACTGGTGTACTCGGTGCAGTCGTCACCGTCTAACCTGGGGGTTGATTCAATTCAATTTTCAGACCAAATTGAAGCGCAGTCCCTCTACCTCTGGCAACAAGTTTAGTGGTTGAAAACACCCACATTTGTGGCTTAATGATCATTCAAAGCAAATGATTCACATCTTGGGGGGTTATACATTTACTCTATTAAGCAATATAAAGGCAAACATGAGAACACGACCTATGGGATAATCACAGAATAGATTTTGGGAATACCGTATGAAAAAAAACAGGAATTTTCACGTATTAATGTCAAGTTAAAAAGTGGAGATTGAGTTGGTTGGGAATTTGGAAACGGAAAAGTGACAGTGAGACAGCGAATTCAGGTGAGAGAATAACTACTCTCTGCCTGACCTAAGTTCTTTAAAGTGTACATTTCTTCCATAACAAAATGGAGATTTAATTAAAACATCACTGCCTCAGTGATAATAAGTTTAGTAAGAAATTTGAATCAAAAGTTGTATTATTGGGGACAGATTTTGACCTCTCTAACCGTTATCTTTCGCGTGACCTCCATCAAAATTCTTGTTTGTGACCCAAGAAATTACTCTTAGATAAGCAGAAGCCCACTACACCACCTACACCCATCCCAGAAGCAACAGAAACAGGGCAGATTACTTGCATATTAAGTGGACTTTCAAGGCGTAATTACGGTGTCTTTGGAGATTTGATGCATAGTGTATTTTACGATTCAACGATGTAGGTATGGATTATATAGAATGCAGGAATGAGAATGTTCCACTTCCTAATGGATACAAACAAAATCTTGCAAGATATTAAACCCGAGTAGTGATTTCATCCAATAAATCGGAAATTCTCCCTAATTAACTTCGGTTTTATACGGAAGTTACAATTTTTCATTATTCCTAAATGCGTCCTGAATCTCTTGAAAAGGTGGATATTGTAAAGTGAGAAGTATTGAAGAAGCGAACTCATTCCCAATTAAGTGTGTTATATCTTACATCACTTTTCCTACTCGCGTGAGGGGATGTTCTGAACAAGTTATAATTTAAGTATTTCCAGTTGTTTGTATTTAAGCGAGGTATGTTCGTTTCCTACAGTGTGCTACCAGTATTGTGGCACGTATCAGAACGAAAAAGGTGGAATGTTTAAATTTTTCAGTGGCTGCCACTGTGCAGAATGCCAAATAAAGGCATTTGTCAAATGAAAGAGATGCGGCTGCGGACAACGACCTTTTTACAGGGTAAAATGTTCATTGTGAAAGTTTATTTTAAATTTAACAACTTCAGGGAGAATCTTCTTGTCTTATCCAGATACTTGACCTTAACACTCTCCGTTCCCCGTCACAGCACTTTATTTTGGGTGGTCAAAGACGGCTACTCATTCAATTGAGTACAGAACATATGAACAATGATGGTCTTGCTTCCATACAACAGTTTTTCACACTAATGGCATATAAACACATTGGCTAGGCGAATACGCAACAGTTAACTTCTCAAGCTGTTTATCTAACAACTTAGTGCCCAGAAAACGATTGTTAAATGAAATGTATTTGAATCTAATGGGATACTTTGTGTTAACATCTCACCAACCCGTATTTGTGGCCTGTGGCCGATTACTCGTGATCCAATTTCATCAAGAGACTAATTTCTCAAAGAACTGGGATGAATTTAAATTCTAATCTGAGCTCGAGATTCTTTCATGTTATCATTTACGAGTCCTCGGGGTATAATTTATCTCTCTCAACCAACCTCGACCCTTGTTCGACTAGATTTTACTCTCATCAATAAACGTAGACTTGATATCTCATGGACGGCAATATCAAATAGGGTAAAGCGTTCACTCATATCACAAAAATAATCCCGCTGTTATGTGCAAGTGAAGGCATACCTAACATTGGTAAGGCGAGTAAAATGCGTAGTAACAAGAAGACTGTGTATGGGGTTCCTTCCCGTAAATATAAGGAAAACAGCTGTCGATGGTCATTTTCCACTCCAACGCCACAAATGGATTATATCCCAGTGTTGCTCTACGTCGCAATCCTCTCAAACCCAAACGGCACAAACTGAGAAATGTTTGCGCAATTGAAGTAGCAATTGAACATTGTAGATAAAATCTCCGCTTCCCTGCTTAAAAGGTCCACTGATGACTAAGTTCATTTTCATACTCTCTAGTTCTTCCATTTCGGATATTTAACTCTCATCCTGACAAAAATAACTGCGTTGCCTCTGGTTTTGGTAGAACTTCTATTCCATCACTACTTGCGTGCAAAGACGGAGTAGATATCCAGATTGGTACATGGGAGACGAATTCCTCCCAGTACAAAATGGAATTTTGAGGGTGATACGTCTAACCTCCTCTCAAAGGGAATAAGAAGCTCCATATTCAATCTTAATCATGACCATAGGGTATTTTTACTGGACAAACAATAGTTCTGTTTATTAGGATCTTGTGAATAATTGATATTTAAAGACTGGGTCCGAAAACCTCAGTGAAATCTAAATTCCGCTGTCCATCCGTGCCCAATTGTACACAACAAAGATCCGATACTGTTCTACGAGTGATAAAAAATAACTTTATCTTCAAGATGAAAGCCAGTGGCGGTTTATGTGGAATTTATGTGATAGCAATTAGGGCGGATTAACCGATAGGAAAACAAATAGGAAGAAAAATAGGTAAATTGATAACTAGAAGAAGCAACCAGTGAATTCTGAAAATAAATGAAAACGAATGGAACTAAGATACATGAAGAGGACTTAGAAAAATAGACGGATTCGAAAGAGACGAGCCAATAGATACGGGAAGACTGGATGGATGAATGAGAGATTAGGTAAAGATTAGAAGATACAGGAATGAGTCCATGAAGATTAAAAGTATACAAGGATGGCCGTTAAATTAGATGGGTAGGCCCACAATGAAGTTAAGAAAGATTTGAAGACAACAGAAACAGATCACGGTGACAGTGTAAGATTGCGTGGCCAGTTAGAGACGTGGTGCCGTCGAAGAATGCCCTCAGACAAACGATCGAACCACGTCGGTAAACCATGTAAAATCTCGTGCTCAAGTAACGGAGTTGTGGGAGTCGAAATTTCGCTACAATCCGTTTCTGTTTCACAATCAGTTTCTTCGTCTGAAAAACGATCCAAACCCAAGAGTCTGCCAAAATTCGCCACACGTCGGGATTCCGGGGAAGGGTTGCGCGTCGCTCGTCTATTTCTCATTATATGGTTGCCCTTCTTCTCACCATTCATAAGCTCATAGTCTGACTCTGAATCCTATAACAAAAACTAAACAATTGCTTGATCACTTTAGTGGGAAATTAAAGGCACAGAACTTTTGGGGAAGATAAGGAGTCACGGTGACGTCTTAAAACACGAAATGCAGTTCGTCTAGAATGCACACTTAAATATCGTAGCTACTGATTATCTAGAAGGCAGTATTTGATATTGACAAGATAACTAAATAAAATGTTCTAACTACATAAAAACATAAGTAAACTCAATTAGTTAACAAGGATCCTAACTGATTATCAAAGGAAAAACTCAATGCGAACATAATAATCTCAGCTTCAAAATTGTCTTCGTCAATTTGGTTGATAAAAAGCCTCAAATGACCAATCAAGGAAACAAGAATGGGCAAACGTCACCTATGTATGGCACAACAATAACCTTGGCGTGGAATCTGCTTGGCTGATAAAAGTAGGTGGGCGATAGTGAGCTTTTGAGTCTTAATCCGATTAAGGACGATCCGACATAGCAATCCTCCCATTGAGATTAGTGGAAGAACCCAGAAAAAATCACCCTTAAGCCTAATTCCCTGATTTCGCCAGCAGCCAAAAACAGCATACACACTGATGCACGGCTGCGACATTCGTGTTAAACACGCTACTAGGTCATTATCTTTAAAAGAGTTTAACCTTCTAAGAGAAGCAAACAAAATAAGAGAAAAAATTAGTCCATCAACCTATGCTTTACAGTGTTTTAAAACGAAGTAAACCGGGTCTATTAATACGCATATAAATGACATTCTCCTAAAAACGGTGTCACTATGTGCCAACAAAAAGTGTATGCAAAAATACCACTATGTACATGTTAGATGTCCAAGATAATCCGAGTACCTGTAAATAAAGCCTTGATTGAGAGCCCGGCAAAAGAGGATGATATATGTGGAAGTACCGCCGGAATCCATTGACTGCCAGCACAGTTCCACGACAGTTAACTGGATTAAAGGTTAGGGCCACGTGAGTGGATTTGTCGAAGGTGGAAGTGGGGGTTAATGGACGAAAAGGGATCCTAGTGGCTGCTTCTAGCGCCCATCCCAACCACTGAGCGTAACGATCCAAAAATAGACAAGTCGGGACAAGACGTACATTTGTGCTGCGGCTATAAAAAAATGATTATTATTTTAATGCAAATAAAATATGTAGAAAAATTGGAATACATACCCCCGGCGTCGACAAATCTGATAGAATTGGTCAGTAAGACGTTCACCAAGGGGAGAAACGTCAGTGCAAAGAATTATGGTGAATTGACCTTTGGGGGCGGCAAATATGAGACGATCGTAAGTTGAAGGAGTCAAAAGGCAACTAGACTCTGCATTACCACCCGTCGGACTAAAAATGATACGATTTAAGCTTATGAAAAACCACTTTCCGTATCGTTAAAGTAAGTCCAGAAACAGATATTTCAAATATTGGCAAAAAATTAGGAAACGGCAATTAAGTATCGAAGGAAAGAACGAACATAAGCGGATATATACAAGAAAAATCGGTCTGGTGTATCAATGTGCATTTGTCTACACCCACTTGCAGAACAAACTGGGCGGCAAAAAATCTTTCTTCAAGGTGGATTTGAATGAAGAGCGAGGAGCAGGAAAGGAGTGAAATGAGGATGGGGATAATTCTGACCAAAGATGCCACCCCACCCGGTAAACCAGAAGCACTGCTAGAAGGACCAATGTAAAGCCGCTGGTGAGGAAGAAATCCACCGGGTGCGTCCATAAGCTATAGTTTAAAAAGTGAGAAAACCTAATCGATTTCCGTGGGATATCATTTTACGAGTTATTACCCAGTTCCTTTTGTGATAAACACAGAGTTTACAAACTTGGAGTATGCACGAGAACATCTTGTGTTCGCATTTGACGTAAGGCAGAATCCCTGCCTACAATCACGTAGCTTTCAATTGCGAACTATCATAAAATGACCAAGCAGCCTACCTACTCAAACGTTTCTGAAATTTAAAGCATCTTTTAACTACGCTTTCGAAAAGGTAGTGAATAGGGCCCTAAGGACCACAATAGACAAGCCTACTTAAAAATAAAATCATACCCATCAACGTAGGAGACAGCGGCTAAAAACACGTTCCAAATCTTCAGCCGAAGTCGCAACCACAGTGGAGCGGCTAGTTCATCCACCAAAAGGGCTTCCATTTTTGGCAAATACGCAAGCGACCACCCCGCCACATTTTCCTTTACCTCCCTCACATCATGCGACTTTAGGTAACCTTCCACGATGACCATGTCAAGCACCAAATCTCTCAGATTCGTCTTTAGATTTTGGATATAATCTACCATAGAGTTGCGTTCCAACAGATGGAGGCTGACATTCCTCGGAAGAAGTCGGAAGGCAAGGATTCGGGAGGAAATTCGCCAAAGAGCCAAGAGGTGACAGCCCAGATTCGGTAGAGACTGCAGACACCTAGGACACGTCGAAGAAGCGGTAAAATTGTCTATCCATGCAGCTTGTCGATCGATAAAGATATATGCAGGAGAGAGAATGGGTGAGAAATATTTTGGAAGTCGGTCAGTGAGACCCAGAGGAGTCGTTAGTGCATGAGGGATAGATGGAAAGAGAACAGAGCGGAATAGATCCAACCACACACGGTTTTTGCGGTGTTGATCGTGACGGAGAAGAAGGATAAGACATATGTGTTTGTGATTTGTGTGTCCGCTATGGCCGCTTTCTGTTGAAGTGGACTCAGCTGCGGAGGCGAAGGCGGATGAAGGCGCATGACCGTCAGCAGGACAAAGATCTAGAAAGCGTGCTGAATTGAGAATACGCGGCACGGCAAGGCGACTATTTTGCATCAGCACGCTGTCAAGGACGCGTCGTGAAAGGTAGCTTGCGGAATGGGTAATAACGATGTCCTGAGGAGACTCGTGGAATACCACGATACTCTCCTAAAAGATATAAAAAAAACAACTCATGTAGCATTGACCGTAAGTGGTTATAATTTGTTTGTGAAAATATCTTCCAGATATCATTTTAGGTCTAGTCCAAAAAGTCTTATTTCATTTGTTTAGGTCATTCACAGACTATTTCAGAATTAATCACACAGAAAACGAGAAAAATCGTCAAATTTCCTAAATTTCACTTCAGGACAAAATGATTGCGCATAAAGACTCCCTTTCGGTGGTTTAATAAGGCTTAAAAGTGGATACTTGGGGAACCAATTGCGACTCGTGCAGGAATGTTTTGGACACCAAGCATAATTCATTGAAACTACGTACACTAGCATAGTCAAAAATCTTAAGTGCCAACTTAATTTCTCGTGGACTAAGCGGAAGGATTTACATCAGTAGCATCCGATACTTTCTGAATAGGCTAAATAAACTCAAATTGGAGCATTTGAAGAAGACTAATATGCCTTGATGGGGACTGGCCCAAAGGCAAACGTTATGTCGCTCAATACTCTCTTAATTAGAGTAATAACATAAAATTTATTTGCGGTAATTATTTCTTATTTTATATAATTTATGAACTAGGTGTTTCCAAGAATATCAAGATATACATCACAGCATCTTCAATACCAATTGCTCAAAATATTCCGTCTTTTGAAAAAGTATAAGTCATGAAATTGATATTAAGAAAATATTTCAACTCACCTCGTTTTGTTTCAAATTAAGTCGGTCAAGGATTAATTTTGTCCCCAATTTTTGGATATCCATATAACCTGAAGCATGAAAATCCACCGCTCTAAAAGCGGAGAGGCAAAATCGAAGGGGTGGGCGGGAAGCAGCCTTAACAAACAGGGTCCTCGGTCGGCTGTCCTCCAACCATCCCAGCAGAAAAGTATCCAGATCAGCCTCGGTTCGTATTTCCGTAAAAAGTGGAGTAGCCAGTGCTGTACCGGCTAAACTCGGTACAGGAGGAAGGGAACGCAAAGGACCGTTGTCTAACAAAGTTTGTACAAGAAAATTCATAATGGTTTCTTCAGTGAAGTCTGACTTCATGAAGTACGTTATCTTGCCATCAACTACAGCAACAATGCTAGGAGTATGTAGAAGGTTGAGCTCTTCCCTTAATGCTTGGTCGTCCTGAATATTTGCGATGCCGAAAACCACCCCTAGGTGACAATATCGGCGGGCGATTTTAGACCAAATTGGTTGAAATTGACGGCAGACGAAACAGAAATGTGAAACGCCAAGTATCATAAGTGGTGTGGTCCGAGAGGCGGGAAGAAACTTTTCCCGATAAGTATGGAAAGAAAAGACCTAGAATAAAAGTCCGTGGTAAATAATTTTGACGGATAAGCAAAAGTACTTGAACATTCTCATCTGGAGGAGAATTTCCATAAACAAAGAAGCGACCTCCAAAGTAGTCAGAAAATAGGTCAGTGGCACGGGACGAGGGCTCATTTAAGAAATTCTCATCGCCGAAATCGTATACACCATAAGTGTCGTACCTTACTCGTTTATGTGGATCAGACAAAACCTAACGCAATTAACATGTAAGCCGAGTACCTCATAAGCTTTAGTTATTTCTGTGAATCTCTTTTCGGCCGCTTCCGAAGGGTTTTTGTCAGGATGCCTGTTTGTAAACAATGAAAAATTATACTGATACCATCTCGTTGCTTGACGTCTATAAGCCGATTTTATCTCTTTGATTGTTGCTGAACGAGATACGTGAAGTCTTTCATACAGATCATCTTCCTCAGCGGATGCATTTATTAAGAACAATAAAATTAAGAAATTCATTTTGTGTTGAACTAGTAGCTGCCAATAAAAAGCTGGCAATCCTACAAAGAAA
The DNA here is from genome assembly GCA_017562135.1 of Dipylidium caninum. NCBI lineage: Eukaryota > Metazoa > Platyhelminthes > Cestoda > Cyclophyllidea > Dipylidiidae > Dipylidium > Dipylidium caninum. Next base: position 38,829 of record QEYB01001437.1, on the reverse strand, counting down.
ATGCTACAGGGAAGCCCATCCGAGCGTCCAAGGACACCCAACTATCCCAATAGGCGCACACATGGCGAATAGTTGCCCTGATTAGATTAAACAGTCCTGCAAGGTTGGCAAATAAATGCAGCGAGTACTTTTCACTGTGCGACTGTTTCAATAAAAAGAATTTTGTCCGTGGGTAATGTTTTGTAAAAAATTGGTTTTGGAGAGGTTAGTTGCTAAACTATTAAGAGTCGACTTTGAAGACGTCCACTTACTTATATTGCGTTTTCATATAGTTTTCATTGAGATGAAGACCAAATATAATTTATTCTTGTGCGCATCACTCATTTGTGCATGTATAATCCAGACCTTAGACTACTTCTTCAAGATTTCCCAAATCACTGTCTTCCGAGGTAATCCCCACTCATGTCGTAGCTACTCCCTTCGCAGAGGTGATGACGTAATTGAAACATCCCTACGCAATAACTACCGCCTTCGGTGTAACTGGTTGAAATATCAGTTGTAGTAATAAATTAACACTACGTTTTCCAAAACGTCTGGGTGAATTGCGCCACTTTTCCGCAGTAGTTCAAACCAGACGACCTTGCGCAATAAACGTAGCTCCGATGCAACCACACCTGGTGAAGAATTAACGCCCGAAATGTTTCTCTTGTTTTCGACAATGCATTATTTCTTACTAATAATTTAATTGCATCTTTTTTGGTTATCTATTTACCTCAAAAAGAGTGTTTTTGGCGCAGTATTCATACGTGGTTCTACATTCACTCTTTGATTATAGACTCTCCTATTACAACACTAACCCCTGATATTAAACGACCTACAAATAAACTCCACTCATATTGATGGGATTTACTTACTAGTGACATCGCTACAGCCCTAAACATCGTATAATTCCGGGAATATAGCCGAGAAAAGTCGGTCGTTAAGGTGAGCCGGAGATCCCATCAGGTAAACACCGGAACACGCCTACCTTCCCAACAGCCTCAGTATATTTAGAAAACAACACAACTGTTCTAGTGTCTTTTCGTTTAACAATACGAGGAGTCCTGGAGAATTATAAAAGTCCTTTGTGATATCATAATGCAACTTCTGCCCTCTATGTTCTCTATGTAAAGCTCATTCGTTAATTACCAGTTCTTCTTTATCGCATATTTGAAGAGGAGTACACAATCCAAAGAGGAATCTATGTGTGTCCAAGAATAAACTCACTCTTTTCGGCATATCGAAGCATCTCAATAATCTTTGAATTTCTGTTTAAATCTACCATAGTTCAATATATGTAGGCGGCTATGGGGACGGCTTAGAGGACCCACTGTCAATTGTAATTAATGGTAGATGAGCCATCTAGTAATATGAAGTTTACTGCTAGATCCCATGGTATACCCACTCTTCTTGTACATAAATGCCACATTTCAAGACAGATCGTAAGGTAAATACCCTCTATGGTCCATTTTACTGAATAACACTCAATATTCATGTAAGCCCTGATAGCGAAGCGAATAACGGATAAGCTACATCCGTTTATTTGCCGTACGCCAGATGCAATTGACGTGTTTAGTAAGAACAATGAAGAGCACAGGTTTAACAGCCATCCGGAAAATGACACCTCCAAAATAGAGCCCAGGAGGGTGAATAGCTATGAAATTCGATTTCCTTTGAGTTGGGGCATCTTTGAGCATATGGTATTGATTAATATTATTGAAATATTCATTCAGGAACAATATGAATTCCACATTACTGTGCGCCTCCATGCAATCTAAGACCACTATAGTCAACAAAATATTGGTAACGGCAGTTCACCAAATAATTCAAACAAATCAACAACTTACTCTCACCAATGTAGATAAAAGCAGTAGAATAGTAGCCAGTGAATTTAACCTGGCGCAAGGTATTACTTGATAGCGAAATTGCAGAACTGAGCACATTAACGACCATAATGCAGAGGATGGCATTATGGTAGTTTAAGGAAGTGTTCCAATGAAAACTCACGCCCTGAACTTAATTGCAGAAGATAATAAGGCGTGTTAGTAACTTCTTTGCTAAAAAGCAGGCACAATTTTAGGGCCCGTTATATTATCTTCTAACTATACATTGTTGCGTAATGCTACCAACCCCTACTTTCTAATTTATTAGTAAAAAGTACACAAAACCTCACCACCAGGGCGAAATTCTAAAGCATCAGGTCCAATTCATCAAAAGAGGTGTCAATAACTGGGCTTTCCTTTTATTTATTTACATGTTCACCTAATTAGAACCATCCCCATACCAATACCTTTACCTTTATCCGAGTGCGTCGACTAATGTCATCAATCTCTTTCGACAACTTACCAAATTCATCGGCATGCCGTCGAGAGAGATCAGTTGCTTCTGTGAGATCCCTACTCATCTCAAGAAGGCGATCCAAATCCCAGGGATAATTTGAAAGGTAAAAGGCGAAAATATTTGCGTGATGCTCAGTTGAATTTAAAACTTCTTTTTTTAGAATGTAAATCCAAGGTAGAGCATAATGATTGAGGAGTGTAATGCTCAAATTAAACATTATGGCGAGGAATAACAGGGATTGGGAGGTAAAAGTGACTTTTCGAAAACTTTCCAAAATGGTCATTCTGCACAACTGGACATACGCTAACGATGGCGAAATATTTTAAATTTACCTGTTTTGGGTCTATGAAGAAATCGATACTTTAGTAATGAAATATTACGTTTCTGCCATTGGCTTACTTCACCTATGGCGATCTTAAGACAGCAACAATCGGTGATTACATTTCTTAACACATTTATATATCACAGTGCGATGGACAAGTGAGCACGACCACTAAAAAAGCGCTATACGTCCATTTCCGTAAGGGTCTCAAACAGCACCTACCACAGCCTTGGATCTTAAGTCTGCCGTTCGAAATCCCTAAAAGGAGGCTAAACTCAAAAAATAACGCATATATACTATTTCGGTATTTTGAGCCTATGAATTGATCCCAGTTGTCATAAACAGCACTCTACATACCAATGGTGGCAGCGAAATTACTTGACGAAGGTAACAACATTTATGAGACAACGGACACAATCCCTATTTGAAAGAAATAATGTTATTCTAGCTTCCCAAGCCGAGGCTTAAGAACTTAATCCATCCACTTTCATAACCAACGCCTTCGTGTTAAAAACAACAAATCTAGTTGTTTCATCAGAATGCCGGAGAAAGATAGTGGATATCGAATAAAGGAGACCAAGGAAAGCCTTCTACGTCACTGTCCCAGAGACTTAGTTGTCAAGTCGTGTAGAAGCGTTCATTAAAAAATCAATGCTAAAAACACAGGGACACTGTCCAACTTTCCGGGCTTACAAAATAAAGGACATTCAAGCAGGCACACAGAGAGAATCATCTCTTTACGCGTGTAGAACGACGTTTCTTAGGGGGGGTATCCCCTATTTCATTTCCCTGCGAAGCTAAATTCATCGACTTCAAAGGCGAATCCACAGCCGCAGACTGAGGCAGTCCATTTGCGGGTGATTTTGTTGTGATAAAAGTATTTGAGACAGTCGGGAGTGTATGGGAGTGATCTACACCAAAAAAGCCTGTATCTATGGCAGGAATGAGAAGACTGTCCCCGTCCACCCCACTGGGAATAGAAAGGTCAAGTCGCAGACGTTTGACACATCGCCAAGTAGCACCACGGTCAGAGTCAAAATCGGACGTCGAAGTGAGGGCAAGGGCTGCGTTGTAGAAATTCTCGGTTACGCAACGATGAAAGTTGAGGAGAGATGAGCCAGATGCACTAAATATATTAAAAGGGTTAATGTAACTTTCCAGTCAACTGTGATGTTAATGTACCATAGAGCTTCTCCTAAAACAGATTTTTTTCCAAATAAACGACAAATCAGGCAGCAGAAACCCCCAGAAACGTAAACTCTGGGTGAATACTCGGGAGTTGCTAATGATGAATGGTGATTATGTGAAATCAAGAACGTGTAACGTTTTATGACTTGGAGAGACCCTATGTCTTCTTCAATTATAGCGACTTGAGGGTGGAAAAGTGCGGCAACTGAATAAAAATAAAGTCTCCGAGATTCAATTATTTCCGCCAAATAGTAATCACGAAAACATGATGTAAGAGGTTCAATATAGAAGACGTAATTCACACTCACTCAGATATGACATGATCGGAAACACATTCATAGAGTTGGTACTTCCTATTTTTGAAGTTGGTATGGGCGGCAAGGAGGTACTTCCCAATTGGAAGGCTGTGAAAAGACGGAATGAAGGGGATAACTCACTCGTCCTGAAGGTGACTATGAACAATGCATTCGTATCAAAGCAAATTTCTCATTCCACCCAAATTCCCTTAAAAAATGAAAAATCGACAGCCAGAGCGCCTCTATGCGTACTTACTTAAATAAAATATTACGAGTAGCCTGTGATTGAGGATAGATACAATATATCACATGCTTGGGCCTTTCATGCACCGATGAAAAACTCGATATAATTTACGAAAAATCCGGAAGCATAATTATTATGTGCTAATCAAGTATCAATCAGGCGCCGGCGATCAAGGAAACAGACGTTCTCCGCAATAACTGAATATGCACAAGAACAGGTTATGTTGAGGAAGCTAAGTTAGGAACTATGAATACCAGGTACCGAGCCTCAGACCCGCGGTGTACTGTCTCAGAGCATTTAACAGTTTTTACCAGGGTGTCAACAATGGCCATAATGTGATCGAAAAACCGCCTTAGTATAAGTCAATAGTTGTTAACTCAAGATACACACTTTAGTCTTTATTAAGGGGAAACTACGTGCATCACCGCCAGCCTAACTCGATCGAATTTAGAAGTATACATTTATACTTTCGACAGTTGTTATCCAAACCGTCCGACTGTCAGGCGCATTTACCTTCCTGAGATCCATTGACGTCCCAATAAGAAAAATTAAGCTGAGGAGAATTTTAACGCGAATAAATTTACCACTTTGATGCAAAATTAGCGGACTTTTGAAAACACAGCGATGAAATTACACATAATCGTGATTTAACGCAGCAATAACCTCTTACTATCAGTAGAAATCCAAGGAACATATTTAACATACCGAGTTAGGGGGGAGAGGATGTTCATGAGGGAAACCAAATGCGTCTCAAATCTGGAAAACGATGAAATAAACAAAAATCACTAGATGAAGAGTGGGCGAGTGAGATATATAAATTTGCTGAAAACCCACTGAAAGTTAGGATTTAATTGAAGTAATTGTTCCACGGTTTGAACTTCAGCTAAAATCACCTTTCCTGTCGAGGCGCCGATTCGTACTGAAATAAAATTTCAAAACTAGTGAAAGGGTAAAAGCTGACTTTAATTGCTGAGCTTTGTTTGTAAACTAGCTAAGAAGAATGAGAACTGACCTCTAAGGTAACCATCAAATACAAACATAAAATTCGAAATTCTGCACATGCATAAGGCATAAAACAAAGAACAGCTAGGCAAAAACGTATGTGAACCCTAGCCGTATTGTCTCTACTTCCAGTTCTACAAGGCAATATTTATTCGCGTCTAGTCCTTGACTCATAGGCATACTAGCATAAAAGACGGGCGAATCCTTCGAACCCATTATAAAGAAAAGCCGACCTCACCTAGATAGTGTAAAGAATTGAGTAATCAACAAGATAAATAAAGAATCTTCTAAGTTTCATATCACCATACTATGTAATAAAGGTAATACCGTAACGTTCGTCGAAAAATCAGAAAAAATTGACAGTATGAGGATGTAAGTCATGGTATTGACAAGCATCAATAGAGTCAATGTGGTTTTCAAACTATGAAACTCACACCGGAGAATCGTTGGACACGTCGGCGATGAAAGCTGAGCGCCAAGACAGGAAGAAAAGAGCTCGTCCTCTGTCAGTTCTTCACATCCCCATGGTTGAAGATATTCTGGTCGGATTTCCACATGAACAGTCTAAAAAAATGTTGCGTTTAAATGGGATCTAACCTTCGTATTTAAGTCTGATGTGTTCGACCAGAGTTCAGAACACTTGGGCCAGAAAAGACAGCCTGTGGTAGATGGGCATGACTGGGGAGACAATTGAAGACCGCAAGAAGAGACGAGGATGTTTAACGGGCCCAGTCTAAAGAGATTCCAAAATCCGTTGTCTGTCGGTGTAGCTTGAGTCGTCACTATGACTTAGAAAGTAAATGAAGTAGACTTGATGTTGGGGAATTAATGAGTAATAAATGGCTTCGTTGAATTTAAAATCTGGCGATTAGCAAATTGTGAACGGAAAATATTCCTAGTCACCCAAGTATATGCCGAAGTTATAATGATACGAGATAAAATCGGATTATAATAAATCAGTAAATAGCATACTAGGAGAGGGAGGCAGACTTATTGGAGATGATGGAGAGCAAAGAAGTAGAGGGGAATGGGAAGGAGACAACGGTAGCTCCGGAGAAGCAGGTTCTTGAAGGATCTCCATTTCGGTGGAATCCGCGACAGCCTCTACAACATGACAGTGGTCCACAACTTCACGTAGTTCCTTCATTGAAGGTCTACAATGAAAATGACATAGGTAAGTAGAAATGATTTTTACGTCTTCGACTCGAAAATACCAGAACGAAGCGAGATTCTGAAATTTTCTCAAAGCTATACGCACTTAGAATTCGGTGAATAATCTTCAATTGATTGAAAGGTGCCTGAGTCAATGGTCAGAGCACCCTCTATTTCTGCGTTGGAATTTGAACAATTCTCCTCAGGAGGTGTGTTCAAAACCTATAAAAAATGAGACTATGGACGAAAATTACCTGTCGAAATTGAGGGGGGTCCACGAAACTTTGTTTACACAACTCTGTGAAGCATTCTTGCGCCCTTAAACGATTGTTCTTCAGTGGCTCGGCAAGAAATGGTTTGTCGAGAAGAGCCACGCGTTTAGTACTATCTAAAATTAGTAAATTACGTAAAAGTGATAAGAGAAATGGGATATATCTAACGATTAAGTGAAATCGTCTTACTCGATGTTTCAGACTTAGCGTATAAAATTTAAATTATTAAAATGGCGAAGCCAAACCGAAATTTTACGTCTACACACGAGCATAAAGCAGTAGGATGCTTTGTAAACCGAGTAACATGAAGCAGTAAGTTACAAAACCTATTTCTACCTATAGTGAGAGACGTAAATTTATCATAGAGGTGATTGAATCAAGCCACCTATGAAAACCAGTAATTGAAACGATAATCCCTATAGCTACTTCTCAGATGCAACAAAATCTGTTTGACTATAATGAAAGTCAAGTGGACGGTATTCGTTCATCTTTGAGACAGCCGGTGAGACAATTGTGAGTGATTTTGTGAACAAACAAATATGTTTAGAGGCCTGGTAGTCTCGTTGTAAGCTAAAAATCTCAATTCCAAACCTACCGTAAGGAGAAACGATTATTTCGATAGGAAAGAAACATCTAGTCGTGGAGTTTAGGTAACGTAATACACGAATTAGCACATCCGTACTAACAATGACGTTTGCCTCAGGAGAAATTGCGGCACACTTTTTCTCAATCTAAACGAACTTCTTCAACGACTCAAATGCAACCTACGGGTTTCGCCTTCTCCAATAAACTCATTTTCATTGTATCGAGAAGAAACATCGGATTCGGTGTAAATTTCCCTAGCGTAGAATCGCTCCCAAAAGATCTCATATGCACCAATTTAGCTGTTAGGCCCCTGCCCACTGTATACACGGTGCTGCCAACCAGTTTATACATTCCACTTGGACTACGAGAGAGTTGTTCCTGATGAACATGTCGATTAAAGGCTTCTTCCAGATCAATGGGCAAAACAAGGTGACCACAAGGTGCGCAAATTTGCAGATCTTCAGCGGCTTTTTGTTGTGCCTTCTTCAGTTGTCGGTGAATACTTTGGAACTTTGTGAACTCAGGGAATTCTTCGGGATTTCCAGAACCCACGCTCGCCGAAATCGTCGAAAGAAGACGTTTATACGTTATAGATAATTCGTGAGAGAAGTAGGACTGCCGATTGAGACTTCGGTAAGGAAGATTTAGAGCGAATATATACCTACCAGACACAAGTTCCCTCGCATTCTTCGGTGATAGGCTCTTTTTTCTTAGATTTTCCTGCGTCCTCAGTGACAGCGTTTCGTGCTCGTTGGAAGTAGGCAGAAAGTTTGTCAAAATCTACCTGAAACTCCGATATCCCACGGAGGAGGTCCATTCTACCAAATTAAAAACTAAGAGTACTGTCGAGGCATCCCACTTCTCGAGGAATAGAAAATTACGAGGCGGTTAAGATATTGTATTGTACAAGAGGACTAATGGTTGTACAGTGTGGGCTCTGCTATAATACGGGTTTCAGCGGCGTGACGTCGAGAATACGCCCAAAATCATTGTCTGTCCAACACTCAATATCTTCGGAAAGTGGTACACTCCTGAGAAGGAGTTTAGCTGATTTGCCTTCAGGAGGAAGATGCGGGTGAGTAAATATGTGCCTTTCCCACGTTCTCGCTCGCAATGACCACATCTCCCAAACGAAAAAACTCGAAGTACCCAATTGCTGAACGCACTTTTGCAGTAGCAGCCAGAGTTTATCAAACCTGCACCAAGAAGGGTGGTCTATCAACTTGAAAACGATCTCCAAGGCGAATTCCAAGTAACCTTAAAATTTAAAGATAATGATTGGAAAAACACAACTTACCAAAAGCTTGACAAATATCTGCAATAATAAAGTGCCAATTTTCGTCTCCTCCAACCAAATATGGGGGGGCAGGCGTGGGGAGTAGACGAAGGGAAAAATTAATTAGGTGTTTTAGAAGAGGATGGATGACAGTTTCGTCGGGTGGAGCGATAAGTAAGCATTGTTCAACAACTTCACGGAATTCGGCGGGGTCGGCGGGAAGAGTGATGCAACCAGTGGCGGCACGCAGGTGAAACTCAGCAAGAAATCGGTCGGTGTTTGGGTTATACTTTTGAAAAGAAGCGTAGTTCTCCAGCAAAGGAAAAATGTCCGTGGCGCGATCTCCAATAAAGTATATCTGATAACGTAACAGAAAACTAAGAACAGCAGTGATGTCTATCTAGTTTAGGATATAATTGAAGAGGCTAAAATCCCTATCGAAACTCCAGGTTCTATTAGATAAACCAAAAAATAATCACCATTTTTTTCGATCTGCTCATTCACATCCATTTTTGTAATGACATGACGAAAGTAAAAAGTAATTTTTTGATAAAATTGTCAAGCTCTATTGTAGCTCATATTTTTCGGTTAATTACGAAAGGTGAAAACCAACAATAGAAGGGCATTAAAGTAAGTGTACGATATTTTTGTTCGTTACAGGATTGAAGGAAAACGAAACAATGAAAAAAAGTAACGAGACTCACGACTATATTCCAAAACTAAATAACTGTCGCAGGTGGTTTAAGTTTAAAAATTGGAATATTTATCTGAGACGTTGAACAAAAAGCCGACAATAAAAATTTGATAACAATAACTTCAAAAAAATATTTGGGAACTATCACTAAAGATCCATCTTCATCCCATAGGAAAAGTGTATAGGCAAGGAAATTGGGTATAAAAGCAAGCCGTTTCTATGACTAAGTGTGAATGCGGATGTAAGGTTTATGCTACACAAAAATCCAGTCCGAGAAACAGTACATTTCGTTTAGAGAGGTTTCTATTCCGACGCCTAACCCATTACCATCAATAGAGATAGTACTTGCTTGTAAGTAGTTGGGTTTTCCTAGTCTGGCCGTTACACTGACAACTCAAACGAATGAAGCAAGAGTCCGCAATAAACCATCTGCTTTGGTCAATAACGCAAAAAGACCCCTTACACGATAAAGCGAGACCGCATGCTGCAATAGCATACTTGAATGCTTTTATTAGCTTTTCAGATAGTTAAATCATACATTAAGGGGCAAAAAATTAACAATTCTGAAGTGAAAAACGTATTAAATGCAAATTAAATGACTCTTTCAAAAATGAATCGGACAACTGGTTATTGACGAAGCGACACGGATGAAAAGCAGGTATATAGTTCGTCCTGTATGTAACAAATTATAAACGGAAAAGGCGCATCAAAGACAAACTCATTTAGTTACTATCGTTAGATGTCTGTAATCCTTCTCAAACGTCAAATACGTATTTGTAAATGTCCTAAATTGTGTAATATGAATTGTAAGTAGAAAGAGTAAAATCCCCAGATATATTTCAAATCCCTCACCTTAACATTTTCTTAGCTTCAAATGCCGAGAAAGAGATAACACCCATGTGAAATTACAAGCGAATATTTGCATTACACTATAAAGTATAAGAATTGCTGTAGAGTAGAAGATTCATAAGTCCTCGACCCGGAAGACTAATCAAGTAAAAATCAGACTTCGCTCAAATTAACCAGCTCCACTTATGACCATATCAAAAAGGCGGATACATCGTTCTAATACTTATGTAAACGGGGACTCATTACGTGATGATCGAGCGATAGTTTGGAAAGGTGATGTAGTAGTAGGTGCAAATCATCACGGGACAACTAATGAAATGTTGTCTAAACAAAAAAGTATAAAGATACTAACTCCTTGAGTGAGTAAAAACAAACATAACGCATTACAGAAAAAAAACAAAGAGTGTGTTCCGATTTGACCCGTGCCCTCCGACAAGGCATTTTTTATACTTCAAACAACCCGTATAAAACCCATATAATATACTACAAATGTTTGCATAATATACATCGTAATGTGTGAAGAAAGGCTCCTTCATTAATTACATTAAACAAACAAGATCTAAAAAGTTAATCAGGAAGAAGGGAATCAATCTCATACCAAATACAGATTGTACGAGGCTTCAGAAATGATACTATTGATTACGGAAAAAAAAGAAATGCCAACTGACATACATTCATGTTATACTGAATATCAGGAGTCCGATGATCCAGATATCAACTAACTACCCGGGCTGGCGGAAATACTCGACACTAATAATGTGTGAACTGATTTATTTCTCTCCCACATGCTTACCGCCCCCCAAGTTACATGCTGGAAGTCACATTTGCGATTCCGTTGCCAAATAAATTCGTAAATTGTTTTCACACAGTTCAAGACTATTAATTCATTACCATTCATTGTCTGTGCTATGCACGACGTCAACAAATGGACCACGTGCATTACGTATTAAAAGACATAACCCTTAAAGCAAAAGTAGCAGTAACTCGATTTCAGTAGAATATCGCACTTTTTAGGAATGTATCATAAGTCGGTAAGCAATAATTACCTGAATAAGCGGCTGTAGGAATATATCGCTAATATGTCCAGACCTGATGAGCGACTCAACTTCAGAGAGCCTGATCAACGCTTTTTCTAAATAGGTCAATCCATCTGGAAAAAAAATTCAGAGGACTAGTTAGTGTCTGCGGATTGCATATAACAGGAACTTAACTAACCTGGTCGTTCTAGCTTGGGAAAACCAAGTGCGAAGTAGGCCAGACCTTCGTACAAACGATGTAAACGTTGAATATGTTGGCGTTCTGGTTCGTGAGAGAGGTCCGTAAACGTTAAACGCATTGGCGACTGCAAAAAGCAATAATCAAAGTACATAACCCCCCCCCCCGCAAACGGTGTGATAAAAAAGTGGGACAAGCGAAAACCCACATTGTCCTCGATCTTAGTGTGAATAGCTGCCTCCCAATTTTTACCAGACATTAGAGATAAAACAGTCTCCAGATTCCGGTTACACTCATCCGTTAAATAAAACTTATTCAGGATTCTGAAAAAAAATGATCCAGTGTCACTTTAACTTATGGATCAAAAAACAAAATCCCTTGACTGCTCAACTTATTAAATTTATGCAGGGAAACGGGGAATTTCGTGCAATTGAGAATTTGGTACGTTGAACGCCAGATCCACGAAGGCGACATTGCATACTTATGGATAGCATATACCATAAGTTTAGCAGCCTCCACGAATTTGTGCTGAGAGATTAGTATCCACATCATGCACATCACTCGCTGTCGATCACATGAAATGGTCTCAAAATTTTCTAAAAATACTATGCTCGAAGGACGCTTACCGCAATGAATCAATGCATTATAAGTTAAACGACCTAACATGCACTGCCAGGTTTCAGCTTTCCTGCAGTTGCGGAGCATTATGGATAAGCGTTGTAGCCTTAAACAAAACAACTTCCTACGCATAGTCGGATAGGGCCACATCCCGCCGCGAGAGCCAGGCATTGCTCTAGTTGTTCGCTCAAGTGACCCGCTAAGGTATGAGTCTTATAAACAATTTTAGCCCTTAAATGGCGCATTTGGCACTTTTCATGCATATAATTAAAGATCCTTGGGTTAATTTTTAATATTATAAGCGTGCCGTTGATAATGCTGCTTTTACAACAATTAAAGTCGTGATGAGATCAAGTTTTCCCAACACTCATAAAAGGCCTCGTCAAAATTGACACCCCGAGGGCGTCAGGTTTCGAATGTGCGGAACCCCGGACTATTAATTAAAAACTCACCCAAACGCGAAATTTTCTATCGATGGCGAAGTGACCTCACCGTAGTTTAAACGAGTACGCACTAATAATAACCCCAAGGTGTAAAATCATAGACTTTTTAGTTTAATTTTGCTGAATCCATTTATGGGCTTCATTCGTGAAAATCTACACGCCTCCTTTTTACTGCTGCTTCCGGAATGCTGAACTTCAGTTGAACACATATTCTCTATTTTACGTAATTAAACGCTTTTTATACTCTCCAAGAGCTGTTCTTAGAGTTGTCTAACCTTACAATTCTTCCAACGGGTGATAACCTTTTGTGATAAACTATTATAAGTATTGTGTCTTCTGTTCATCTATCTATTTCAGAGCTTTTCTGTAGTGAACCCGTTTTTCCCATTAGAAAATAACTAGGTTATTTTATGACGTGAGTGTGGATCTCTTTACTAGCCCTCATTTCCAGGTTGACTTAAGTCCTAGTACCCTAGTAGACCAACGAACGCATTTCGTCCTTTCAGTACCTCTCTCCCACTCTTGTTTGAGCCAAGTGGATGAGGTAAGTGAAGCAGCAACTATGCTTTGTTTTTTTCTTGCAAATATGCTGCTTAATTGATAAGTTCTATTGTATTAGTAGGTCTAATTATTCATGCCATTCTTAGCAGATGTTCATATCGTTTAATGTGTGCAATACCTGTCAATTATTTTCTTTTGATCCCATAATGATATAAAACATCATCACCTTTTTTCGCGCTTTTAGTCATTCACATTGTTACTCGTACCACTGACATTATTCTCTTCGTGTCTTTCACCTACAAAATTAATACACTCTTCACAATCTATCTACGTTCATTGAATTATCCTGAGCCTCTACGTAGTAAATTATATCCTAACAGACATGCATCTGAATTTTCGTTAATTTTACGATCTCTTGTTTGTAGAGTTGTGAAATTGCGGTTTTCGTTAGAATTTGTACCAAAAGCTTATTGTAGGTTCCCCGAGAAGAAAACTGCGTAATTGTCTGGTAAGCTTGGAATCGGTTGGATCTTGACCTACCTTGCGAGCCACGCGAATCCTTAAAATCTACTGTGTCGCACATTTTGGTATCTAACACCGCTTCTTTATAGACTGTACTAACTTTAACCGAGACTAAATTATTTATCTGCTGCTTCAGAGAGGAGGTGAATAACTGCTTCTTCTGTTAAGGGTGTAAATGGGCATGTTGACTTATAGCCTTGCCTTTAAAATTCTGCACCTCATTCCTTCTTTATTGTTTAGGGTATGGTAACGCGTTTAAAGCTGACGTTATCGGTCCCGCTGAGCATGTGACGGTGACGCATATGATAATTTAGAAGTGCATATGATGAAGTTCCACAGATGCACAAATCTACCCCACCAAAATATATCAATTTGGCTCCTGGCGCTTGCAAAGTCTCACTACCTCTATTTTAATACGCTTATTCACCTCTCGTTTCACCTTAGATTTTATGAAATCCTTGATTTCACACAAGATTAAGGGCCACTGCATAAGTAAAAGAAGGCTACTATATCTTGGATATTCTGTTGTTTGTTCAAATTTAGCCGAAGTCCTCTTTCACGTTACTTGGGCGACTCAGGGCGCCATACTTTCAGTGCCTGTTGTAAGACGATTATACAGTCTTCTATGCTCGACAACCTCATGTATTCATTTTCACTCTACGGGGACACCTAAATTTCCGTATTTTCTCTCCGGTTAAGAATCCAAAACTTGTCAAGTGAATGTGCTATTGCTCCCAAAATTGAAAATCTAATTATTAGCAAAAAATTTTTACGATCCACAATTTACTTTCATAACGTACGTCACAAGTGAATCCAGTCACCTTTTTCTTATATTGACGTACAAGTCATCCTGGTGCAGTTTACGAACTTGATCTGCGGAATCTACTCATATTTTTGACCATTATCACGGAATGATGTTCTGTTCAAGATGGAGGAGAGCACTTGGTAAACAGGAAATGTTCTGGATTGATGTTAAGCTTATCAGTGTCTGTAAAAAATGAAATTTATTGGACTCAAAATACCAGAGATAGGAATAGATTTCTAACATTTTAACCAACCATATATGTTGCAAATTACTCTGCCAACTCCACTCTCCACAACTTCTCTCGCCTTTTGTGTGTATTTTACAATAAGCCTTACTCAAAAATTGCATACTTGTTTATTTGCATTTGACCACCACTTAGAAAAATGTCAAACTTGCAAATCAGAGGCTCCAACTATCTGACCGTTTTCGTGGCAAATAAGGAGTCAATTGTAACCTATTTACTTAGGTTCATCAGTCCAATCACCGTGCCTTTTCGACGTTTCGCAAAAGATTGTACCAACAAGACATTATGATCGCCGTGTAAACTCTCACGTGCCTTAATTTTAAAGTAAAAATCTCCTGAATACAGCAGGTGTATTCACCCCTTAAGTCAACAAAAAGCCGTTCCTGCGGAATACTTTATGTAGGCTATCAAGTGCGTTTAGTAAAAGTTGACCATTACCACCTGACTTTCCATCAGTATGCACTTTTCCAGCTTCAAAACCGCAGTTATGGCTAGTTCGAAAGATTTGCGTATCAAGTAATTTGATTTCCCCTATTTGAGACCACATTTAAAGCCATAGAGTACTATATATATACATATATACTACACTATATACTATCCCAAAAACGAGAGAGAGTACTATATGGTTTTGGGATAGTATTGCAATAATAGAATGTTTTGGTTTTAGTCAATTTATGAGAAGTTCCGTAAAGGGGAAGGATGTAGAAGCCATACGGAGCATACTTGCCTCCATGATTCGCAAAGTTTAGTGCCTTGTTATCGCTTATTTTGTCTACTTCTCTTTCTTTTGTACGTGTTTCCGACAAACAGTCACCCACAACGATTTCACCTTTAAACATACGCTCAATCCGTTGGAAGTGCACGTCTATTCTCTTTTCACGCTGAACCGCACATAAAGCTCTCTCTACGCAACATTAGGGCCAACTTCGCAGAATGCCAGATTTGAGTATTTAAACCTAGCCTAAGCACGGAGAAAAAAGTTCCTGTCGTTAATACACATTCCACATCGCCATGGGTTGTTACGATCCGTGCAGTTGGACAGGGTGCAAGTGAGTCGATTATTTCGAGACTTTTTGAGAAATCGTCTTCTCAGTGATTCAGTGTTTTACCTACACATCATGGTTTTCTTTTAGCTCCTACGCTGGTTACGGCTGCTACGGCAGATACGCCTTCGATTGCTGTGGATGTTGTGGCTGTGGTTGCGGGTACGGGTGCGGAAGCGGTGGAGGATGTTGTGGAGGCGGTTTCTGGTAAGAAGCTCACTACAACAACTTATGTATGTGAGAAGGGATAACTATCATTCTTAACCCTTCTCTTTCAGTCGTGGCGCCGGATGTTGCGGTTGCGGCTGTGGAAATGCATGCCTGCCACGTCTGTGGAACTGCGGAAGATGGCCTTGAAACAAGTAAGATATCATCATATATGTGGTAAGTAAATTGCCCTTTTGGATCATCCTGTAAATCTGAACTTTCTTTTTTCAGGTCCCCAAACTCCGCGTGTATTGGTGGTTAGCACAAATTGTAGGGAAATTGTCTTGTTAGTTGCTAATCTTTTTTCTGAAATGAATGTTGCACTAAACAAATTTTTCCTTTGAAAGAGTTATTCTTTTGTGCATTCCCTAATGCAGTGTCAAGAAGACTATTGACAAAACACTACTAACCGATGTCACTAAAGTCATTACCAAGCTACATACATGTATAGGAGATTTACGAAGCTCGATGTGGTGTTATAAAGGAAATAGGGCGTCGTACATAAGTTTTCACCAGGATAGGAGTGGTAAATTGGTTGGAAGAATGGAATGAAGGCATTAGTAATCAGAATTAAGTCACCCAGCCCTATCAATAAAGGCCCCAGAAAGTAGGTACTGCTTCTGACATTAATAACATTGAATGAAAAGACTAAATATGTCACTGCCGAAGGGAAGGCTTTTTCACGTATGTAATTTTCTCCTGTCCTCACGTAGGCGTCAACCACACCACTGCGGTAAAAATGTAGGTACCCTTATACCTAAGGTAATTTTCCCTCAAAAAATTATGTTAAAGGATGAAGATGGTGACTAACCAAGACAATTATGGGAGCTGAAGTCCATAGTATACTGGATGCCCAGAAGTAAAAGCGAGAGAATTCTTATATTCTTTCTGACTCCATACGTTTGAATTTATTTTAAGTTTGTTACTGTTTCAAACTACGCGGTGTATACTCTATTCCAAGTAAATTAACAAGTTATATTCGGTACAAAACTCGAAATTAGGTGGTTTGGAGTAAAATAATGTATTAAATTACTTTGCTGCAGGTAGAGAGAGAAATAAAGTAAATATCGGCAAAAGGAAAGTGTATGGAACGCGGGGAGGAACAGACAGGGGATAGTGTGAACTCGAACATACGTTCCTTGGGTTAAATATAGCGAGCGAGTTGATAAATCTGTAGTCGGTTACAAAAATACCAAGGTCTCCTCACTGCGTAGTCATGTTTCAGCATTATTCTCTTCTTCGCTTTATTCCCTTACGATTTGTTTTTCCCTTCGACTTCAAATATCACAGACTTCATTTCCTGCAAATCCGCGACTTTTAGGAGGCGAGAAGACAAAACAGCGCCAACAAAGTAAAATAAAAATAAGTCAGAAGTTAAAGGTTATTGAGTACAAGATGAGGAGAACGAAGGAGAAAGAGGATTGGCGGACAAGTTGGTAAACTACCACAACCACTGATTCGCGTCAAGGGCGCTGATATTTTTGAGTCAATTCAAAAAACCTGTTAGTTGTATACATATGATCAAAAAGAGCAGTTTCGCACCCAGGTTTGAGCCTATTGAGAAGAAAAATACGGAATTTAGTAATTGTTAATGCTTCGAAGTCCGCAAACAATACTAAAAATAACTCACAGGCAAGAAAAGTGAAGCAGACAAGTTACTGGCGTAGGTAGGGATGTGCTCTCACAGCGGAAACGGTGCTGGTTCGCATTTTAAGTGAACCTTCAATTTGAATTCACAAGAAAGAAATGTAGTCAAATGTATTTGTACGTAGAGAGTCCCATCTACTTAAAATGTTATAAGTAGGACATTCGGTTCACGCTTTTGAAAATAGAAATATTCAAGCAAAATGTTTTTCTGTACACCCTCGTTTCTACTTGTTTAAATTTATTACCTTTATAGTGCATGTCTCCATGACACCCTCCATTATAAGTACTTAGGAATATGTGTATGTGTACGCAAATTACTCAACCCATGCTCTCAATACTGAGACTGCTTGCATACGTCGTCATCTTGTGTTGCCACTTCGGTAGAAACATCTCCTCATGTTCTATCGATTCAAGCACGGTAAGGAGTTTCATTTTCTCCCATACGTGGAAATTTTCTCCCAGCGTTAGACAGGTGAGGCAGTAGTGCTTAAGCTCGCAACCACTTTTTGTATTTAAAGCAACAGTTTGGGAAGCATGATTCGAAATTCAGCCTTCTGCCTGATTCTAGAGACTTTATTGCTATTCCCGATCAAAATTAATTTATATCCACTTATATTCACTTCTTTCGAAGTTTAAAATCGCATCCTGAAATTCATATCTCTCAAATATTCATATTAAAGTAGCTAATACCGTTTTGATTACCTTAATGTAATGGTAGCCCAAGAGAAGTGAGGAAGATCGGATAACTATAAAGGTCGAAGGTTTAGCACGAACACTAGCAAAATGTCATTAAAGAATACTTTGATATCATTGTTTTACGCTTGGTGCTTATTAACCCTTATAACACCTACCGGAATTACTTTCAAGGTCACCAGCATTGGAGTAGTCCCCAAGTATGTTTCCTCCCGCGGAATTCGAAGGATTTGCAGATGTGCATGGGAGGAGAGAGGGGAAGGTGCCGGGAAATCCAGCGGCAGCTATGGCGGCCATCGATGAACCTGCAGTTTCAGTATTACCACCAGTGCTGGATGGAATTCCTCCATTGGCTACTCCAAGCAGAGCTGCGAGTTGGTCTATAGGAGAGCACGCGAAAATAGACTGGCTGGTAGAGAGGGAAATGCATGTAAGATGAAGAGAAACACTATAGAGAACGCGTCTCCTTTGATCCTATAGTAGGAATTATAAATGCAAAAAGGTGACTTGTCCCCTTTTATGACTCGTTGTTGGGATGTCGGAAGTAGGGTCAGAAGAAATATATGACTGCAGGCGCATATAGCTGAGCCAAGTAAGTGACCATTAAGTAGTGACTCACGCAACCAATTTCACAAACACTTTTATTTACGAAGGTGGCAAACTTCCGCCCCTTTTGAAAATCCCTACATAGGCTTAGAGATTACAGGATCAAGAGCTTTGTGACTCATGTTGCATTTGTCTATGAATGAAAGTGAGGAATAACTATGATTAAATCTTATTTCAATTGGTCTATTTTGGGGCTCTTATGGTTCCCTTCGATAAGATCCAACCAGATTTATAAGTAATTATATTAATGATTTAAGTTTGTTTTGTCGCACAACATAATCATCAAGGCATGTCATTCTTTACGTCAACAAATTTTATTCATAATCATAGCTTCCAAGATCTAAGATCGTCTTTTATGACTTTAGGATAGACCTCAGCCACAGTGTCAAATCGGAAAGAGCACCAAGACGAGGTGACTTAATAAAAGACTTAGTACTTGAGACCACAGTAACAGTTATTTGATTTCTCATTTGAAGTGACATTTTGGCCTGTTCGTAATTATCTCGACCATCTGATTTGAATGAGAAATTCAACAAACAAATGGAATAATGTGTGCCTTGAAGCGGTGTTTTCGATAATATTCACACAGAGGCATACGGAACACGAGGAAAAAATTAATGCCTTAACCTCTCGAGATATTAGCTTGAAAGGCAATAGATAACAATAGAGAAGAAGCGGCTGTGTAATAAATGGAACTAAATCAAATTTCTATCCTTGTCGAATAGTTTTCATTTGGGGATAAATGTATGCACGAGCACCCGCTGATATATGAAATAAAGTGGAATCTTGTCCTAATCACTACAAAAACAGGCAATTCGTAATCGCAGTATACTTCAATGATTTTAAGCTTCAACACCCACTCGATCCTATCAAAATTTAGATACTACTGCTTCTGGTCCACAATTAGATGACTTTCGGATCGATGACAAGATTGGGATAGTAGATCAAGGGAAAGTGGAGGTACGGTGTATAAATTTAATGTTTATTTTGCTTTTAAATCGATTGTATAATCGACCCGTCCCCAGCTTCCCGGTTCTCCTCTCCCCCAATTTCCCAGATCTGTACTTCCGTTTGCCAGCAGACCCATAACATCCCAGTCCTCGGCCTTACCCGCCACAAATCCTTTATCACAATACTGGAGAGAGGACTTGGGGTAGGCTAGTAATTTTATGATATCCCACGTAAATAATTTTGTTATTAAGGTTAGTATAGTGTGAAATTCGTAACCAAGTACCCATAGCAGAAATGATAAGTAGTAAGCAGTTTAGTTAACTACTTCAGCCCAAATCTATACCTCCAACAAAATAAATGGGCGCTGCCCAAAACTGTACAATGACCACTTTACAGGTAAGCCCACAGAAGAAGTCTCAAATCTGGACCTGAAGCAGCGGCTACATCAACTATTACAACAGTGCAATGAATTCAACACTTAAAATTATTTTATTATCCACAAAATTTGAATTCCCAACGGAGAGCGTGTGACGAGTTCATTGTCTGTCTCAAAACCTTGGGATCTCATTATTCCTACTAGTGGTAAACTGGGGTACTCCATAATTGGTTTACCCTCTTCTTCTATCAAATGTAATAGATTTGAGTATTTAATTCCTTTGCTTCGCTAACATAATTGAAATAATAATAAAGTAGTTGGATGATGATTGAATGTCTCCTTTCAAAGTGCCTCCTCGACAACTAATATTTCGCGGAAATTCCAACAAAAAACATTTCGATTATCAAATTTATTTATTAACAAAGAAAAACAGATTAGAAGAAAGAGGTAAGGCAGAAAACCCATAAAGACATTGATGGTGCAAATCGCTAAGCGTGAGTGCGTTAACTATGGACAGGATGATTATATTTATTTCGTTTTTTGATTGGTTATCTCTATGATTTTTTGCCTAAAGATTACATGTATAATTACTGAAAAATAAGAAGATAAAACCTTCTCTGTGTAGAAGTGACACTCTAAACCGTTATTGTTCTCCAATCATTTAACCTCTAGTCTACGTTGTCCTCCACTTAAACCTAGCAGACCTTTCAAATACTGACGGAATAAGTAAAGATTTAGAAGGCAATTGATTCTCATTTTTAGTTGGATACCAAGCTAGTAACAGTAAAGAAGGGAGATATGCAGAGAATCACCGATCAAGATTATATTTTCAGGGCTTCAATAAAATTCTCCTCAAAAACGAACTCGCAATCGAATCCCATCCCCGTCACGTGGGGACTTGGTACAGTCGAATACTCACGGGGAAATTCCGTGATGACTCTCAAAAAGTGAATGAGGCTTTGTTCAACATTAACATTTAAATACAACTAGCCTTCGGAGCATGGGCAAAGGCTTTCGTTCACCCTGTACGCTAGAATGACGACCTCCTTAGACATTGTCCAATTCAGAAGGAAAGACTCAACAGGTTGGATATTAGTGCTTCTAATAATAACAGACGGAAATGTTTAAAGAGTATTTGTGTAAAGTCAAGCTTTTACTACTTCAAAAGTCACTCATTAGGCCCTATGATTAAATTAGCCTCAAACTTTAAACTTCTTTCTTATCCAGTCAAAATGTTGGGTAAATAAACTGATTAAATGCAAATGAACTGAGTTCTAAAAAGTCATAGTGATTTAAAAGGGATAATAATTGGGGATGTGAAGGGATGTTCGTGTCAAACGAGGACTTATTCATCTACAAAAATGAGAGTTAAGAAAAAATTAAGAATTATAAACTACTTTGGATTTTCCAAGGTGACGGGTAAGGGTTGTGAACATGTGAGTACAGTAGCCTGACCATTTCAGACACATACGCACATACAAAGAGAAGAATGCTTGACGCACCACCTCCTGGTGAATATCCGCGATGGCGATTTTAGAAGGAGAGTAGGTGGTTATAAAATTCTGAGGGGATGTGAACAACGGTTAAGAGGGGTGGATTTTAGGTTTTAAACGCCATTACCATTTGGAGTGTTATCTCACCAATTGATTGAAGTTTCATTTCACACTCACCGGACGACAGTGTTCCTCCGATTGGGGGTGCGGTAGCGGCAGCAGTAGAAGTGGTGGGAGAGAGCGCGGGTACCCCTCCCATCACCGCGGCCGCTAAATTCATTGCTGCCACCGCAGCAGAGGGTGTCGATGCCGTGACGGATGTTGGTGTAGGATTGATCCCAAGGAATAGTGGATTGGCTGCTGCTGCAGCCGCCGCTGCAGCGGCAGACGGATGCGTGGGGGCCGGTGGAGCACCGAATCGAAGCCCCGCGGGACCCAAAAGCTGAGCCGTTGGATTTTGGGCCAGCGCTGCAGCTGCTGCGACCGCTGATTGACTACTTAGCATGGATAGATACTGCTGTTGTAGTAGGAACTGGTGTTGTTGTTGTTGGGTCATCTGTTGGACCTGAGCCTGTTGACGCTCCTTGTCTAGAGGGGGCATGTCAACTTTAAAAAATGTGCAGAATTTTGCTCCTTTACACGCGTGTATGGTGAGGCAATGTTAGCTGGGTGAATGTGCGTCCAAAAAAGCCGTCAAATTCATGCATGGGATGACACCACAAAATAACGAGGATTTTATCTTCGTGAAGATAACATAAGCGGGCGCGAAAACGAAATGGGATCAAAGTTATTTGGCTTGTTGGGTGGATGGCCAGCTTTCAAAACTTTTCCGCGAAGAGTAAACGCCGGACCAGGAAAGGAAGGAGGAAGAGGGCAGGAAATGAGAGGCATGATGTCGTAAATTCGGCTACATCATATGTGAACTGGTTTGCACGCAATCAGGAAGTAGATATAACAGTTGACGTAAAATTTTGCCAAATCTATGTGATGCTATATCCAGGGTGGAATCATCTAAAACTTTGCGAAATGCAGCAAATGTAAAAAAGGGGAATGGAAATTTTTATGCCTGCCCATCTCATGAATAAATTAATTTGACACTTTCTTATAACTACGTTGACATAATCGGGTTGATTAATTACGTTATACATTAATGTGATTACTCGATAATTCCAGTGACACGAAAGAATTAGTCGACTCATGTGTCACTTATCCTTCTGCGTAACTTGTCCTCACAAAATATCACCGCAGCAGCCGAGGCTGCCAATTTGTCACACGTATCAATTTCTTTTCCATTTTAAACAGGTGGGATATTTGAAAAGAGTTTATAGGATTTTCTAACTTCGGTGCACTAACTTTTGCGGGCAACAGTAATATAAGCCTGCTTTAAAGTACCTCAAAAAGTGGGACACAGTAAATAAGATTTCAACTTCCCTAATCATGACTTTCGTGGTCACTTCAACAGTGGTGTAGTGCTCGCCTCAAGTAGTCTTACTTTCAAAGCTTGCAGATCATAAAGCCCATTCTGCACACAATGCAAACTGCGCAAGTGGATTGTAGGGATCTAGTGCTAAAAATATATCGAAAAGAGGCGCAACACTTTTCCTTACCATGTAAGTTGGTGTAGATATATTTGAAGAAGAAACCAGTTGAGAATTATTTTAATATTAATCAGAACTAAAATGATGAAATGTAAACTTCTGGACTCCTCTACAACCAGTCTTGCATTTTTGAGAAAATGAAAGGCCCCGGTATCCGTTAAAAGAACCCTCAACCACTTCGGCATGCTTCCAGAACTTAGTAGAGCGCGGTGCCAGTGCAGTTAGCATGCTCAGAAAATGTTTCGTCAAGCTGATGACAACAACGAGGTGGCAGACGATGCCAGCAAGGGGCTGACAAGAGGCATGCTCAAACTGTCTGCATGAGCACAACTCACGCTCAAGATCGTCGAAAGTGAGACTGGGAGAGAGGGGCGACGGTGAACTGTGCTGAGAAGAGACCGCAGGGGCGCTAATACTCTGATGACGCGAGTGCTGTTGAGGGTCCCGATAAGTGCCGTTCATGATGGCCAACTCCATTAACTGTTGCCTTTTCACATCATCTGCTCCTCCCGGCTAAATTCAAAATAGACAATGTTCGCTTTCTCCATCAGGCTGTCTGTCTGGCACACCGACGTTATTTAAAGCTCTGTCTCAAGAAGAACCACGCTAAATATGTATTTGTAATCCGATCAAATTGGGTCTTGTGTTACCCCGTTTCGGCGTTAAAATACACCTTTCCTCGCTATGATATTACGAAGAGGCGCAATTAAAACTGATAAATATGACCGTTTACCATTTGCATTAATAGCTCGCGCATGTCACCGATCAATTCCAGTCCAATTCGGTTTAGCCTTCAAGTCAACCATCAAGATGACAAACAGGAAGTAATTCTATTGCATGCGCTAATTCGCAGTCCTTTTATGATGAAAAATATGGTCTTGTCGATGAAGATGCTAAAGTCTGCTAGTACCTACATAAAATTTCATTGGGGTATTTGATGGTGTCAAATTGCATTACCAACAGACCGTACTGTGAGGTCTTGTTCCCAGGAACCCAATTTTGTTAAGAGAAATTCATTTAACTCGTGGAATGACTTTGCTTAATGACAACCAAACTATTCGATTGAAACTATACCACAGTAATGGGGCGTTTAGTGGGGTATGAAGTAATAAGTAGCTCTCCTTTGATTTGAACACCAGTTACTCCTCAATTTTGGGCCAATAGATCAAAACAGCACAGTTACCCTGATAATTAAGGGTTTTCTTTTCTAAAAGAGATAGAATCATTTATGAACATATTGGAAAGCTCAAGTTCACTTGCCTACCGGTTTATCTACATTACCTCAAAGGTTCAATGTAAAAGTACCCAAAAAAGTGCTCTCACGCATTTCTTTCTTTGAAACTCACGATTAATGCACTTTGTGATCGTTAACCATAGAAATGCCCTTAACATAAGACAGTGCAAAAGGTGATGTACGATGGAAAATCACAAAGTTGCCTATTCTGCGGAGTACTTTTAATGAACTTTCTCCAAAAAAAGATAGTTTGATGGAGTTTCCATTTACTTTGTGACATACTTGGTGTGGTGGTACATTTGTCTGAAGGTGAATAAATTGCATCTCTAAATGGAGATGAGAGATCAAGGAAGGGAATGGATCATAAAATCGAAATTGGAACACGTTTTCTCCTACCCATTTTATTCTCTCTACTTGCATATTCTGAGAAGGGAGGACAAAATGATACCAATACTGTCCAGAAATCGGAGCTACCCCTTTTTATCGTCCCCAAAACTTGTCATTATTACAATTAGGATAAATGCGCGCTGCAAGCATGTGGGGAAGGAGGGAGAAAGTCACTTCTTCCCTCAGTTAACCATTTTACAAAGCAAACAGATAAAGCGGCCAGGTGGGTGGGTAAGTTGGTAAATGATTTGGTAAAGCAGTGGACCAAGAGAAGTAAAACCATGGTGCATGTGCGTTAAGATAAGCTGTGAGTTCGGGTGACTTGAGGGTTTCAGTCACTCAAAAAAGCGCACACAAAACGCAGATCTTAAGCAATATGATAATACACACACAACCATATGAAGTAAAAATACCGTTTAACACCGCGAGCTCCATTAATTGTGTCTGTTTGAGCAAGTCTTTATCCTCTGGCTAAAATAAATACACATACGATTATTGACAAACGTCAGAAATGAAATTTTAACCTCACGCAGATCCCCAATAACCGTTATTTTTAGAAAAATTAAAGAGACACGTCTGTATACTTTTTAGTTAAACTCCAACACAATTCTTAATCTGAACATGGAAAGCAACAACGGTCTCGGTCTGCAGTTATATGATCCACGTAAAAAAAGGATGCCAAATCAAAAATTTCCAAAGCACCCCGAAGAGCAATACTTGAGAATAATCAGCTAAAGCACGCCAGAATAAACCAGTTCCAACGGGTTGTAGGGTTGGTTTGTGAGCATTATTGCGGCCTGTTCTAACAGGCCGTCGCATGGTACATTCATTCACCATTCTAGCGTGTACAGGCCGGCATGTAGTAAGCCTGACACCAATGAACAAACTTACATTTTTAATCTCCCCTGGTTTGCATCTGAATCATGTATCCACTCTCTGGTATGCCTCCGAAATTATGACTTTCTCGCGATTAAATGCACAAGAATGGAAGCTGAAATTTTCCATTTTCTATCGCAACAGAATTCCTCTTGTTTTGCTGTCAATCTCTAGCTCGACTTTGTGCAAAAGAGTTAAATACAATGTGAAGGAGAAATCATGAGTGCATTACAAAACCTGGATGTATAAATCTGTTTTTCTCGTATCTTGTTGCGGTATGATTCAGCAGGTCTTATTTTCTAAAAATAGAGTCACTTCTCCTTGGATTTTTGTTCAAAGGTAAAATGTCACCCAGAAGTAAAGGTTGTTCTTACGTCCTAGTCGCAAAGAGATGGAGTTACAGTTCGGAATTGACCTATCTGATAACCACACTATTGCTACGCCCCACAGTGACAAGAAAACAACTTTAGCCTTTACCACAATTTACTTGCTATGATTTAGCCGAAAACATTGGGAAAATTTTCACAACGTTAACTTTTCAGGATTATACGGTCATACGATGTGTTCATTGCAGCAAGACTGAGGTCAATACGATGAGTACCAAAATGTCAAGTAAGACTGAAATAAATGACACAAGTAGAAAGTTGAACAGGATGTATAGGAGTCATTAAATCAGTGGAATAATGATTTCGTTGGATATTATTCTGCCATATCACCTTACAATTGTCCAGTGTACTAACTGCAATTATTCAGCTCTTTCAAAATAATGACACTATGCATCGCACCACCCTACTACCTGGCTTCACCTTCGATACTTCCACAC
This sequence comes from Dipylidium caninum, assembly GCA_017562135.1. Taxonomy (NCBI): domain Eukaryota; kingdom Metazoa; phylum Platyhelminthes; class Cestoda; order Cyclophyllidea; family Dipylidiidae; genus Dipylidium; species Dipylidium caninum. The sequence goes on along the minus strand of QEYB01001437.1, from coordinate 12,348 downwards.
ACTAGCACCAAAAAAAAAATAATGTAAGAGGGAAGTCAACTAATTATTTGGGAGGAAAACCTTTGCAAATTCAATAAATTTCTACTGTCTCATTACACTTCTGCGGCGCAGGCTTTGCAGTCCTTTAATAACGGTTCAAGTCAAAACATCACCGGCCTTTATCTCATTCATTTAGCTCCTTCGCTCACACGAAACCAAGTTACAGAAGCATGGACTAAACCAAATGAGTTGTTGTCCACATTTTTTTCGATGGTCTCTTGCAGTAATCTGACAATTTTTTCCAAAAGTTTTTCATTGATTCACTGATACTTTGCAAAGTAGGCCGCATAAGTGGCCGTTTTAACAATGATTGGCCAAAGCTTAAACATCTGACTTACTTAGCGGCTTTTTTGGTTTTAAGGCCAATCCCACTAAAAGTTTCCCCATATGGTTCATCTATCAATCACCTTATTTATCTAAAATAAATAATCGACTTTGAGATCGATTAAATTGACAGGACGAAAGAGAGTTAAAAATTACCTACAACAGTTCTGTTTTTAGAGATTTTGCAGACTACTTGTTTGGCGGTGGGCAGAAAAAGTGGTGAAGAGTCTTAAGAGAAGGTGTTCTCACGATGAGCTATAGTGATATTTTTAGAGTGGTGAGAAACGAGGCCCGTATGCAAGTTGTACCATTAGTAGCCGCAGTGGCAGCAGCAGAAGACGGATTGAACATTGAGAGTGGTGCAATCGAAACACGTGCACTCAGGCCGATACGCACACCTTACTGAGAGACTCAGATGTCAAGAGAAAGAGATGCTAGTACGCGCGCACACAAGCGCATACGCACGCAGACTACCACAATTTACCTTCTCAATTGCGTGAGGTGCGCATGTGGGCTGTATGTAAACCCCGATACTAAACTAAAGAGAAGTTAACTCCTCTTTTTCAAGACGATTACAATCCACAAGCTGGTAGCATTAAGAACCTGGATTCCACTTATACGCGGAACCTTGACACTCTCACCAATAGTAGAAAAGCCGCTTAACCCCAAACAAAATTATTTAAGAATGTCGTCTTTCAGAAAAACAGAAGGATAACAAAATTTTCTTATGTCAACACTGCGTAAGCAAAAAAATCCTGTTCAAGCAGTCAAAACGCTAATAATAATTCCATTTAGTTCTTGAGCACCATGCATTAAGCTATCTAGTTTCTTGTAAAAATAAAAAATAAATGGAAAAACTCACAGTCCGAAGACCTTGTTCGAGAAAGATAGTAATGGCATTCACGGCGCGTTGAAGTCTTAATTCGGCTCTACTCTCGTAGTCTTCCACACTCACCAGAACGTGTAAGTCCTCTTGCAAATGTTCCCAATTCGGTTTACCGCGGTTTTGATCTTCCTGTATAAGCATTTTTAAAAAGCACTCCGAAATAAATGGAAATGACACCAGACCTCTCTTACTATTTACCCTTGTTCTATGTCCAAATTGTAAACTCACTTTTCTTTTGTCTCGCATAGATCCCTTACCGCGAACCATGATTTTACACCCTAAATCTTGTTCCATTTGCTTCGCTGTGAGGCCCCTTGGTCCGAGTAGTCTTCCAACAAAATTATACTATTTGAAACGGTAAAACAGAGTTCGCACTGGACTTACCGTGGGATTTTCCTTTACAGGGATATACACCTTCCGTTGAAGTGTAACAATTTGGCCAGAGGGATCGGGTAAGTCAGTATTGCTCATTTGAATGGAACCGTTTTTGTGAAACAGGCGCTCACGCACCTGTGCGATTTCTGTTCAAAAAAATAAGGTTATTAGCGTATTCTGTGACTTGTGTTAATGCAAAGAGTATGAATACATATATTTTAAAGCAGAATATGGGATGACCAAATTTCAGGGAGCCCACAGTTAAGTTAAACTGTTACAGTTTAAGTTAATCATACCCGGTCGGTCAATCGATAATATACAATTGGGATTTAACTTTCCAGAATTAAACTGTGGCATACAAAAAGCCAGTGTGTGTTAAATTAATCAAGACAGTTTCGTTATCAGCAATATCATAACCCATTAATCAGTAGCAACTGCTGACAATCGTATTATTCAGTAAATGCGGGTTAATTTAATCAATAGAATGTGAACGGAATAATAAAACTATGTTAAGGCAAAAGTGAATATTTTTTCTTGCGGAGTTGCACCATTCTATGGATGCGTTGTTACCTGTATAAACCTACAATTTCAAGAATATATTTATTCATGACACGCGGATCAAATCATTCATATGTGAACATTACTCCATAAAAATGACCAACCTTTTTCTAAAATCAATTCAACATGCTTAAAACTGTTTGGCATGCTCTGTAATTGTTTCTTGTCCATTAGAAGCTCTTGTAAATATTCCGGAGTAGCCTTTTGCAATAATGATGAATTAAATTGTTCTGTCGGCCCCTTGGGAACTTCATCGTGCGTTTCTGGGGCCGTTTCAGGATGCTCCGTTTTTCCAACCATACGGGTGTTAAGGCACCGACTCCAACTATTCAATTAACCGCAAACGTTACGACCTTTCATGTTCATGAATTAAAACTAATGCTCAATTTAACTATTTAATAATACTTGCTGTAAAAGACAACCTAAATTTATCGACCTCTAAAGCAAAGTTTTGTTAAATTTTCCGTATTTTTTAATTGATGACAGCAACTGTTTTTTATATCATTACTATGTTTTATAAAGTGTTTGTAACAATGCATCGTCTTACAGGGCACATTAGACAATCTGCACATTTATTCCACTTTCGTAAATGTCCCCTTCTAGATAAGGAGCTCAAATGGCTTTAATACGAAACAAAACTATTTATTAGAAGGCTTCAGACCTCTAACTCACGCAATCCCTTGACGGCAGGACGTTGCACCTACTGATTTTCTTAATTAGTTCCGATGTACCTTTCCGATCTTTTTTTATGGGCTTGGCGATGCAGGATCACAAGGACAGCTGCGTGGAAATATAGTTTGAGAAATTTATCAATCGAAGATCGTTAAAAAATTATATTACGTCTCACTTTATAACACTATTATCTAACATTGCGCATTTTGTCACGTTAATTACATGTTATCCAATAAATAAATACTCTTTTAAGAAGTGTGACTTTTAACTGCTGATTGAAACCCGTTGAAATGCGAGAGAGGCGATATAGTTAACTCGAGCATTTCATTATTGGATATGGGCGCCATCAGATGTTGTACACCTGTTAGTTTTCGCAGTCCTACGCTATATCAGCACATTGTTGAATAACCTTAGAACTATGAAATTTGACTTATTCAAAGTAGTATCGTTTTAGTTTGTCTTCCTCGGAGTCTTAAGAAAGTGTGCTAGTAGTAGATGATGGTAGTCATTTAAGCGGTTATGGCGCTCCGAGCCATAGCTCGAAATGATGTCAGCAATGCTAGTAATTCTGCTTATATAAATTACGTCCAGGTTCTTAAATTGACTTCCCGGTCACCTTCGTAGTATATCAACCGCATTTGCAAGCCTTAGACAGTTAATTCGCTCTCTTATAAATTTGAAAGAACGTTGAAAATTGCAAATGTTTAGAGGATGGTTTGTATTTGGCTAATAAGGCAGTACTGTTTGAGACCTACTCAAATTACATGCTTAATTTCAGATCATTTTTCTTCAAACGATACCACTTGAATCTTCACTGTGGGATTAAGGTATTTCTCAATGTAATTAATCGCAGATATTTTATTTCCCATCGCCATAGTTTCTATAAGTGCGAGAACTTTCTAGGACTTTGGAACAGATTTGAAAGCTGGAGTGGAGTTGAATAAGTTAATTAACATTTGATTTAATAATTATCAACTACTTGTGATCAAAAGTGGCGGCGAAACCAGCAGCTACACTTTATAATGCGCTTAAGCACTCCAATGAATAGCAGAATACGTAAAATTACTTAAAAGTGCACACTGACACAGGCCATTTTAGCAACGCAAATTCTCACCTTACTTTGATGTGTGCCTAAACCCCCTAAAAACATTTTGCATCCCCATTCTACATTTGTTTACTAACGCCGACTTAGATTACCCGTTGTGATGCACATTTCGATAAATTTACAACCGCACGTTCCTGACGGCAACATATCTATTATTCTGTAATGGTAAATAGTGGCAAATATTTCGTCATCACTCATAGATCGACCTACCAGCAAAATTCCGACTTTTGTCCTTTTCAAGGTCTTGATTTTACGCAATCCTTCTGTCAGATAACCCCTATATGCTGCACTGAGAATGATATCACTCACCATTACCGAAAAGATTTTCTTATATCTTATGTTGTTTCGCAAAAACTACCAAGTGTTCACATAGAATCACAATAGTAAGTCCTTTGCGGCAATTGACCATGAAAAGGCATGCCTATCTGAGATACTACCAGAGGTAGGGAAACAGAATAACAATTCTCTTTTGTAGGTAGAGCCACTACGTTAAAACTATCCGCCAGACTTTTTCATGTCCAGCCTCTTCTATAGATAGTTGTCGGTACCGGCTACACCTTTGCCTGTAAAAAGTTCTCATTAACACGTGTGTATTCGTATAAGGACGTTCAATGGCAAATATTCGCCTTCAATCCAAACGAACCCCATCTGTCATGTATACGGCCCAGTATTCCAAGTGGTTGTTGATGTGATGCCTAATGAACACGAGTTGTGTATTGGAATGTAACAATTTAAAAAGTCAATCGGCATGACTTAAATAGAACTTGAAGTTCATCCTCAAACAAAAAAAGTCAATTTCTGCTCGATTAGTATAAAAAAAAACATTATTTGTGAAAGTTGGCTTAACAGGCCGTTTGCGTTAAGGAAATCTGGAATGTCATCTACTTGTGGTTTTGGAAGGGAAGAATTACCATCAACAGCTAGTTTCCCTATATTAACGGGAAGGAACCCAATACACGATCTTCGTGGTACTTTACACATTTTAATCGCCTTACGAATTTAGAAGGTATGCCTTCACTTGCACACAGCATCGGAATTATTTTTGTGATATGAAGGGAAGCTTTACCCTAATTGATACGCCAAACACTAGCTATCAAGTCTACGCGTATTGACACAGGTAGAATCCAATCAAACAAAAAGGCAGGTAAATGGTTGGGGTTGTTTCCGCGACAAATTTTGCGCCAGATAAGTTAAACAACAAGGACACGAAAATCTAAAAAAGGAGAATTCCCCAGTCTTTGAACTACTAGGTAAACAAACTTACCTATGCTAGTGTACCCATTCCCCTAAGGCCTACGGCATTTTTGGAATGACCTCGACAGTGCTGGGCCGCCAGAGGACGTGGTAGCCATCCGACAGGGTCGATTTGAGGTAGTCTCTTCTTCCACCGAAGAAACTCAAATGGCCTGGAATTTTGCCGATTTACGCAGTTGGAATGTAAATTGGGACAATGGACGGGTAATACTCGAATTTCGCAATGGAAAGGTTTCATTCAAACCATTAACTGCCAACTGTAAGACGGTGGTGGAATTGATCGGCGGTTACATCTTCCTCAGTCAACGCAACCCCGGAAAGAACCAAACGCTGGACGAACGACTATTTCACAAGCTCACAGGAGCCAACGACTGATGCGAACTTTGCTTTCTCTTTGGTTTCGGCGCCATTATCCTCCAACCTTGTATAAATTCGCGCTGTCGTCTTCTTATCTCTCATTCTGACTTCTTCAATCATGAGAAATATAGTGTTTTTTTTTTCATAAAGTCATAACCTGATGTGATTAACCTGCAGTACACACGCGAGTGCCTTTTGAACATTCGGGCCTTCTCCCCTGTATTCCCCCTGCTCTCTCTCCTGCTTTGTCGCTCCTCCCCTCAACCACCACTTTGGTTTACAACCACCATCGTTTTCTTAACCAGGCTGAGTCATGGAGAAAATAGATGGGGACGCCTTGACTCCAAACAGTGCAGACGTCTGATTTGCCTGTCCGGCCATCACAGGCGGCATTGGGGGCATTGGAGAACGACAGAGAGAGAGAGACCGCTCAGCTATCGCACTTGATCGGTGCAACCGTTGTGACAGGGATGATTGTTTTGGTGGCTTTTTCTCCCATGCCCACTTGTGCATGCCATGAGGCTGGCTACGTAACGCCAATCAAAGGAGTAGCAACGGTGCAAACGTGGTGGTGCGCACTTGCAGCATCGGTTAATTGGGGGGGGGGGGGGGGGGGATGAGAGCGTGTCCTCGACATGGATACACGTGCGCGATATTGTCTGCCGGTGTCGACTAGCTACTGACGAGCACATCCGAGTTTCGGAGTGAAGTATTGAGATTGCCTAAGTAGCGCTGATGTTTCGCTGCGTCCCCCGCGTGCTGTGTCTCTGTTTCCGCGTCTGTCGGTAGGCACATTGCGGTCGAGGCGATTTTGCGACCGAGTTGCAATCCCCAAAGCACCCCCCATTGGTGATCGTTTGTGTCTATATAACAGTCGCCCCATGGCCGAGGTGAACGTCCGATAGCTTTTACCGTCGAGAACACAAAGAACGCGGTTGAATCATTCGTGGCGAGTTGAAGAGATGATAATTTGGGCGAGTCGGGGTCGGGGCCGACGGGTGTGGAGGAAGTCACAAGTCGACAGTTAACAAAGACGTCGCAGATTAGAAGACGAGTAGGTTGGTTGACCTGGTGCAGTCTATCGGTGCTGTTCGAGCGCTACGAGGTCAACCTTGCTCCGGATGACGTGGTAACTGGGGTCCATCGGGATAAGTGCGGCAACATTAAAATGACCTCATTTTTACACGCTGCCTGGTATTATCATGGGAGGCTGCTAAACGCACCAAGAAGGGGTATTATAAACCCCAAAGTGAGTCGTGGTGACTCAAGTGTCTGTGAGCACGATAGGGGGGAAAGCTGAATTTTTCTTGGCTCAAAGGTATCTTGACCAAGGCAGTGATGAAGTAAGGTGAATTGCGTGACATTCAGCCAAGTTTGCGGGTGATGCCATTCACCCAGTGAATATTCCCTTAAGCCTCGCCACTGGGCCAACAGGAGGCGTGTGGGTCTAAATTGATTTCACCACAAGACGATTCGTCACCTAAGACGCAGCAAGTCGCGTGAGGTGACGTGACGTGATGTGATACGGGGAATGGGCGGGAGAGGAGAGGAGAGGAGAGAGTGAGAGGAGGGGAGAGAGGAGAGGGATGGGATGGGATGGATGGAGGGACTGGGGATGGGAGAGAGATAAGGATGTGGATATGGGAAGAAACGGGGTGAGATGGATTGGACTCGGTTATTTGGCGTGCCGAACCTACACATCAGGGAATGGACGGTTCGGTGTGTGTGTCGATATAAGGCCTTCAGATGTAAAGCTACGTGTCATTGTGGACACTTGTGGCAGTGTGAGGAATTTTAGCCCTTCGTCTGCATTTGTTGAGTCTTCCATTCTTTTGCACAATTTCGGATATTCACACTAAGCCATCGGTTTACGTGCATACCATGTCCGCGTGTGTGCATACGTGTGATTTGCGTCACGCATTCAAATGTGCCACAGTCAAGATGAAACCCGACCCGTGCACACGCACGGCAGTATGCATACATGCGTGCACATGTGTTTGTATGAGTGTGTTTTCTGTTGTATCCTTATGCATGGCTGCATGTGTGCACGTGACGAGCTGTAAAGTACGCTATGTGATCAATAGGAGAACTTACAGATACCGATCAACTTTGTGATTCCGGCACATGGCTGGCATCGCACTCTTGAGGCCTTACACAATGGCCAGGCAGGTGGGGCGAAAAGTACGCTGAATAAGGGAAGCGCCTCTTCTCGTCATCACCCCTCTCCGCATTCGCATCGTCCACCCCAGACTGGGGGCATTTCTTCATGCAGGCCTTGCCTTCGTCTCACACGCCACGCTGCATATTCCCGAGCTTTCCCCACCTCTCGATTTGCCCGTAACACCCGTTTCTGCAAATGCCACCATGGCCATTCATCGCCTTCCAAGCGTAATCACATATCAAGCCTGGACAGACGAAGATGCCCTCTAGGGGGAAGGGCAACCAGTTAATAATGAAACCATTAACTCGGACCACAGAACCCATAGACACCTGTATCTGTGTAGGGCCAGAGGGAAGGAGTCTGTCGGGTCTGGCCATCAACCGGTGCCAGTGAATGTACGAGTCACTCATTGTCACTGAGGAGATGTGTAAGACCACTTGTCGCTTCTACTTAACGCACTACCTCTCCTTTCTTCAAACCTGCAACGCCTCTCACTTCAAATGAATGCGCGCACTCGGGTCTTTCCTCTCCTCTCTGCTGCTCCCAATTATTCACTCTCTGGACCAACGGTACACCACTATATTCATTTAAGTAAGATCCCATTTGAAGGTTGTGGCATCTCCTTTCCAGTGTCGACAATACCCAACTAATTGGAGCGCCCTTCTATCAATAGCAACATCGGTCACCGTCTGTTGGCCCACATGAAAACGAAGTGGACTGAGGCGTTTTGGTGGATTGTCGAGTGCGCTTTGGGGGGAATTTCAAGGTGGAGTAAACTCTTTGTCGAACAAATCTCCACCGATTTACTTCCATTACCGATTTGCCCTCCGATGTCTCATGTTGCATATTATATTGGGAATGTGTTTTGTTAATCCACCAAATATCACCCATTGTCGAGGCGCCTTAACAAATGATTCAACAGGACGAGGAAGCGCCTCGTAGTCTCCTTCCAACGGCACAAGTGTTGTGACACAAGGCTTCATTTCCCCTCATTTGCCTAGCAGAGCGGGAAGCCAGTGAGCACTTACTTGATTAAGCACCTCTCGAGTATTGGCCTCACACCAGGAGGACGGAGTCGCTCACCGTTCGTGCAAAAGCTGCGCATGCCCTATTGTTGGAGGTACACACCCAGAGGTGATTGATCGGCACGAATGAGAACCACTCGGCCTTGCCTTACCACTCAAACCACCCATTCGACCACTTGTTGGCGCGGCCCATTTCCTCCACTCATCAATTTCCAACTCCGTGTTCTCCTCTGAACCCTGAGTTTGCGTCCCCTAATGAGATTAAATGACACAATAAAAGTCCACCCTGATGTGGTAAGAAGTGGCCGGGGCAATGGGGTCCCCCAAAAAAAAAAAAATGATACCGGGCAGAAGAGTCCACATCAATCCCGCTGCATTACAATGACTGCACCTGTCGCCAATAACAACCATTCAATCTTGACAGCAGTGCAGAGGAAGAGCCTTTCACATCCTCGGCGGGCATTGGAACGATCGGGTGACGATGGGTGCTTAGAGCGAGGCAGATGACCTTGCAGCATTTTCGCTCTCGGCTCGACCGGCAAGGACATGGGATGTGAATTGTGTTAAATCACCCCTATTTTCGCAGCACACGCTCTGAGTGTCGCCACGATGACGGTGGATTAGCTGGAGGTGAGGCCGCCGCCCCCAGGTAGGCCTGCTGTGTGGCACGTAGTCATGGTGGCAGGGAGTGGTTTTCTTACCACCGCGCCGGTTTTCGCACATTAGTTGGAAGAACACCAGTAGCTCGGAATTCCTGTTTTATTCTACCGTTTCTCCCTAGCTGCCAATTAAAGATGTGAGACGAATGCAAGAGCAATTAATGTGTAAACACGATCATAGGCGAGTAAATGTGGAAATGCAACAACAAGGTTGCCAATGGCCAGGTGATCGTGGTTGTAGGAAAGTGGCGCCCATTCTTTATCTTCACAACCCGCGGCGAACGTCGCCATCATCGTAGTCGACGCAAACAGCGATTTACGGCAGCTTCGCTTTCATGGAGAGAAATATTTGGGAAGCTGGGAGAAAGGCGAGCAGGTTCTTCTTGCCCTGGTCGCCTTCCACCTTCACACGCTCATACTACCCATCCTTCCTTTTCATGCGTTTACAGGCGGGGCTCACCTTCCCGGTCACACCTACTCCAATCCACTTTTTCTTGCTGAGTGTATGGCCCTTCCCAAACACGTGACTGAAATCATGCTTCCTCCGTGCCCCTTTGCTCAATTTAAGGACACAATTAATAGGGCGATTCATCCTCTCTTTAACACCCCAATTCATCCATGTCTCACAAGATTTTACTTGCATCTTCGCCAACTTGTGCCCTGCTCTCTGCGTCACATTCTCAGCTTTTTTGTGTAGCTCCCTTACGGTGGAAGTAAGTTTCGCCCGCTTCCCAGACCCATTCGGTTGGTCTGTCTCTTTTCCACTCACCCCTTGACCAGTCTAGTGCTAATTTTTTCTAAACCCCACTTCCCCCGCCACCCCATTTTTTAGGGGGGCATCATCTCATCCTTGCTCATCTGGTCATGCCATCCGGCACTACAAAAACACCAGCGGAAACAATACCCCAGTCTACCACCGTAGATAATACGCGCTCCCGCTGCTCCACTCACTCCACCGTCCATCAAGTTAATGCACTGTTTCGTTGTTGTCATCTTCATCTTGTGAGCACAAGACAGTTATACATTCCTCAGTCAATCCCAGCTTGCTTACGTGGCGAAAGAGGCCCCGCGAGACACACCCTTTCACCCCCTAAGAACGCCCTATACTTCGCTGCCCTATTTTGAAAGGCCTTTCTTCCGCTAACCCTTGTTAATCTTCAGGCTGGATATCGGCACAGGTGCGAGTAGGTACTAGCAGACATTTAGGCGCATCTTTATCGGACACGACATATATTTCTTCATCATAAAAGGACTGCGATCTCCATGCGAACTTCCACCAACAATCAAGTCTTATACTTAACCAGCCCGCCATCCTATCACTAGGCTCAGAATACTATTTCTGCACTCTCTTCTCTCTGCTTTCTGTCATCTTCTTCCACTTCTTCTACATGTGTTGGCTTCCCGCTTGACGTGTTGTGACCAGGGTCACCATCCTCCCTTTCCAAACCTTACAATATACCCTAAACCGTAATGTGTTAGACCTTTTCTTGAATTTTGTCCGCACCTCGAATTTTCTCGACCCCTCCCCGTCTGCTCCCTCTTCTCTGACCCCCGTAGTCACATATGTCGGTCCACTGTAGCATTCGGTTTCAAAAACCAGTCATCCAATTAATCTGTTCTCCAAACACTCACTCTTACCCCATCCAATCCAACCTCTTCATTCGCGCTATTTAACTTCCGTGCTCGAACGTCTGGGGTTAACCACAATTGGTCCAACATATTCTACAGTCAATTATACACAAAATTGCGCGAAACCGTACTCCTTCACCCCAGCCCGCCCCGCTCAATATCACCCGGTCCTGCCCCGCCTCGCCCAAAAACCTCGCCGACGCCCCCACCTCGCAAGGAAAGGGTCCCACCTCACCTTCCCCGGCTTACTGACTCAGAGTCTGACTGCGCACGTGGGGCGATGGTGGGTTGAGAGACAGATTTTTCAACGCCCCGACGGGAGTTCTGGTCTAAAGGTCTCTCGTTGGACCAGGCACGATTCGTTTAAGGCGCCACACGCATGCGACGCCTTTGGTAAATGTAATATCACACAAGTACCCACCTTCACAGGTGAAAGCGATCTAGGGGAAGGCCAGATGTCTGTCGAGGTGGCCGAAGGTGGGAAAGTGACAGAGACACAGAGAGGAGGGAGGAGGGAGGGAGGGAGGAGGGAGGGCGAGATTGAGTCATGATTTGGCAATTTAATTTCATTAGTTGCTGAGCCAATTTCCGCTCCCCATGTCCACCGAGACACCGTCACACCCGGCCCCACCCCGACCCAACCCGACCCATCCCGTCCATCCATTTTTCCCCTTACTTTCTCAATTCAGCTTCCCTCACAAAATGCCCCTCGAATGACCCAACTGAGAGGGTTGTTTAAATAAAGAGATGGAGTAGATATCTTCTCCTGCCCTTTTATTCACCCTCCTTCCGTCCATGTGCCAAAGCACCCCGGTTTTCCCTTAGTAGTTTAAAAGGTGGATTTATTTTTAATATTATACCGTTTACATACTATATCGATCACTGATTTGTTGTATCACACACGCCTTCAATTCGTTCTCGTGCGCTTCATTATTTTATTGACTGCATATAAGCCAAACTATTACATACGATTAGAGCATGCTGTTTCGCGAATATTCAGCTCTGAGCGTTATATAGGATTGCATACATACCTGTGGTTTCATTTTAAATGAGAGAACTCCTGTCGTGTCCTATATCCTGAAGTGGCAATTCTTTTCTATGGTGATTAATTCTCCCAAATCATGGTGGCCACACACGATAGGCATGATTTGAGGGGAAAGCGAACATTGTCTTATTTTGCAATTTTACTCCGGGAAGGAGAATGATGTGAAAAGTGACAGTTAATGGAGATTGTATTGCCGTCATCCGTCAGACGGCCCCAAGCTTGTTATTGAATCCGATTGCAACAACTTTCGGCACACTAA